>VWPU01013252.1:0-155774 GCA_013398955.1 Callaeas wilsoni | reverse complement strand
TTATAAATATATTTATATTATTTTCTAAATTTAAAAAAATTTAATATTTATTTTTAAATACTTTGGAACTGCTTTAAATGATGCCATACTGTTTGTTTTCTTTTTCAGCCATTCTTATGTTGGCCCAGATTACAGTATCCAAAAGAACACTGGAAAAATTTCTCTAGAGCAAATTGATGCTGTAAGTTGCGTTTCTGGAGTTATATAGGATGTTGAAGTATAACTTTTTAAATTCAAGTACTCTGTGTACAAACTATCTTTTTATTCATATTTGCTTTGTAACTGTTGAATGAAATTGCGTTATAGTTCACAATGGAGCAGAATTAACTGAAAATGCGTCTAATCAGGATTCAGACTCAGAATGAAGTTATAGCGAAATGCTTAATTTGCTGTTTAATTTTGTGTACTTTCACAAATACCTAACATAATTATAAGCAGAATTTAACAAAATTCTCTTATTTTAACAATCTTGCAAACCATAATGTTTAGTTTATGATTACTGTGTTGCAGTATTAGTCTTTTCAATGCTTTTTTGCTTTTTAACTTACAGGAGGGGTTTTGAAAGCAAGGAGGTAAATGAAGTGGAAGTAAAACATGGGATGTAAAACACTATGCATAAATTGTAGAGAGTAAATTAAAAACATAGTATAACACCTTTATCTGAGTTTTAGGAACTGTGTGTTTTCAGTGTCCATTTTAACCATGACAGTGTTTCTCAGGCAGTGTTTCACCCCTTCCCCAAGCCCCCAGAGCTTTATCATAGGTCGCTTTGCCATTCCAGATGCTAAAATAAAGCAGAGTCAAGACATATTGTAAAGCAAGTGTGGATATATTTTTCCTGACAGCAATTAAACCTGTGTTACTTTGTAGATGGAGACAGTCTGATACTACCACCTGTGTTACTCTGTCCTCTGGATTTTTTTCTTGAGATGGTTATTGAATTGGATACTTTATGGACTAACTTGTGTTACGAATTCAGTCCCAAGGCTGTCTGTACGTGCATATCTTTTCTTCCAGCCATTGGCATTTTCAAGTGGAGCTAATTAATAATCACAGTAAACATATATCCTACAAATTAAATGATCAGTATGCCTTAAACAGAAATTCTTCTCTCGTCAGCTCTCTGGGAAGTCATTCCCTCTCTGCATGCGGCAGTTGCACAGAGCCCTCCGTGACAGCCACCACCTCCGTCACGGAGGCCGGATGCAGTATGGACTCTTCCTAAAAGGCATCGGCCTGACTCTGGAACAGGCACTGGAATTTTGGAAGAAAGAATTTATCAGAGGAAAAGTGGATGCAGATAAGGTAATTCAACAAATTAAAAGTATCTCCATATGTGAATGTGGGCATGTAGTTAATGTGTACATTGTGCTACAGATTTGAATAGATGCTTTTTGAAGTAGAAAATTGGGCAAAAGGTACAGTAATGTATTTTAAAGGTGGGAGGTTTTTTTTTGCTCTCTTTGCTTATAATTTTAGTCATTGTGTTGGGTATTGACCTGAACTATGGGTAAAAAAGGCAAGCCATAAAGAGGCTTTTATAAATGTGGACTAGAAAAACCTTACCAGTAAATTACTAGGAAACCAGTGTCCTTTATGAAATACGGGTACTATATAACTAAATTAATTCACCAAGCAGATAAGTGACCAAAACCAGTACTTTCTGAAAGACAAGGCTAGCCTTTTTTGTTGTTTAATAAAAAAAATATTAACTGGACAGCTTTGTGTGAAGTAGTTTTACCTTAGCAAATTTACAGTTGAAGAATGAAAAAAGAAACTGGAGACAGAAGACAGAAGAATATGTTCAAGGAAATAGTGAGAAAATCCTATCCAGTGCAATGGGAGGTATTACTGACATATTAGTCATTGGCCTCACTCTTGCCAGTATTTTTGAGAGTATTGTGGGTGAGGAAGATGTAATGTCTAATTTTTGGAGGGTTGTGAACTGCTCCTTATCTTGAACAGCTCAGGTACAATGAAGCAGGCTTGCTGTCCCATGCTTCTCTGCCTGGCTTGTGGTATGTATTAGAGCAGAGTTTCAGACCTTATCTCAGCTTTGTGTGGAGTGTGATACTTCGTATTTAATACTGTGAGATCTCAGTCTTCTGGAGCACCGTGAAGTATTTTGGAGTGCTTGGTAGACAGTCTGTTGTTACCTTAGCTACTCTGGGCCATAGCTATTTATACAAGATACAGGGCAAAAAATGAAGTTGGCTAAAATGAATTGTGGTACATACGCCTCTTTCAAGACCCAGAGGACAGATCAACTTGCTTGCAAGTTTTTTGTGAAGGAGAAAGGGGTTTAAAAGTATGATTTGAATGAGGATCTAAACCTCTGTTCATCTAGTTCCTTAAATGTGATATGATTTAAAAGGAGATAGGTAGTTTGTTAAAAAAAACTTCAAAATGCATTTTTTTACAAAGGTCTCAAGAACATCTCTAAAGAGTGGCAATAAATTTTGCAGTGGAATGCCAATTGATTACTAATTGTATTGGGTTTATGTGGTCACGTTTTGGTGGTGGATGGGGCTACAGGGCTAGGTTCTGTGAGAAGCTGCCAGAAGCTTCCCCCATTGTCCCACAGAGCTAATGCCAACTGGCTCCAAGAGGGACTCGTGCTGGCTAAGGCTGAGCCCATCAGCAGAGGTGGGCAGTACCTCTGGGATAACATATTCAAGAAAAGGGGGAAAAAAACCCCTTCACAATAGCAGCTTCAGCCAGAAAGAGGAGAGTGAGAGTATGTGAGAGCAACACAGCTCTGCAGACATCAAGGCTAGTGCAAAAGGAGGACGAGGAGATGCACCAGGTGCCAGAGCTGAGATTCCCCTGCAGCCCGTGGTGCAGACCATGGCGAGGCAGCTGTGCCCCTGTAGCCCATGGAGGACCAAAGTGGAAAAGAGATCCACCTGCAGCCCATGGAGGACCTCATGCCAAAGCAGAGGGATGCCTGAAGCAGGCCGTGACCCAGCAGGAAGCCCATGCTGGAACAGGCTTCTGGCAGGACCTGTGGCCCCATGGTGAGAGGAGCCCACACTGGAGCAGGTTTGCTGGCAGGATTTGTGACCCCATAGGGACTCACACTTGAGCAGGCTGTTTCTGAAGGACTGCACCCCAAGGAAGGAACTATACTGGAGCAGTTTGTGAAGAACTGCAGCCTGTGGGAAGATTCAACATTGGAGAAGTTCATGGAGGACAGTTTCTTGTGGGAGGGACCCCACTCTGGCAGCAGAGGAAGAGTGTAAGGAGTCGTCCCCCTGAGAAGGCAGGAATGGCAGAAATGTGTGGTGAACTCTCATTTCCTGTCTGCCTGCACCATCTGTGGGAGGAGGTAGAGAAAATCAGGAGTAAAGTCAAACCTGGAAGACAGGAGGGATGAGGGAAAGTTGTTTTAAGATTTGTTTTTATTTCTCATTTCCCTCCTCTGATTTGATTGGTAATAAATTACTTATCCCAAGCCAAGTCTGTTTCACCTGTGACAGTAACTGATGAGTGATCCCTCCCTGTCCTTACCTTGACCCATGAGTCTTTTGTTATATTTTCTCTCCCCTGTCCACCTGAGGAGAGGAACGATAGAGAGACTTGAGTGGGCACCTGACATCCAGCCAGGGTCAACCCTCAACACTAGTTGAATTCAGGAAAATCTAGAATTTTTCAGTTGCCATATCCTGTGCTTAAAGAAACTGAAAGAATGAAAACAAGCTAGTAGAGACAATAACAGTATAAAGACATATATTTGTTATTTCTGTTTTCAAAAAAAATTGGGAGAACACATCTGATTCCACCTACTTGTGCTTTGACCAAATATGTACATGCACATGTATGAGGACATGTATACACCTTGGATCCTGTTTTCAATCACAGGGTTATGACTTTCTACTACAGCATTTCTATTGATAGGCCCTAGAAATAAATGAAGTTTTATGATCCTGTGTTTAGCTTCAAGAGTTAGAAAGCATATTGTGACTCAAACAAAGCGTTTGGTTACTGAATTTTTCACAAGCAAGCTGCTACTTCCATGTAATTTTGGTCCATTTCAGGTTCTAGATAACCAGCTTCAAACTGGGATAAAAAAGAAAACTATTTTTTCATGCCTCTAACTGAGGTTGGTGGCCTGTGATTTTTCACAGTAGTGTCATACAATGTTTAATGTCCTGAAAAAAGGAAGATTAATACAATTCTTATTGCTGTTTTCTTCTCTTGACATTTTTATTTTCTGGCATTCATACCATTGTTCCTTTTCTGTAGAGTGAAGATAATTAATTACACTGTTTCATTTTACTGGAGCATTGTGAAGATACACGCACGATACTTTGTAAAGATTAAGGTTAATGATGTATTACCTACTGACTCTTATATTGCAAAGAGGGAGTGTTCAATTTGCTGGAAATGGTTATGATTTCAAAATTGTTTGTTCATTTTTGTCTTTAATAGCTGGAACATCTTTACCAATTTTCAATCCTAAGGATTCTTGGCACACAACTTCAGTCTTCAGCAGGAAGGAAGTTACCATGAACACATTAGCAGTGAACTCGCTAAGCATGATCTCCAGGCTGAGCATAGGCATATGGACAATTTGCACCAAAAATAACTCCTCCTGTGCTCTGAATAACTGATTCAGGCATACCTCGGGGCTCGTTGATAACGTTGATAAAAACATTGTAGAAAAGTTTTTAAGAAATTATATTTTACCTTTAGAGAGGAATCTGTGAACTATGAATGAAGTGTGAAACCAGGTAGTCAGTGGTAAAAAAAATGAAGTAACACCTACAAAGAAGGTGCTGAAACTGGTAGAGATGCTCTGTTGGTGGGGTGGAGGAGGGAATGGTCATGTATTGGCATGTTCACAACAGGGACAAATGCAGAATGCAAAATAAACCTAATTTAGGCACTGCAATTAAAATTACTCTGCAAATTGCTAGGTTAAGAGTGCCTAAATGGTAAATTGTTTTTCAGATGAAAGGATCAACTGCCGAACAGGAGTAGATGCATTAGGGCACCATGAATGGTTGTGCCAGTTGGCTTCATAACTTCAGCGTTATTTTAATACTGTTCTGTTTTTTCTATAAATTGTAATCTTTCTCTAAACAGATATTGATTCTCATAGATTCTTTCAATGTTCTTGCTTAAAAAGTACCTCCTGACCTTGTCCAAAAAAAAAAAAAGGGGTAGGGGATGTAACTCCAATGTGATTTAAAAATACACAAAGGTAATAAGATGACAAGACAAATTAAATAATTAGAGTACAGATGTAAAAATGCTTTCATAGTTGAAAAATAAAGTCCCCTAGCAGAGATCATTGTAGTGGAGATTGTTACTGTTTTCAGATATTTTTGTACGATTAACTTGTGAATGTGAAAAGGAAGAGTTGAAAGATAATGCAGTATTTTGAACAGAGGAAAGAAGGAATGCAGAATCAGTTTCTTTAAGGTGTTATTCAGATACTTCTTTAGTTAATAGCCTGGATCTGAGGTCCTGATACAGATGGAAGGCTTTAAGGCAGCCCCTCAATTTTTACTTTCCATTGCTACATATGCTTATGATACCTGTTCTTTTTCTTAGCAGTAACTGGTGTATGGTGGTCCAAAATGCCCTCTTCTAGTACTCTGATTTTTTACCTCTTTGTACAGAAGTAACAGTTGCTAGCTGTACACTTCCGTGTTGAAAAGTAATTCCTTTGGTACTGCAGTTTCATATTGCACTAGTTTTTATTATTGTTGCATGTGCTACTGAAGCGAATCTTAAAATTGTGCAAGAGTGTGGGAGTTTATTTATTCAATAAATCTCCAAAATGGAAGCATTACTATATTTACAAAATTATCCTTGTGACAGAACAACTTTCTTGTTCTTGTGACTTCTTACAGAAAATGAAACATGGCTCTTTAGCCTCTGTGTTCTAGGACTCTTTCTTCAGAGATGTGGTGGCACTCAGGCTAGCAAAGCCTCTTATGCATCCTGACTCAGTCTTCCAGATGAACTTACTGTAGTTTCATAGGGCAAGTTGTTTTGTGTTGCAGTTGATTGCAAATGGCAAGGGGCAGGTTGTTTTCTAGTTGTCTGAGGTATGCCTCTTCATCCCTTCTTGCTAGTGGAGGTCCTCCTGACAGATGTTTTCCTGGAAGAAGGAATAGGAAAATTTACTCAAATTCAACCTTGCTCAGAGTCTGTTACTGGTAAAGAAGCCAACCCTTCACAATGAAGCTTATGAACTTCAGTTGATCATTCATATATTCTACATGTTTCTTCCACACATGGTGATCATGTATGAAGCTGAGGACAGATAACGTGACAGCCATATATTGCATCAATATGCAAAAGAATATGTCTCCTACTCTGTTAAAGAACAATGAAACTTTGGGATGAAGATACATCCCAATGAGATAGTTCCAGTGGCTTTGTTTTCCTGGCTCTTTGATTACTTTTCCAAATGATCTTAGGTGGTTCTTGAGTCTGGATTCAAGAGTGAGCCTTTACCTTGATTGCAAACAGCTGGTGATGAATGTTTCTTCCAAGGCCAACCAGAAATTGCTTGAGGGGGAGCTTGGGCTAGGGACCTCCTGAGGTCCTTTCCAGCCTGAATTACTCTGTGATTCTGCACACAGGGCTGAATCCAGGCAGAAGCACTTGTTTGTGAGAGCCAGCCACTAGAGGGAGACAAGATAGTATGGAATAAACAAATGTAATGTATAGATGTTAATTAGAAGTGTTTATGCTCTAATGCTTTGTACATCTATACAATTATATTATTTAAAAAGCCCTGTGTATTTAAATGAAAATAGAAGTAGGCACTTGGCAATCTTCAGATCAGTGCTTTTAAGCACATACAGCTATCCCCAGTGCAATTTATGACGCATGGATGATGTGGTGGTTCTTTAAAACAACCTCCACCTGCTCAAATCCTCAGTAATATTTTCTCTATCAGTCAGTTGGTTACATTTGGTTTTGGTATATTACTTTCTCATTTCTTAGAGGTTTGAGGGTTGTTTTGCTCTTAGATTTATTTTTCTTACTTGCTCCCTTTATATTGGGTATTGCTGCCTACTATTTGAGGAATGTTTTGATTCATAAATCAGAAAAGGATCTTTATTCTGTCACATTTTTAATTATAATTCTCTAATTGAATGTTATCTGCTATTTTTATTCTTGAATTATTTAAACTTTACAAATCTGCAGGCTAGAGTGATGTTTTGGACAGCAAGGCACAGTATTTAACATCTAAGAGATAAAGATAAAATTGAAACCCCTCTTATATGGATTAAAATCTCATTTAAAAAAAAATGTCCATCAGTAGTACTGTAATGTAAATAGGTGGCCAGGCCTGAATTCTTCTAGGATGTATAAAGACTAAAATAGAACTTCAAGAAAATGTTGTTTTCTCTTCTACGATATATAAAACAAAATTGTAATAAAAGTGCAGCATATATTGGCAGTAAGATCTTATTTCCTGAATTCTGTAGCAGTGGAGGACTTTGTAATGGTAACAAAATGTTGGTATAGTATAGAATATTGTTGTTGCTTTCATTGGTTATCAGGGGTCTAGATATTCACATTGTTGATTAAATTGTATTTTTGTGTTAAGCTTACCATAAAATGAAGAAGATTTTTTCCTTCTACCAATGGATGTAAAAATTAGCTTCAGTAGAACCACTTACGACCTGTATTTGTCTTCGATTATTTGGAATTTATGATTTCATACTTTAGTTGTAGTGAAATGGAACAAGTGAATTTTAAAGATTTTGAGTGAATAATTTTTATTATGTTTTGGCAAAATTACATTCCATTCATAACATTATTATATGTTGAATGGCAATACTTATGTATTATTAATATAACTGAGGATAAAGAAAGTAAAAATACTGTTACAGTGTGTTTCAAAATGTGTTTTGTATTCTACAAAGTTAGCTCTTGAAATTTTTTTAATAGCAGGCTAAAAGTGATTTGTCAGAAGAAACATGAAAATGTGTTTTTCATTTGCATGACTCATTTTTATTCCCAGACTTACTGTTTAATTTACATTAAACCTTTTCTTTCAGTGCAAGTTCAAAGAAAAATACAGTAATGTGCAGTTGTTAGGGGTGTTTAAAGACAGTAGGTGGTCCAAGGCCTATATCCTAGGCATGTAGGCTTGAAGTGAAAATTAATACTTAATTTGAATTTTAACCCCAAAAGCTAAAGAAAAGAGCCAAGTAAAGAAAAGAAAGCCAAATCTATGAAATCAGGGTATTTGTGCATAACTGCGAAGTGACTCAACCAAGATGTTGAGATGGCTGTTGGGAACTGAACAGCCTCTGACACAGTGATACACTGAACAACAAGTTATAAAGTTAGTCATGTTAATTTCCAGAAATCAGCTTAATATCAGTGAATCAAACATCAGGAGATCTACTCCTTTTGTATAACTTCCTTAGTGGTTTTTTTGCGTGCAAATTGAAGCCTGGAGGAGGACAGGTGTGTTGTTCAAATGGGACATAACTGTTTTTGAAGGTGATAGTCACATGCAGACAGATGACTGCTGACATCGATTGGCTGCCTTGATCCTGGGCTGAAGAGAATAGTCTGGAGACCCTTTTATATTTTAATAAGCAATATGCAGAAGAGGCATTTTGAGTCAATTTGTTTTATAGTAAAAATTTGTACAACCAGGCATAAGAATTAAAAGCGTGACTTCAAGCCCTAAATGCATTGATTACTGGTGTTACATTTGAGTCAAGCTGAATTAGTAGTATTCTTATTGGTTGTATCTGGAAAAAGATTTTATTTTCCTTTGGGTATCGTAGTTTGCTAATGAACAGTGAGGAGTTGGACTTAAATAACTGAAAGTCCTGAGGACTTATGTTGTGGGCAGCTATTATTCTTCACCATTTGGTTCCATATGAATGGTTGGAGCTGAGCCTGAACACTAGGATTTTCTTGAAAAACCTCTCTCATCTGGCCGCGAAGTTTAGAATCATAGAACCATAAAATCTTAAGATCCTTCTTTAGCTGAATGAAAATAAACTTCAATTGCCATTAAAATTGGGTTGTTTTTAGCTTTATGGCTATCACAGTACGTATGTTAAGTCTGTGCAAGATTCTTGCTATCATATATTGTTAAAGTTGTGTTTTATAGAGTTTGTCCTTTGTTTCCTTCATGTCCTGTGTGTCCTATGCACGTGTGCTTATGCTTGCTAGCATTCTGCTCCCTTCTCTTGTGGAGCGCTTCAGAATTTTGAAAGCTCATCTGAGTCCTCTTGGTGTATTACTGACACACTGGTCTGCATGGTTTGGTTTTGTCAATTTGTTTTGTGTGCCTATTGACTACAGCAGCAGGAAGGAGATCTGTGATGGATTCTGGAAGTGAGAGGACTGAGAAAGCATGCTCACAGGGGTTGCATTTGATTGTATTCCGAGAAGGAGGACACTTAGGGTCATGGCTTAGTGGTGGATTCGGCAGTGTTAGATTTATGGTTGGACTCAATCTTAAAGGTCTTTTCTAACATAAATGATTCTGTGTTTCTGTGATGATACTTGAATAACTTCTTGCAGAGTCCTATTAAATTCTGCCAGATCATAGGAAGGAACTGTGATAAGATTCCTTACTCGCTGTATCAAAAGTAGAGATGATTAGCAATGCCTGTAAAGATATAACTGTGGCTAGAGGGAAGTCCCTATTAGCACTGTCAGTGTTACTTGCGTTTAGTCTTGTATACACAGTGATTCTGGAAAGACTGCAGAAAATTAGCTCATCTAATCAGAGCGAGAGATAGCTGTGTGCTTCCTGTTTAATTAAGCATCGTGAGATCAAATGAAAATTGTTTAAAGTTGTTTGCATCAGATAATGATTTTTATTAGGACTTAGATATAAATAATAATATGGAGTTGCTGTCATTAAAATAACGTGCCATGTTGCAATTTGCGGATGTTGCTGCCTGATGTGATTAATAGTACAAGTTTTACAAAGCAGTTGATACCATTTCTGTTTTCCTGATGGATAAAAAATTCTGACTTTGCTACGAAGAGGTTTACCAGTAACGTCTACATTGGTCACAAACACATGCACACCCCTTCCAATGGTATATGCTGCACCAGTTCCTTTCGGCAGGGGAATAATCTATAACTTCACTTGGTACTGTTTTCCTTCAGTTTTCATTATAATTTGTTTTTTGACCGACACATTGGAAGTTCTGAGCACTGGAAGGAATAAAAACAAAGCAGACCTTTACTTTTTTACCTTTTACTTGTCAGAATTTATTTTACTTTAAATAGTATTGCCTGACCTTTTAAACCCAAGGTGCTCACAGGTTTATCAGAGAAGTTAAGGATGCTAAAGAGGAAATGTCTTTGGGACATAATTATGTTTTAATTATGCCTTGTAGCTAATGTAGATGCATATTAAACTCAACCATATTTCTGTGTATTTCCCTCTGAAACTTTCATTTCTCAAGCCTTAAATTGAAAATCAGCATATCAGTGTCTCTTACAGTTATCTAAGCTTAGGAATATTGACAAAAATCTGTTTCACTTTCATTTTATAACTTTTTTTCATAAGACAGTATTTTTGTTATGGAAACTTCTAATTAAAAAGCAGCTAGTTTTTGCATAATACATTCAAAGTCTTAAAGCAGTATTGCTTAAATGAAATGGACCTGGTATAAACCCAAGTTTCGCCATATTTTTGTTGCATGGGTGTTATTCCAGTGGACCCCAACTGAAGATGAGGTACTAGAAAACATTGAAGAGTATTAGATAGTAATATACATGGAGACTATAGTGTGCATATAAATATTTGAGGAATCACAGTAATAAGTGATGGTAAAAATGTGTGCTCTTTCACTCCAAACTCAACGCCTTTTTCAATTTTCCCAATTTTTCTAGTTAAAACTGGAACTCTGCAGTCTTTGTTGTGATGCTGAAGTTATGGTGGCATTTGCCTATGATTATGCACTTTAAAATGCTGTAATTTGTTCAGTATTTTTTTTAACCTGTTAAAAATGTATGATTTTCAGTTTTCCTCTTCTGAATTATGTTAAAAGGGAAAATTTTGGGCAGTCTTTCAGCCTGTGGCGTGTCTTAGGGATAGAGAAGAGCTCTAGCTATGATCCCTCTTCCAGGATATTAACAGTGCTGGCATAGTTTTAGTGATGTTTAACAGTGCTAGCTACCATAAAAAGAAATAGGATCACTTTTTGTAGTTGTTACATATTAGACACAGAAATCTGTATTTAATAATCTAATGTATGAGCTGGTTGGTGATATGGTTCTTGCAGTGAAGAGAGTGAAAGCAGTAATTATCTTTCCTGTACTAAAGCTAATTTAGTTCAAAATCTGCTCTCTTATGACTTGTTTTATTCTCAGCAAAACACATTGCTGTAGATATTCCATGATGTAGTGTCTTTTTAGAGCTGCATGTGTAAAAATGAATGTCAAAGCCAGACCTTTAATTTTCTGAGATTCCTTTTGTAGTTTTGAATCACTTGTCAGTGCTTGCACTTTATTATCAGTGTAGAAGGACTGTACTTTTCAAAGGAGTTTTCTGTTTTATTGGCCCTTGCATCAGCAGCGAAAAAGTCATTCCATGACATTTGAAGAACTGTAATAGACGGATTTGCCTATCTGGCTGATAAATTTCTAAGTTTAGGAATTGTGAAGGATCTGAGTGTCACTAAATATAGAGCTTTTAGCAGACTCTTTTGAATACCTTCTTAACCATACAGCTCCCTCTAACCATCTGCTGAAAGATACCCACTGCACATTGCTGCACACACCACTGGTAATATATTTAAGCTCTTTGGCTATTTACCCCAAGTTCTGAGACAGGGGTTAGCAGTTTTTGAGATGCAAATCTTTTCATCCCTATCTTTTTATTACCTTCCAGGACAAGCTGAATGACACAGCAGGTCTCTTCCAGCTGCGTTCCTGTGTTTTTTGAACAGAAAAGTGTTGATATAAATTTTTTTCTTCGTGATACTCTTAGGTGAAATAACACTTTAAAATTATTTTATCAAACATTCGGATATCCTGTAATTGTATAAACTGTTTTCAAAACCAAAACCCAGAATTCTGAATGCTTCTGTTTGATAATGTCCGTGTAATTGCTGTAACATCATATAGCTGTCATATTCAGTCTATATTCAGGCAGTAAATCATAGCTATATTTCATATTCAGTCATCTAGAAAAGCAGCATGTTGTATCAAATATGCACTCTGCTGATATATCACAATAGGCACGGTGTAAATAAAAATGTACTTTTGCTTTCAGAATTGATTTAACATTCTGCCTCATGTCTTTGAAATCTGTTGAATCTCATGAATAAAGACAGAACAGCTCTTCATACATTATTTGTTCTATGTGCAATTTATGTTTTGGAAATTTAATACATTGATTTAGGAAAGGGAAATTACTATGATAGGACTTAAGTATTTCAACATTATAGGTGTTACTACTTCTTGAAAGAAGGTTGGATTCTGATTTTGTATAAAATGTACGATGCTATTTAGCTGCGAAACTGAATTCCACATAATGTGCTATGTGCGAGGCTTTTACTGCTCCTTGCATCCCTTAAGTCCACTCACAAAGAAGAAAAACAAAATGTCGTCAAATATAGTTTCTGGGTTTTTTGGGGTTTTGGATTTTTTAGTTCGTTTGTTTTCTGTTTCCCAGTTCTTCTTTTGGTCACCTGCTGTACATGTAGGAGTGGAAACGTGGTCTTTATGGCAAGTCTTGCTGTTTAAGTTCCAATTTATTTTCTTTTTCTATTTCATGTACTAAATGGAGTTGAATTTGGGGCATGAGAACTGGGGCAATACTGGTAAATTCTAACAAACCTTTTTTTAAAAAAAACAATTACAATAGTTGGGCTCTTTCTGCTACTTTGTTACCACAGTTATTTCCGTGTTTTTAGAAGCTTACAGCAGGCACTAAAAATGAGATGTGTTTTAGTTCTTCTGAGACAGTTGAGAGCAGTCTGGTAGCAAAGCTTCTTTTTTCTTCTGTTCCCATTCTCCCTGCAGTCAAGTAATCTTTCAGTCAAAAAAAAAAAAAGGAAAATAGTCTTGTGTATTTTTGAAACAAGCTTTCTTTTGTTGAGTGCAGAAGGGCTCTTGTCATAATTGCAGTCTAGAGTTGAAATATGTCTTGATTATAGTGCACTTTGCATAAGATAGAATATAAAATGTTCTTTATATGTAAGCAGTTCTCTTTATTATGACAGCAAGGGCTGATACCTGGTTTTCTGCACTTCTCTTTGATCATTACCTTAAAATGTGATTTTGTCTTTTATTGTCCTGTTAATAAATAAAAAAGTCTGGTTTTAGAGCAGAGTTTTTAGAGGGAGAATGCCAGTGATCTTGAGCCAAACTATGCATTAGGAGAGCTTCAATATCTTGTTTATTCTATGTTCGAGACGGTTGACAAACATCAGCTATGCATGTACTGTTTTGTGTTTCATTGCCTTGCTTTTGTCATTCTTTTATGGCTGCCTCAAAAAAGTTAAGTTTATATGTTTCTAGAGTAGACATAAGAAATACTTACCAGCCTTAGAAAATTTATTCATTACTCAGTCTCCTTGTATTTTATTTTAAGAATAATTTGATTTTTTTTCTCAATGATCAATTTATCTAGAAAATAACAATTTGTTTTAATCTGCACTTATATTGAGGATTTGCTGACATCTTGATGCATGTGATTGGGACTTAATATCCTTTTGTTCTGTCACTGATCCTTGTCCAGGAGGTTTAACCATATCTCAGTAAAAAGCAGGGCATTTTGCCACAGTTGTATCAAATTTTGATAACTTTGTCACTTTGGTTGAAGTTGATGTTTTTTAGTTTTTCAGTCACTGAATCTCATTGAATGATGCTTCCACATTTGAAAATCTGAGGCTTAGGGTAAAATTCAAATAAAGTTATAGAACACCATATGAGAGCATTCTTGTTTAGGGAATTGATAGAGCTTGAATTAGCAGTAGGAAATTAGTTTTTGGACTTTGGGTCCCTGGCAAGTCTTCATCCATCTTCTCTGCAAATCTGTAATACACTATGCTGTGGTATACATGTAAGTATGGATTTCTCTCAGTTGTGATACAGAGGTACTGAATTTCTTTTCTCCTTGATATACATTCTCTTTACACTTGGATCATAAACAGCCATTATGACCAATAGAAATCTAACCTATATAGTCAATAGTGTCTAGAGAATGATTTATTTAATGAGCCTCCAGAGCAAAAGGAATTGCTCCCCAGACTCCTCTGATTGCATTGACCACCATTGATAATAATGGGAAGTGTCTGGATTTAGATGTCTGGAGTGGAATCTTATTTCTGCAGATGCAGCTAGTTACTATTCTACTTCTGTTGAACTTTCTTAGTCATCAAAATAAAAATAGAGAAGGGACCCGACCCCTCCCAAAAACTCACACCACCACCCCCCCAACAAGCCACAAGTGATACACAGTAAATTTGCTCACCAATGCCCCCCCGTTCCTAAGAAGTGACCACCAGCACCCAGCCAACTTAGAGCAGTTTATGTACTGAGCATGATTTCTGTGGTATGGAATATCCCTTAGCTAACTGTCCTGTCAGTTCTTCCTCCCAGCTTCTGGTGCACCTCCTCACTGGCTGAGTGTGGGAAACTGAGAAATCCTTGCCTCAGAGTAAGCACTAATTATAAACAAAGAAAACATCAGTGTGTTAACAGCATCATTCTCATCCTAAATGCAAAACATAGCACTCTACCAGCTACTGGAAAGAAAATTAACTTTATCCCAACTGAAACCATCAGAATAATTTAGATACAGAAAGAAATATTGCAATGTTTTGAAGTAGCTAGTAAAATCTTTTGTAGGTGACTAAGCACGTGCCTAAGAAAAATCAAGTTGTTATAGAGACTTTAAGATGTGGTGTGCTGATAATTTGATGCAGTGTCTTGAGGCAGAAGACAGCCCGCTGTGGTTTATGTTTTACTTTTCCTGGTTCAAAGTCTTGGTACATGTAAATGTCTGAAGAAATTGTGTACATAAATTGTGTATTTAGCTAAATTATACTAAGGCAAGCTTAGACTGCTGTAAATAAAAGCCTACAGTACCAGATTTTTGCTAGTTCATCAGCCACACACTTTATGCTCATATGGGTAGTATACAAGGTGTTTCACTGATATAAAAAATTTCTGATTTTCTTATAGTAGATGAAACCATCTCCAGGGCTAAGTGGTTCTTGCCTCATGTAGTTTGGAAATCCTGGAACTGGAGAGGAAAAGGTTTTTAATACTGCTGTGAATTGGTCTGTGCTGACTGCTACACAATGCAGTAGTTTTCCAGCTCGGTTTTAGGTCATGTCTGATCTGTACCTTTGAGGTAGAGATTGGGCTACAGGATGGTAATTTAGGACAAATTTTTGTTGTTGGCAGATAGAGAAGCATTTTTTTTGTGCTGCTAAATTCAACTGTGCTTGCAAAAAGATAATCTCAAGTTGAGGTTATTTTAAGAATGAGCTTAAAAAGAGAAAAGTTGCTTGGATAAAGATATGCTAGCCAAGCAGTGTCAACAGTAATGATTTGAGTGACTGCCTAGGAAATGGATGAAAAAGAGAACCAATTATTTCAGCAGATACACGACAGTGTGTGATAAATTTATGAATTTGAAGCTGTTATCTGTACAGGTGCAACAGTTTTAGACAGGAAATTACCCAGTGACTGTTTAAAAAAAAGAAGTGTTAAGGCATTACTTCTTTGAATTTTGCAGACTTGGAACTAATCAGGTGGTCAGCCAAGAAGCTAGACAAAGTTAGTGCACCATTTTGCTTAGTTGATAGACTTTAAATAAATAAATTTCCCAGTATGGTAAAGAATAGATGCATAAAATCTTATAAGAATATATAAAAGTAGCTCTAACTGAAACACGAAAGTTTTGTGGAAGTGTGAACTTGAGCATACAGGGCTTGCAAGACCTTTCAGCAAATTATTTTCCATCCTAATAAGCTTGCTGATTTGATAACAAATTTTATGAGGCACCTAGTTCTATTTACAGATACTAATCTGCAAATATGGCAAGTGATATAAGGAAGGTAAGTGTCAGTAATGACATGATGCGTATTGCTCAGTGGCTGGAGTGCCTAGGGAATGTCATTTCTGGTCGTTCTCTTTTGAAAGTGTGTTCTGTTATATCAAACTGATAGTTATGGCGCAGACATGACCCATGATTTCCTGCTTTGTCTGTTGAAAACTTTCCTTCAAAGGAGAATATAACACCTGCCAAATGGTCCATTTGAGGTACATCTTCATTCCATATCTAAAGATCTCATATGCGTTTATGTGATCAGAACTTTTTGGAAAAGGCTTTTCTTGAATTTCTTAGCTGAACATGGTAGTGTGACATTAGGCTATATGAGTTGCAAATTTATAGCTTTTAGATATCTGTATCTGTATCTATCCCTTTTTATTTATACTATAATTTATAGCTTTTATATCTTCTAGTGAAGGCTATCTAGTACAGTACGTGTGTCTTAACTAACATTTATTAGGAAAATTAATCTGCATTACCCTGATACTCGTGTGAATGTACCACATAAAAGCAAAAGGTAAGCTCCTTGCTACAGTACACTTATCTGTACCAAGTGAGCTGTCTCCCAAGCCTCCTCGATGCTGGCTTTGGACTACTGCTTTTGTCCCACTTATCAGTACTAAGAGCTTTGTTTCTTATAGGGAGAAGTTGTCTAAGAAAGGCTCAGTGTCACCAGGATACCCAGTATCACCATTTACACATTCAGTATCATGCAATGGACATGTCAGTTCATTACAGCAGACACTGGTGCATAAAACCTCAAGTCTGGTCTGAAATGCTCTGCTGGTGACATCACATGCATCCTACAGCCATGCTTAAAGGAAAGAGAAGTCCTCAAAAAACTTTGTCTTCATTGATCAAGTTAAAGCTTGGAGAGTTGACTTGCAGTTCTTTAAAACAAAATTTCACACTGCTGCTAACGCCTAGACTAGCGCGTTCCAAGATGCAAGTGACAATTTTTGATAGGGCTGCCTTTGCCTCACGTTCTTGGCCTCAGTGTGAATCAGTTCATTGCTTAAATGAGACATATTTCTTGATCTCTTTCTCCCTTGCCAAAGCCATGGCCCATTCACCTCACACATAAATTATGCATGTGTTGCAGATTTCAGAAAGCTCAGAGAGTTAAATAGAGGCAAAGTAAGTGAGATAGTCCTGATGTGGGCCATACAGTTACAACGTTGCAGAGAATCCTTGCTGTCAAGTGTGGCCAGCAGTAGGTCATCTCAATAGTGTAATGATGTTGCTTCAATATTACTGTTTCATAGTAACTTTGGCAGTTTCGTTGATATTTAGCACAGACTGTGGTGGGATGTGTAGAACATAGCCAGCTTTTCCATGAATCATTTTTTGATTTTGTATTCATTTCATCTCAGTGGAAACTGTCACACAGAGTACAAGGGAAATGTACTTGTTCCTGCAGCATCATTACTGTCGAGCAAGTTCATGTCAGGGTTCAATAAGACCCTCAAAAGTTCTCTTATAAAAACCTCCAAAAATTTTTGGTGATTTTTCAAATCACTTAATTTGAGTCTGACCTTTTACAGGTTGTTGCCATAAAGCCCTTTTAGTAGATTGCAGTTAGAATAGGTGGTAATAGTAGTTTTACAGGTTTTTAAGCTGTTTCTCTAAAATAGTTTAAAACCAAGCAATTTATAAGCAGTTAAAATGACCCTGAAAACACTTACATGCATGATATGTGCTATGTATAATTTATTTTGTTCAAGGAACTTTAATTGAACCACTTCAATTTGGAGCGTTAGAATAAATAGGAAGGAACAGATCCCTCTGCCGTCTTGTTTCTGCAGATTTCAAGCATGTCTAATTTTACCTTGGTGCTTTTTCTAGCAAAATGGGTTGTTCCTCATGGTTTTTTTCCTTTTTGCACATCCTAAAGTAACGATATTAGGAAAGAATGAGGCTGACTATGGAGTTATTTCCCCAGTGTATAAAGAAGGCTGTTCTGCAGGATGTGTTTTCTATAATGAAATGCCGCAATTCATGGTTTCTTCCCGCTGAGGCTGACCACACAGCCTGTCAGATACTGGCCCTGCTAAAATCCTGTTTCCTTGATCAATGATAAGAAAAGCTGAATCACAAGGATGAGAGAGCTCTCAGTGATGCATGTAACTGCACATGTGCCAACTTGTGCCACGTAGCTGTGTTATTCTCTGCCATCTGCCACTGCAAAAACTCTGGAGAACCAAACAGGATTACAAGAAAGCAACGCTAAAATATCCAACCTGTCCCAAGGCCGTGTTGTGTTATTATGTAGCTGTTCTTTCTAGTTACTGCAAGAGCTGTTTCTCAGCATAAAGTAATGAGTTAGGTACTAAAAGTAATTTCTGTGGGCATTAAGGCAAGTGATGTGAAAAGTACAGCTGAAGATTTTAGTATACAGAACTGTTAAAGAAGGATGTTAATTTTCTAGGAAACTAAGCAGTACATCCTGAAGCATTCACAATTTGCTTTACCCTTGAAAAAAAGAGATTTAGTCTAACTTAATTGCTTTCTCAAATATCCTTTGTTAAGAAGATGAGATGTGCTTTAATTCATCTTTTGAAAAGGAGGAAAGATTCCAGAGCTTTTGGGTCGACGAAATAGGTGGCTACAGGATCACAGATTCCGTCTTCGGTTTAACAGGTTCATGCAGAGATTGGAAATTAAAATGCACACATCTTTGTATTTGATCTTTGCTGTTTCTCAGGAGTAACCAGACCATTTGCAGCTCCACCAGGAGCAGCAGCAGGACTTGGCCAGCAGCTGCTGGTGCCCTGTGAAGGGGTGGGGAGCTGTTCCCTGGCCCTTCCGAGTGTGAGCACACACCTAGAGAATTCTTTCTAATGGCGAGTTGCTAAGCCTGACGCTGTTGCTAGAAAAAGTAGTGTTCATTTGCTATTCAACCCACCAGTTCTTTTATCTCCTGAGCATAAAGGCTGACTAGATAGGAAGGAATATTCCCACCTGCTTGATCCTGCCTGTGGCTATGCTGGAAAACAAAATGCTGTTTTCTCTCTTTTCTTCCCCTTCCTTCTTTTTAAAAAGTCTTTTAAAGTAGAGTAAAGTCACTTTGTCAAATGCACAGTATGGATTAATTAGTCAATGTTTATTCAGGGCTTTGAATGTCTTAAGCCTTATTAGGGATGAGTGCTGAATTTTAGTCTTCTTGTATTGACTTGATTATGAGCAGCATCTTGATGGAGAAGTTTCTTTTTTACTGTTTGAGTCAGGTGCAATTTAGGATTTTATTCTCAAAGTTTGTGTATATTTTTATACACATTTATCATGTATGCAAATATACATGTTATAACTCTATGTTACAGAGTTTCAAGTAACTATGTTTTCAAAATCACAGAAGTGTTTTATATGAAAGAAAATACATTTATGTTTCTATTTTGTTTTTGTCATCTTTAGGCCAGTCAAGAGATTTCATAGGTATATGAATAGTCTGAAGTACTATTTGGACATCCACAGGCCAAATAGGGAACTACTTTTATTGGTAGAAATGAGAATATCCTTGCAGTAATAGTGTTAGCAGTGGTATGTTTGAATGATTTTTCTCAGTATATTACATAGTCTTCTATTAGGAAAATACCAGAGTCAGAGTAAAAAATTAATTTTAAGTGGTTTTTGAGAAGAAAACTTAAATTCTTATGGGAATTGTCTATATTTAGATGCAGAATTTGAGATTAATGCTATAATTTTGAATTGAGCAAGAGCAGAGTTGTTCCTTTTATGTATTGTCATAGTTCTTTTTTGAGGCAGAGCGACTGAAGAGGTGTAATTCTAAATATGGTGCTTCATTATTTTATCATATTTGTGGTTTTTAGAACTGGAAGTATGTTATTTGAACAAATGTTCCTTGATGTCTTATAGTAGCTAATGCAATTTAATGGAATCTGTATATTAAGTAATCTGATTCTACTACAGATTTTGTCACCTATTACCACATAAAAAATGATGTGAACTCATTTAATTGAGTGGTTTCCACAGGACTTATCTGGAACGATATATTGATAGCTTTGTGGTCAGATGTAAAGATAAATGTTTGATTATATCTATATTGCTTTAGAAGATTTCATTTTATTGGAGGAGTTGGTAGTCTGTTGGTAGACAAAAGAGAAAATCTTTTTTCATACAAGCAAAGTATACTTCAGTTAAGAATCTGAAGAATTGAACTTCGGTGCTGAAGCAAAGTGTAGGTGTAGCATTATACTTTGGGAGAACAAGAATGTGAACCTGAGTAAAGAAATCTGTATTTCTAATTTTTTTACCTTATCAGGCAATCAATTTATGGACATTTGTGAAAGATTTTAAATTACCATGTTTTCTCCATTTATTAATATTGTGGGGTCCAAAATTTTGATCTTTATATCATCTTATCTTTAAAACCATTACAGAATCAGCTGAAAAGACCTTAAATCAATGCAGTTACACACTTCTCCTGAGTTGTGTTTGTAAAACGCATAAACTTACAAATGCAAGTTTGTGTAATATAAAACCCAAAGCTAGCAGCGAGCTACTAGGTTTTTCTTTTCCTCAGTTCGAGTATGTTTTGGAAAATTTATTTTGTTATTCAATATTTCCATTTACAGAGCAGATAGAATTACTGGCCCAATATGCAAGAATTTATTCTTCTGTTTTTATTCAGTTTGACAAAGGATATGCTTACAGCATTCGCCACAACTATGGGAAAGAAGGAAAGAGGACTGATTATACCCCATACAGCTGCATGAAGATTATCATGTCCAATCCACCAAGTCAAGGGGATTATCATGGTGAGTTTCTTAAGGGGAAAAACCCCAAGCATTTGCAAACAGCAGAATCTCTTGGCTAGAGAAGTTATTCCCTCCTGTAGTCTCTTAAATTATGTATTTACTTTCCAGACCATAGTGGTCTTGAACTGTTCTCTGTAGATCAGAGTTGATAACTGCTGTTTTTATATATGTTGTGTCACGCAGTTCAAGGAGACTTCAAATGTGCAGATGCTTTAAGAAATGACCAGTTAGAGGTGTTCTGAGATAGATATGACTTCAATCATACAGGAAGTCTAAAGTTTGCTAGGGTATTTTAAAAGCTCCTACAGCTGTATGACTAAACATGGAAAACCTGCACTGGCTTCACTGTTGCTATGCTGAGTCACTCATTCACTTGTGTCTCAAAACTCTGAGACAAAAAAAAAATCCAGTTTTACTTAGGTGGTGGAACTTTCTAAGGTACTTATAAAGTGATATTTTTACAACGGACTGTGCTTTTAAATACCAGTTTTCTCTCATTACTATTATTTTCTTGGGTTTTTTCCACAGCTTTTATATGTACCAACACTATGATTGTTAGTAAGGAACTAACTTAAACTCTTTTCCTGTCAGTGAATGAGAATTGTGGCCTGTTTATGGTGGGATATTTTATGTGACTCTTGAGCCTGTGGTGCCCTGATAACTCTGCAGTAGAGTAATTATTTAAAGAAAAAAAACCAGTAAGCAATTGTACACATGGGTAATTAACTTTCCTATTAATAAACTGTTAGACAATTAGGAACAGCTTAGCTGGTCTCTTGAGTGTCTTACTGCACTAACTCCTGAGTAAACAGCCTTGTTGGTGAGCTTGCTTATTTTTTACTGTCAGGGTGCCCATTCCGCCACAGTGATCCCGAGCTACTGAAGCAAAAGCTGCAGTCATACAAGATCCCTCCCAGTGGAATAACTCAGGTAAGGCATATTTTGCTTGACACTTTCATTAATAAGGCACTGCTTTTCAATTTTACTTTCTGGTCATGTTGGAATGCCATATGCAATTTGTCAGTCTGTATTGTGAAATGTTTCTTCTTATAAAAGGTTTGTACCAGAATTTTGGCTTTCTTGCTGTAGTGCTCCCACTGGTGTGATGATTATTGTCACCACCTTTTATTGTTTAATATTATGAGTAGGTTTATTACTATAGTGGATGCAAACCAGAATTTTTTTATACTTTGTTTTACTGAACTGTGATTAGAAAAGAAGTTTAAATGAATCTGGCAGTGTTTTAGAAAATGTATTTTTATTCTTGCAGTAACTTGTGGATGACTACTGTGTAGTCAGCACACAAATGTAATTCTTTTCTATAATAAACTTGTAAAACCCATACATTCCTCATTACCTGTTGTGCCAACTTCCTCTGAACAACGAAAGCACGTGAAGCACCAAATGAAATTAAGCAGAAATTTTTATCAGCTTTTAAGAAGTGTAGACTTAAATTGAAAATCTGTCTTATATAGCATAAACAATGTATCAGTTGGAACTTTGAGATGTGTCCTGAAGAACTGTGACTCACTGCTTGCTGTAGCAATCGCTTAAGGCATTAAGAGGTTATGATAGTTTTCTTTGAAGGAAGATGTACTGGTGAGATTTAACCTGAGACCCAACAGTTCTGTGTATTAACTGCCTGGAAGCTGCTTTAGGTCTGTAGGAAAAACCTGCTTTAAATTGTTGTGTTTAGTTCATATGAAATGTCACCATTGCTTGTCAGGCATCAACAAACTCGATGGGGAAAAAAAAGTGAACGTTCCACTTAAAGCCTGTTGCTATGGAAGAATTAAGATACAAATTAAGAGAGAATAGTTTTAAAGAATTTATTATTCACTATAGTAACTCTTGACAAATTCTTGAAATACCCATACTTTTTCTTAGAAGTGTCTTTTCCTTTTTCGTTTTTTTTCCCCCTATTTTCTTCTGGTTTGTATCAATAAGCATCTGTATATCTGACAGGCCCTAGAGATGCTTTCCTTTGGCTTTTTATCCTTATATACGAGTCAAGAATTGATGCTGGTCTGGGATTTTTATCCTGCTAATCATTGGAAAGATTGGTGAGGATTTACTGGCTTAGATGCCTTGCTGTACGTGTGGGTAGGATTTAGTAGAGGTTATTTCTTCAGTGAATTTGCACAGTAAGGCAGTTTCTTTATGTTTAATGTAGCTCCTTGTTAAATGTGAATTGTGATTTTATTTTTGTGTGTGTATGTGTTTAGGGGTTTTTATTTGTTTTTTTTCTGTAAAGTAGAATTTGGATTCACTAGCAGTCTTATATTTTCTTACCAAAAGTGACTAAGAAAAACTGTTTCTATCAACATCTTCTTTGCCCAGAAATGGACGTTGTCCTGTCCAAGACTTTTGTAGTGTTTAAGTGCAATTAGGATAAAGGGCTCTTTAGTGTCCACTCCTAGTGTTAAACAAAAAAAACCACACAAAATTATACACCCTCCATGCAAAACCTGATAAAAATAACATAACAGAAAATAAAATATTGGCTGTGACTGGTTTCTCAGAAATTAATCTTTTACATCAGACAGTCTTTGAGATATCTAGTAGGAGAAGAGGAAGAAAACTAGTTCCCATTTGTCTCCAAGTTATCATTATTGCCGCCCCTCCTTTTTGTTCAGTTTTCATGGTCCAGTAATGTTTGTGTGACTAATACCAGTTCAGTATCCTTCAGTCCAGACCATGGCTTTTGGGAGTCTTCTCTGATGCTGATGTCAGTTGCTGAGTATCAGAAATGTTTTTTTTCCCTTTAGCTCTGTGAATAGATATTAGGGGTGGATGATTTGCCAATCTTTCAATGGTCTCATGTAACTACATTTCCAGTAGCTTGGTCTCACATTCATTCAAGCCATACCCTTTGACTCTTAGACTTCCTGTTAACTCCAGGTCCAATGAGAGCTCCCTTACAAACTTGTAGATACCTATTTTTAATGAATGGTTCAGAGCTTGACCTTTCAGCTATGTGTTTCAATAAACGGTATGTTTTTTCTGCGGCTCAGAAACTCTTAGACTTGTTCCTTGCTCTGTTTCAAAATTCTGGGAATGATGCATAATGTTTCAAACATCTATTTTGAATTTAGCTATGGACTTAGGAATTGGTCCCCCACTGGGATTTTAATCTTTTGGTTTAGAGTACTCACATGTCTTCCCTCCAAACCCCCAAACAAACCCCTTCCTTGTCTTTGAAGCTTGTTCCTCATGGCTGTTATGTGAGCCACAATGTGGGCTAGTGTCCAGCCCTAATGGCTATGGTTTTACCCAAGATTCTCAGTTTTCTAGTGTTGTTCTCAGCCTTCTGTTTCTGGGGTTGTGCATGCTTTTGACACGCACCCTTTCCTTTAAGGCTCGTTAGAGTTTCTGAGTTTTTCCAATACAGATAAAGCATTTGACTGGTGTGTGGTAGGAACAAACTCCATCCTAAAGGGCTTTTTCGGAAGACTAGGTGTGAAAAGGGAAAGCTGGACCTTGTGATGATGGTACAGAGCGAATACTGCCAGACCTCACGTGACTTCAGTAGTCAGTCATTCTGTAGTACTGTCAGTAATGAAAAAAGTGATCAAAGCATTTGAATATGTGTATCTGCTTGCCATGAAGTATTTGGATCGAACCTATTGTTCCAGTCTAGATTTTCTGAGGCTATATCTTGTCTAGGATTGTATCTGCTGAATTATTCATCTCAAAGTAATGCAGCAGATGATTTACAGGTCTTGCCTAGTTATCATAGTGCTCAAAGCAGAGAGCTAATCCTGATATTTATTCCAAGAACTGAATTATTTAACTTGTATTAATTTCACATTTTCCTTAGGTTAGTCTGTATTTGTGATAGTAGCTTTTTTTTTTTTAAAAATCTTTTCTTGGCGAAAGAAGCATTAGCTGAGCATCTAATGTGTGAATGTGTAAGTGCATAGCATTTGAATTTACAGTATATAATTTTTCATTTATCTCTCTGGTATACTGCTGATAAGGTAAAATCTTAATGAAATCAGGTTTGATAACAGCTAATCAATTTGAAGAATGTAAAAATTAAAGTATATGTTAAGATATGTTTTTACATATGAGATATTGAAGTGCATGTAGTGACAGGACAAGGGGGAATGACTTCAAACTGGAAGAGAGGAGGTTTAGATTAGATATAAGGAAGAAATTCTTTACTGTGAGGGTGGTGAGGCATTGGAACAGGTTGTCCAGATGTCCAGTCCCTGGAAGTGTTCACAGCCAGGTTGGATGGGACGTTGAGCAATCTGGTCTAGTGAAAGGTGTCTCCATGCGTGGCAAGTGAGCTGGAACTGGATGATCCTGAAGGTCCCTTCCAACTCTCAAACCATTTTATGATTCTGTTGTGATGCTGTACTAAATGCACTGTAATGTGTTGCCTGCATAGCTTACATATAGGGAGATAGAAATGATAGGCTTTGAATTAGTTATTTCAAAATATCTATTATTTGTTTCAGAAAGTTTTCTTGGAGAAATTACCTTTTTCCCAAATCATGTCAATAACAATAGCAAAAGCAAAAAGTAGTAAAAATTTCTGGTTCTACAAACAGGAGAAACAGAGTCTAGACTAGCTCTTTTTGCTTTTCTATTAGGATTAAAAGCATTTCTTTAGGGAAAAATACTTATGTTGATGAACAGCAGATAACTTCAGAAGAAGACTTGTTCTTTCTAGCAGAATTTTTCTCTTAATTAAAAATATTTTTTTTCCTATAACTGGGTTAAAAGGTTTTGATTAAGTCACTCACTGAACTTTGTGTAATATTCTTCAACAGACTTCGTTTTAGTGGGTTGGAGGTTCTTCACAGGGATGGAAATAAATAAGGAGGTCTGTGCCTAGGCCTCTAATATGGCTCTATGTTTCTATGAAATAAAAAAATCCCATCAAAACACCAAACAAAAAAACTGCCAAACCTGCAAAAAAACCCACTACAAGATCACCACAGTGAAAAAAACTCTCACACTCTCCCTGTTGATCTAATATTTTTAAATTTTTAACTTATTGCTGTCTGTAAAAATCTTTTCCCTTGCAGCTAAATAAGCTTTCCGGGAAAAGTTAGAAATTAGTCATACATAACTGAGTCTATAGTAGCAAGATTTTCATAAAAAGTTAATTCCTCAATGTAAAAAAACCCAAATCCAAACTAACTTCGAGTAAGTTGGAAATAACAGTGGATGATTATAGAGCCCCAACTGCCCTGCGATGCAACATCTTTACTTTGAGTGCTGAGGATCTATAAAAGCAGGTGGCTGCATACATCTGCCAAACATCGTCTCAGCCTCATTAGCAGTCAGTAGAGCAACATCAGAAAAGCAAGTTGCAGATGGCAGTGAAGAAAAAAGCACATAAGGACTAACACGAAAAGTCCTTGAGTATGTACCTTTACTTACAAAATAAAGCAATGCAGTGTAAATGTCTTAATGTATGTAGAGGCAAAAGATTGCTGCTGTGAATTAAGCTTTGAGTGGAGGTCTATTTCTGGGAAGTAACTAGGGAAAAACAGCTGCAAGCTTGCTTTCATTATGGACACAAATGGAGTAGAAAAGATAATATTTATTATGGATGGTAAATCTGTTATTTTAATAGGAGATTGTTAGTTTTTCTCACACAGAGGACTCCTTTCTAGCTGGGCTCCATTCTATTGCAGTGTTTAACCTTTTTCATTTCCTATCTTAACTTGTTCTCTGGTAAAGCAAGTTAATCTACTAAAGCTATTCTTCTTTAAATATGTTAAATGTGCCCCTTATTCCTTCTCCCTTTCATATATGCAGAAGGTGAACCTGGCCTCCCATGACGTGGCCAGTTAAAACTTACATATATACTAACTATCAGGCTTACTATTTGTCTGCCTTGTGGCTGCCTCTCAGAATGAGTAGGAGCTGAATTATAACTTTTTTTTCTTGTTTTCTGGATGAGCAGCAAATATTGGTCTGGCTTTTCTAGCCAACCACAACTTCTAATCAACATTCAGCTTTTTCATCTCTACTTGTCAAATTTGGCTGAAATTGGCCAACCATTCCAAGTTGGAGAGGTCACATGGAGGTAAAGGAGCAAGAGTAAAATAATGACTACCAGTGCAATCATGTACATTGATAAATTTAACAAACTGGATGAAAGTCTCTGGAATGTTCTGATGGGCATCTGTTCTCTGGAGCTCTTTATCTCTGTCAGGATGAGAAGTAGCATGAACACCCAGTTACCAAAGTTCACTGGAGAATGCTGATATGGATTCCTCTCACAGTTGTTCTTCAAGATGTGTCTTCAAAGCAGAACAGCAGAAAAATCTGTGTGGTGACCTAATAGTAGCCTGTAAGAGATCTGATAAGGATTTTTCAAGGGAATGGGACAGCAGTTCCTTGGTGAAACGACAGTGTAGCTGGGCAATGAAGTCTGAGATGTTGTGAGATAACATGGTTGCTCTTTAAGAATTAAAGGCCAGCTCTGATAACATGACCGTCACAGCTTTCGTATGTCAGCGGTATGGATTCAATGAAGTCCTCGTCTCCGCCTTAAAAATGGGTCAAGTTTTTGTCAAGGATGGGCTTGATTTCCAAACAGTTTGCTCAGAACTGGAATTTATTTGTAAGTGCCCCTTTATTTTGTCATCATCTGTGCCGTGTTGGTAAAGCAATCCCTCGTCTGATACCTGCCACTTGAAGTTACCATTTTCCCACTGAACTGTCAGAGAAGATAGCAGCAACTTGATCTCTCACCCTCTCAGTTGTGAATCAGTAAATTAGCTTTGGTAATCCTTGTCTTTTCTGCTTTTCAGGGTAGTTTAACAATGGCATCATTGATAAAAAAAGCCTCTGTAACTGTGGTCTGCAATTCAAAAGTTAAACAAGCTGTGGAATGTCTCCTATACTCTTAACTGATCATCTCTTTCAAAAAGTTTGCTGAAGTTATAAGAGAGCCTTGGTGCTTTTAATCTCTTGGAGTTTATACTAAGAATTTGTCCATACCTGAGTTTGTTTGCTCACTTAAGTTCTGAGATTTAAAATGTATTTACACCTAAATTTAGAAAAAAATTTATTTATATAGTTTTATTATGTGTAATCTTGATTAAATAAAGAAGAATTTTGAGAAAACCTTAAGTATTTATGAACTAGATTGAATTAGCTGACTTATTTCAACTGGAAAAATCAGATTAGACAGATCTGAATGCTACAGAATATTGTGAATGTTTCTTTTAACTAACCAGCAGACAAATAGGTCTTCTGATAATTACTCTGTATAAGGTGAAAAATACTTTTTAATAACATGGTTAGCGTTTTCTTTAAAATAGAGATGGCTCTTTTGCATGGCATAGATTATATTGTAAGGAACAAACAAGAAAATTCAAGGCAATATGAAATTGAAGGGTTTAGAATTGATGAGTTTTTGCAGTTCTTAACCACTAATTTTTTCAGTCAATTTCAAGGAGACAGGAGAAAACAAATGGAAGTATATGTATGTACACAGGTAGTGCCAGATTTCAAACTTCATTGCCTAGCTGGCCTTGGCCTTTCTGTTTTACAGAAGGTTTAACAGGAGGTGGCAAGAGGGATAGAAATGTAATCAGTTGGGCTGTTACAGAGAAATAATGGGGCTAAGTACTTTCCTGGCAGTGTGTTGCTGTTTTTATCCATTCAGCAAATGTAATTTATTTATATATCTGTCAATAAATACAAGGCAGCATTCGATAATGAGTACAGCAGGGATTTAACCTGTATATTGCTGTGTTTGACACAAAGGTCAACCTTGGGAAATGGCTTGTAACTAACATTTCTTGAAAACTATTTTTCCTTCCACTGAGGCTATCTCTTAATTCCAGCAATTTTCTGTGTTTGATAAGCAGAGAGAACATACATTTTGATTATATAAAGGAAGGAGGAGGTAATGAAACTTTAAAATATTTCAGTCAGCATTGCATTCTGGTGATAAGAATGGGACTTTATGCAGCACAGAAGAGATTACCTGAAGTAGAATTGGAAAGCAAATTGTATTTACAAAAGATGGCATGATTTTCCTAATACGTGTTCAAAACAGCCTATTCACTCACATATTCTGCTGAGCTTGACTAGAAAAAGCTTCATTTCAAAAAGGACAAATCTGATTGAAGGTGAAAGCATTCCCCTCTCACAGATACTTGTCTAAAGGATTTGCATTAAATTTTCTTGATGGGAGCACAGTAGTATTTTACTGCGCATCTGCATGAACTGGTAATGTGGAAAATAAAAATACAAATCGTGTCCTTGATTGCTTCATGCTTCAACCACTTGATTTATGTCTGCAATTATGGAAGAGATGTTGCAATATGATAGTTTGACAATAACTGTCACAGTTATATTACCAAAATATAGATTCAACTTATTCTTGAAGTTAAGAGTATTGAAATTACATTTTAAGGGTCGAGTGTACCTTTCTGTGGTTTTATCTTGTTTTTAATGGAGCCAGGGTGTTTTTAAATGTAGTCAGTTATTAGTAGGATTCACAGGTGTCATGTGCTGCAATGAGCTGTTGTACAAGGCTGTCCTGGAGTACCTTGTTGATCAAAGTATCAGTAAGTTGTGTGTGTGCTACTTGTGAATCTGTCATGTTCCTCTCCCTCTGTGCAGATCCTGGAGCTGGTGAAGGGCATGCATTACCAGCTGGCCTGTCAGAAGTACTTCGAGTTGACGCATGATGTGAGTAGCTACTATCCTTTGTTCAGCTGTTATCACTGTCTTTGTCTTGAGGAAGGCCTTGGAAATCATGAATGAAGCCCAGAGACTATGTTCAGTTTGCATACCCATCATAAGCTGTTTTGTCTTGTTAGTTTTCTTTTCAGTAATTTCAAATATTCTTTTGTAATTTTCTGCATTTGTATATTGATCTTATTAATACCCTCAACATTACAAGATGTAGTAAAATATTATGCTGTCTTCCTGAAAAGGTCAATATTGTTGAATCTGATCTATTTCAAGTAACTTAGCTTTTTCAATATCCTGCTTTTAATCAAATTTGTAGGCTTTAATGCATTGCGCAAGTTTGATGTGTTTAGATACACCTTAAAAAATAAGCAGAAAGCATCTAAAACTTCTTAATTTAATCTCCCAGCATTTGCATGGTTCCTGTTGTTAATTTTTACTTGGTATTTTTTACATTTGTAGTCATGTGTGATTATTTTTTAAATCCAAGATGAGCATTCTCAGAGCTTTCCCATTTGCTTAATTGTAAGCAAAGTTACCTTACAATTTTCCCCAAAGAATTTTAAGCTAACAAATGGCCACACTCCATTTCTTGTGTGATTTCTTGGTTCAGAGAACCAGCTTTTGCACTGGTTCAAGGTTTCTTGTCATCAAATAAACCCCCACAGCTGTTCTTACAGCTTTGTTCTCTTCACAAAACAAAAAATGGAAACATCCCTTTCAAACAGCAGACTATGGAACAGCCTTACTGAGGATTTGGATGAGGATTAGATGACCCACCCAGAGGCATTTACTACTGACTTTTTTGTTCTTACCTGTTTTCACAATTGATTTAAGTGGAATTGTTTGTCTTCACATATTTCTAGCAGTCATATGTATGAATGTAGCAAAGGTATACCCTGAGACTGTGTCCAGTGTTGTTTTGGCAGCTGTATTTATAGTGGAACACTTTGTCCTACAGTCTTAGAAAATGTGAGAACAAGTCTAATAATCTGGAAGGAAATTCAAAATAATGTACAATTTTAAATTTAGGTAACACTCGCTCTGTAAGCGCATGTAAGTAGAAATAATATTTTCCCAAGTTGACTACAGACCCCAAGGTCAGCATTCATCAAAAGATAAATCAGTACTGTGCATTTTAGGAAAGCTGGCTTTCCATTCTTCTGTAGGAAATTCCAGAAAAGCATTATTTTTTATCAATTTTGTGATAATATAAATGTCTGTCTTTGCTGCTTGCACTCACAATCATCTTCCTGCTTTGCTCTTAATATTATTTCAGTGAGAGAAAGCAGCATACTCAGACGCTGTAGTTTGAATGGCACATGCTTATGATGCCAATTTTTTTACAGAATTTAGCTGCTCAACTTGTTGCCAGCCTGCTTGGACTGATTTTTCTATTTTACAACTGTATGCTTTATTAATTTTGGATTTTTTTCTGGGGTGGTAAAAGATGTGTCTCTGAAGCTGGTGTCCTTTGCTTTCAATCAAACCTTTGCTTTCCTGTGTATCACTAGCAGAGTTTTTCAGTGAAGGAAATTTCAGAAGAATCAATTAGCATAACTTTGATTGTTTCTTTTAGCAGGGGAACAATCTTAAGTAAAATTTTCACAGACGTAATGGACTTGCTCACATGGAGAATTTTAACTTAAATTATGTAAAAATTTTACCAAGAAAGTGTTTGATATCTGTTGAGAAGAGCTGTTGGTGTTGCCTGCAATTCTTAAAAGTTATGGTGTGTATGTGGGTTAGATTGACTATGAATGACTTTGCAACACAGACTTGTTTAAGATTTTGTTTCTCTAAGTTCACAAGGTTAGCTTCAGTAGTCTAGTGCTTGGCACTAAGACTGCTAATACATGCAGCTGGACTAGAGTGAGAATGTTTAGATACATTTTTGGGGGGTGGGTGATGGGGCTTGTGTCCTTGCACTTCAGTGCTACTGGTTCAAATAGCACGGGCTAACAAAAAGCTGATGCTCTGTGTATTCTGTGTAACCTGGGCTTATTAACTCAATGCTGTTCCTCTCCTGAACTTTGGTTTCACTTCTTCACAACCACAGAACAAAAGCAGACATAATTTGTGTGGTCCAGTACATTGTCTTCAGGCAGGAACTAAGATACACGTAGGCGTTTTGTTAACTGTTCAGTAAGTCTGAGAAAGGAAAACTGTAGCACCAGGATTACTCCATGTGATTTTTCTGTAATATCAGCTGTAGCATTATTAGCTATCATTTTAAAAGTTCTTGGTTAAAACCCAGAGATGTTATAGCTTCAAAATTATTATTTCAGGATTTTCAAAACAATATTTGCTATAGCAGGAATGCTAAGCTGGAGTTGGTGTGAGAGCCAGTGTGTGCAAAATGTGCTGAATCCAAAAGATGTCTTGTGTTAGTATCACCTACTTAGATGGATTATACAGTTGTGTCTTAAGTGGCAGGTCTTATTGCTTGGTTAAAAGCTTAAAGTTTTGACTTCACAGAAAACACATTTTTCTTTGAGAATGGTGGATTCCAGATAGATTTACAGGTGTGAATTGGCAAAGCTGTTAGAGAAATCTACTTTCTGTATTTCTAGTAGTAAGTCTCAGCTAACTTACAACTAAGTTAATGATGAGGCTTTTAAAATTGATGTGCTTTGATCTATATTACTTAAAAACATTGTAAAACTTACATAAAGTAATATGAGCAGTCTAATGTAAAAAAGACTTCCATTTTTGTGTTCAAATTTCTTCTGATTTTCCAGCCAGAGCAGAATATTTTTATTCAGAGAAATGTTTACTGAACCCTGTTGATAATTACAGAGAACAGAATTCTTTCTATATCACTATATCACAAATGAAGATGATGAACAAATCTTCCCCTTTCTCTTTTTAGGCTCTCATAAAAAGGTGATGGTTTGAATGGGTGGAATTCTTTTAATTAAGAGTTCTCTAAGCTTCATCTGATAGTTTTATTTTAGTAGCATTCAAGTTTGAAAAGGAAAAATGGTACATGGAATCATACAACAATTTTAACTAACAACCCATAAATAGCTTTTATAAACCCACCAATTAAAACTCACGATTACCATCAATCACCTCTGAGAACATGATTGTAGACTCCATTCATACAGTGAGCTACTTCTACAGCTTATTCCAATCTGTTGTGGAGAGAAGAGTTTAGAATAAAATTAAGAGTTACAAAGTGACTCTTAAATTGGTCTGAAGAGAACTGAGATTTTAAGGTTAAAAAAAATAGAGCTAATTAAGAGCTTCTAAAAGGAAAGCCAGTTTTTCACTATATCACTTCTTTTTAAGTCTTTTTTGTGTAAAGAAGTAATTTCGTTCCCATGTAATGAAAATTGGAGCATGGATGAAAGCTGGCTGAATGAAACTCATCCAGATAAGACTAAAATGAAATTCAGTGATGACTTTGGGTTAAGTTTTTTGGGTTTTTTTCTTTATGCCTTTCAGTACCAAATTAGAGTGCTAGGACTGTTACTTACTTTTAAGATTTTTCAGGCAAGGTCACTGACTACAGTTGCTAATTCGTGTCTGAATTAGATTTTGTTATCCATGTCACCATTTTCTGATGGAGCTAAGCTAGGCAGTGGTAATGCATTTAATCAGGGTTCCGTTTAGAGTACACATTGATCCTCTGCTTTATGATTATTCACAAGCGGCTGAAATTTAAATGGATGGGGTTCGGCATATTAAATTAACCACAGTATGCCCTCAGGAGACTCTGTGTGTGTGCAGAGTTGCTTACTATGCCTGAATTGGCCCCTCTGTTCTGGGGAAATAGAAATATAGTGAGAGCAGAAATTTCCAGGTATATGACTCTTAGTCTTCCATGGTTTGTTGTACCTCATGTTTGGTAAGTCTTCCAATGTATTTTAAGAGCAGTATTTTTTAAAAAATGTTCCTAGAATTCACATGAACTGACAGGGAGATGAAAGGTGCAGGTTGCCTTGAATAGGAGGTGAAAGCACCTTTTCAAGTAAGCATTTCCAACTTCTGAGCCTCCCAAAAGAAATACAAAGGTTGTAACTCTGGTTTGTGGTGAATACGTCAGAATAGCTTCCTTTTAAAGCTGAAAGCTTTGTTGATTTGAAATATTTGATGAGCATTAATTGAATGTTCATTTATCAAATAATTGCAGAGCTGTAAGAATGCACCTGCTAAGTAGAAAGTAGTAATACAAATATGCTGCACCTTGTGCTAGTTTTCTGTATTGTTTTCCACTGAAGACTAAATGTTCTGTGGTACTGGTTGTGCATCTAGAGTCAGGATGCTGACGGTGGCATGGAGCAAAGATAAGCTTGATCTATGTGGCTTCTGTCTTAGCCCACTCCCTTGTAAATACTGCATTTGTGCCTACTGGGGAAACCGGGGAAGCACGTGAAGCTGCCCTTTTACATTCACAGCTTCACACTGATGCTTAAGATCTAGATTTATACTGTGCAGTTGCTACAGCTTCTAGTAGTATTTTCCACTTTCATTTGCACTCTAGACTTCTCTCACTCCCTCTTTTGGGTGGGAAAAGTCCGTTTTAAGGTATAGGTTCAATAGTCCTACATCTCTAAAGAGATGCCATTTTACTTATGTGTTTTTAGATGTTTTGAGGTGTTACTTTTCTTCACTGAAGTAAAGACAGTGTGAAATAATGCTTGAATATGCCAAAGTTATTTTATTTCTACAATGAAGGAAGAAAATTTCTGATGAAACTAGGTCTATGTCATGCTAACATTTTCTGAGACATTATTTACAAACTGATGCCTTTTTCCTCAAAAAATTGGAACTTATTAAATTGTTAATTAATCTGTTCTTGAATATGAAAAAGATTATTTTTAGAAATAAGTGTAATAACTTGGTATTCCTTTCCTTTTATGTGCAGGTTGATGACATTGGGTTTTCTTTGAATCATCCTAATCAGTACTTTACAGAGAGTCAGAAGCTATTAAGTGGTGGTAGAGAACAGAAGAAGGAATTCAATAACTCAGGAAACTTTCAACAAAAAAATAATAGTCAGGAAAGCATAAATTCAAGTTCTACTCCCACCTCTTCAAATGCAAAAGCCGATACAGAACTGGAAGGACTGGAAGCGTACTTCACTGAAGACTAAGCAGCTGTGTTACTTGTGTGTTATTTGTGTTATTTTTTCTTTCTTCCATTCTTTCCCTTCTCTAGCTGGATTTGTCCCTATACTGAGGAATATGCACTTCACCACCTGGAAGACAGAAGCATTTAGTGCTTTGAGTAGTCTGAAAAAAAGAAAGATAAATATTGAAGCTGTAATTGCATCCAGTATTTATTCTTACTGCTTTAGGAAGCTGTTTTATATGATATGTTTAAGGATGGAAAATGAAACTTTCTTCACAATTATTAGGTAATTTTTGCCTGACTTACCTTTTTTGGTTTTCTTCAAAAAGTTCAAATATTTTTATCCTCTTTTGTGGTCACTTTTCTGTGTATGATCTTAATAAAAAAATTGCAAAGCAAAAGTTTTTTGTGTGTTCTTTTTAGCTATATTGGGATTGTAATTAAGTAGGAGTTCTTATGATCAAAATTACTCTCTGGAGGAGTCTCTGTCTCTTCCATATGAGGAGCTGAGGGAAATCAGCTTCCTAATTTGCACCTTGACACTAAATTTAGAGAGCTGGTTTTGATTCTTGGAAGAGAACATAATCAGAGTTTAGACACCTATATGTAAGAAAGTGAAAAAAAGATTCTACCAACTGATTCATCATGAAGAAGCTAAAAGCTTAACTAGCATATATTCCTTTTAAGGTTTCTTCAATGTCTCAGTGTGGTTGGAGCTTCCTGTGTCCTACTAAGGTAAACAGCCATCTGAACGAAGCTTTGGGTCACCTTAATTCCACCCATTATCCCAAAGCCCAGGTCACCCAACACACAAAGTGCTTTCAGTCCAGCAGCAACCACGGTGTGGTGGATGGGAGCTCCAAGCAGAGCTGGTATTTTCTGTCATGCTGTTTGAGTACTCTCCCTGGAATTTAAAAGACCTCAATTTTATTTTAGCTGATGCTTAAGGAGTTTCAAGACAACTCTGTGCTCTCCCTGGAGACTGACCTTGCTACCACTGCAATCTGTAACCACATGAATACAGGGCTGTCATTGCTAGGGACTTGTACCAACTCCGGGAGGCCTTGGCATGAAGACTCACTGACCTGCATTTTTCTGAGCTTGCCTTGCCCTGCCTGAAGTTTTGTTTTAGCTGTAACTTTGTCTCTCAAATGACAGCCTAGCTTTGTACAGTTGTGTGCTGTGCTGCCTGTGTTTATAATGATTCTGATATATTTCTGTTGCTAATGACTAGGAAGTATAAGTAGTTATTTTGTATAGAATAAATTCGTCCATGATTTTAGGTGCCAGAGGCTCTATGGGTATAAACAAATCATCCCAGTGCCAAGCACTGATCCTTATACAACCTAAAGTGTTGTGCAAAACAAGTTTCTAGGCATGAGAGAAGAAAGAACCAATATACAACATTATATATAAGTAATTATTTGGCTGTTATGTGGAATTGCCGGACAATGAGGAAAGACCAGCAAGTACAATGTTTTGGAAATGTGTTGTATTACACCAGGGTGGGCTCTAGAGAAGAAGGAAAGTCCCCACCATCGGTATCCTACAACTCTCAATAAGCAGTGTGGGACCCTGACTGTGATGTTGGTCTCAGGACCCCCAGGGGCCATGAAAAGGTGCATGCAGCACTAGAGAAAGGGATAGACACAAGAAAGTGTGTATCTAGTGTGTGAGTAACTAATTGTATTATGTTAGAGGTTTTATTCATATTGTGTTAGAAGTTTTATTTTCTCTACAATAATTGGATGATTTAGACTATTAAGACCATGACTAGACTAAAGACTCTTTGATTACTGTTAAGAGTTTGGTCTAACTGTAAATATGTGGTTTCTCATATGTAGAGTGGATTTTTAAAGGGACATAACTTCCACAGTGGTAGTGCAACAGCAGGCTTTAAAATAAAAGAGGTCATTTGTTGTTAGAAGAGGATTCATCAGGTTCACTGTTCCTTTTATCTTCCTTAAAGTATTCCTTAGTTTATTTAGGGACCTTTTCATGTAAACTGCCAAACCTTTGACTCCTTGGGATATCCCATATTCAAGGAGTTGTAGAGATCCACCCTGGGCAGAGGCTCCCTGCCTGGGTCCTGCAGGGCAGTGGTTATCCTGGGCCCAATGAACAAGGAGTAACAAACAGCCATGGGCTTGGTTTCTCCTGCTGGTTAAGTTCCTGGCTTCGCCCCACCTCATGTGTGGAAGTCCATGGGTGGTAGTAGATGGTTAAAAAACTTCAGGGTTTTGAAGTGTCTACGGAAGTGGTAACTGTCCTCTGATTTTGCGTTACTGAATACCTGAGTTGGAGGTGCCTCAGTGGACATCATGAATTCTTTCAATAGGAGTGAAACTCTTTCAGATATGCTGTGAGATTTATGGTCTTAAGTTAAACAGCTGGGAGAAGAATGAGGTCATCAAGGCGGTGGATGCAGGTGATCCAAGGGAAAATGTAATTCCTGGTTCAGCCCTAACCTTGCTCACGTAGACATTAAACGTCCAGCTCTTCCTTTCTGAGCTTTGCTTGGGCTTTGAAATCTGTATTGGGAATGGGCTGCTTGTACACTATTCTGTAATGGATTGCTACATTAGAATAAACTTATTTTTCGAAATTAAAGCATAAGATTTTTTTAAAAATAAGTCTTTGTTACAATGAAGATAATATAACCACACAAATCCTCTGAATGAAAAATCTTAACTGAAGTGCAAGAAACAAGGGTATGGGGCAAAGCCTTTGTGCTTTATTGGCTTACTTCATTATTGTGGGTTTACATCACTTGATGATTAGTACTACAAATTGCCTTGAGCTATATTTGCTTTCCTTTTATTAGTCAGGAGGACTATAATTAAATAGCAGAAAAATGTACAGATTATGGCATACAGTTGCAAGTAACTAACAAAACATTGAAACTAATGCTGTTGTTGCTATTTGAAGAAAATGGCAATTTATTTACTGAAGCTGAATATTTTGGATATTATAATATGGAAAAATCCTCCTTGTGAGCTGTTGGACACTGAGGAGCTTTAAACTCTTACTGCTTTGTAAATTCAGTAAGAATCACTCATCCCATGATTATGGAGCTGTTTGAGTTTAGAAAGGCAGAGTCACTAAAAATATGTAAATCATTCATTTGAAAACATTTCCTGTGTTGTAGTAGTGCTATTAAAGTTACACTTAGTCAGAAAATAAGGATTCTGAAAAGAAGAGACACCCTGATAGAATTATGCAGTAATCAAAAATAGCAACAAACCCAATTACCAAATAAACCAATAACCAAAGGCCCTCAAAATTCCAATCCCTATTTTATAAATTGAAAAGAAAATGTGTTTCTGCAGTAAAGCATTGCAGATGGATCTCTTTGCAAGTATCAACTCTTCTAAATGGATCTTTAAAGTAAATTACTATATTTTGCTACTTGAATAAAAAAATAACATCTAAAATTCGAAATCATGCTGGACAAGACACTTCAGTATTCTGTATCAGTAAAGGAGATACTAAGATAGTATTTGGTTGCATTTCTGAGGGGCTGCACTGTGCCAGAACATAGCCCTGTGCAGAAGTCATGCTGATGCAGGAAGTAGTTTTCTTTCCGTCCAACATCTGATCTCAAATGTACCACAGTTCAATTTGGAGTTGGATATTTCAAAAGGAGTGCTGGCCCAAAGCTTGTGAAGTACTAGCATCAAAGACAATAAAACAGTCTCTGACTTCAAAAGCCTTTCGAGATCTAATGATGACGAGAACGTCGCTGTTGGGTGTTCAGCAGAAGGAAGGGTGAGGAGCTCCCAGGCTGAGTGTGGCTCTAGGTGCTGTGCTGAGATGAGGAGTGCTGCCCTGGCAAGGGGAATGGTGGGAGCAGGCACCGGCATCACAGCATCATAGGAGCCGATCCACGCGGCCGCACACGTGATGCTGAGCACGCTGCGTTCCTTCTGTGCATGTTTTGGGAGGTTTACTGTGGACTAGTTTTTGCCTTACACTACGGCTGGAGTGGTCATTAGCAGGTAGAGGAATGTGCAGAATATGCCTTTTTTGTGAGTTTCTTCCAGAAGGGACCCAGTTTGCACGCACGCAGACTGGTTGGCAGCGTGAGCCAAAGCAGAGCAAATGGAGGTGACTTGAGAGATTCCTTTGAAAGTGGTGAACATTTCAGAGTCGTAAGTCCATGTAATTTATCCTGGTTTTGGCTGGAATAGAGTCAGTTTTCTTCCTATAGCTGGTACAGTGCTGTTTTGGACTCAGTGTGGGAATAATGTTGATAACACACTGATGTTTTAATTGTTGCTGAGCAGGGTGTACTCTAAATCACAGACTTTTCAGTGTGTCATGCTCTGCCAGGGAGCAGGTGCACAAGAAGCCGGGAGGAAGCACAATTAGGACAGCTGACCCAAACTGGACAAAGGGATATTCCATACTGCAGAATGTCATGGTCAGTGTGTAAACTGAGGGGAGTTACTTGAGTCACCAATTGCTGCTGAGGGACAGGCTGAGCACCAGTCAGTGTGTGCTCAGCAGTTGTATTGTACATCCCTTCTTTCCCTTGGATTTTGTTCCTCTCTCTCCTTTTCATTACTATTATTATAATAATTATTTTAAAATTTTATTTCAGTTATTAAACAGTTCTTACCTTCATCCATGAGGTTTTTACTTTTTTTGCTTTGATTTTCGCCTCTTCCCCTCCTCCCTCCCCAGGAGTTTGTGATGTGTGTGAGCTTTGAGGTAAGCTTACTGATTGCAAGCAATTAGACCTTCTTTCCTAGTTTTCCCCAAGAACATATCAGGAAGATCCAATGAATTACAGATGGAAAGATGTATTCAGGTCTCAATATTTGAGTGGTTATTTTGGGTGTATTTCACATCATGATACTTCAGTTATTTATTTTTTTTATAGCATATATAGTGTATTCTAAAATCCATATCCATTTGAAGTCCTTTAAAAACCCACAGAAGAATCACTTTTTTTCTGCTTGTACTCATGAAGTACTCTTGGTAATGGTATTATCTGAACATCAAAACTTCTGCCTGTCATATCTAGTTGACAGAAAGGAAAATAAAGACTTTCACCCCCAACACACTTATTTGCTGAGATTTGTTTAAACCCCTCAAATGCTGAAGGATTTACAGTGTTTGAATTGCACAAAGGTTATGATCAATGGGTGTAATTCAATCCCACAAGGAACCTGAAGTGTTTATGTAGGTAAATTGATTGAAAAACAGGTATAAAAATGGTTGGGATAATGTCAAGAATGAATTATAGCTGTGAAATATTAGGAATAGATACCTAAATACTAACTTATTAACAGAGGAAGCACTGGAAGACTTTAGAAGTGGGTTAGGGTGGGTGAAAAGTAGATCAATAGCTGGAGACTTGAAGGTGATATCAGTGTGTATCAGTTGAGGGAGAGCAGGACTTGGTGATCAGGCTGCAAAAAAGGAAGATGTATGAACTCTCAATTTCTCCTAGAATAAAAATTACAACCACAATGAAAGCATCATGAGAAACTGTGTTTCTAGCTGAAATGAAAGTTTTCAGTCAAGTTGAAGATGTTTTGTCATATAATTATAAACTTTAATTAAGATGGTTCATGAACATGGGATAATGAAAAAGACGTCAGTATAGTGGAAGAAGATATGGCACAATATTTTTTTTTTAGAAGGATATTGCATTCTACTCAGGATCAGAGTTGTATCGTGGGAGACTTTATGCAAACAGAAAGTCTCTGCCATGCTCAATGGCCAGACTCATAAAGTGAACTTCAGTAAAAATCAGTTTAGATCAGAAGCATCTTTGCTCAAACTGAACCAGTCAATGGGTGCATGCACTACTGGATGAAACATAAGGGTCTCTGCTGCACTGCTCAAAGTAGATGGCCTGGCTGGCCCTTGTGGCCGTTAAAGTCTATGACGTGGATTTATTTTTATGCTTAATAAGAATTTAATCTTCTAAGCTGAAAGTGTCCTTGGTTCAGGCAGCTACTGTACTGCTTTTGGGTGGAATATAGAGGCAATCTAAGAGAGACAGAAGAGTCAGAAATGTGTGATTCACGCGCTCGATGTTCAGGTCTTTGAATTATCAGTGGTTTGGCCGGCTGCAGTTTTCAGAGAAATGGTTGGCTGTAGAAAAATACCAGGAAACCTGCTGAATGACTTTGATTCTAATCTGCTCTTTGGTATTGGAGCATAATTAAAAATATGTAAAGTTCTTAACATGCTCTAGGTAAAAACCAGTAATAATTGCAGTTACTATATGACTTTGAATGGAGGAAAAGGAGAATCCTTGTCAACTGTGGCTTAGGAAGGAAGTGAGGGATTTCTTACATTGTCTCTCTGTTAAAGCAGGAGGCACTGTTGAAGAGTGGTTTTATCTACAGTGATCAAATTTTTTTCTCTATTATGATATTCTGAGGAGTGGTTGTAAACTTCCTTTTCCAGGACCTAGCATTAATAGAAATACAACTTTTTACAGTTGGGGAAATTTTCACTTGGATTTAGGTATTCACCTATGGTCTTACTTCTCAGTTTCATCGCTACTTTAGTACACCAAGAATAACAAGTACAAATATCTGAATCAACATACAAATAAGAAAAATAAAAATAATTATTTAAATATACGTTTCATGTCAGTTGTAGGGTATGTAATCAGAGTTACAACAGTCGAATATATTGGTAGCACAGCAGTAATCTGGTGAGTGCGGGCCTAGGTGAAAGAAGTGCAGTACTCCTTTCCCAGTCTATTTCTACTTGGTGTGGTTAGAAATGAGCCTTAAAAAGTATATTTCTCTGCTCTTTACCATTCACTTAAAGACTGTTATAATTTTGTTTTGTAAAGATTTCAAATTTATTATGCAGTGGAAAAATACATTGGAATGTCCTTTTTAAATTCATCACCAATATTCACAGATTTTCTGTCTCTTGCCTCTATGTTGTGGCTTAAGCTCCCTCTTAGGAGCTGTGTAAGGCCTTACCTCGAAACCTCAGGATTTTGTAGTTTCAGATTAAAGAATCCAACGTCATTCAGGGTTTTTTTCACGCATCACCTAGGAAAAAAGTCCCTACACAATGAAAATTCTGAAGACTTTCATAGCCCATATGAAATTAACTCCTCCCTTTGACCTTCTAAAGTTTCCTTCAAACGAAATGGTAAGTAAAGAAATTAAGTAAATTTTCTTATAAATAGGGCATTTTAATTACACTGAAGAAGCCTTATGACTATATTAACACCAGTTCTAGAGGCAAAGCTTTTCTTTCGATTTCTGAATTGTTTTGGAACATATGTAAATGGGACTTCAGTTGTGAGGGAAAACCAAACCAACCTCACTATCCTTATCAGAAATGAAAATACTAGAATATTCAGCCTGCTGAACTGCTTCCAACCTGAAGACCAGAATGATCTGAAGCACAACCATCAAGCTGGAATATCTAAATTGGCTGTCAAGCAAGTTTGATGAGATATTCACTCTTTTTAACTGCAATGTATGCTCCCAGCATGTATCAAATTAGATGGCAGAGGAGGAGAATCACTTGTTTCCTGTAGGTAGCTGAAAACTATTTAAGCCAGTTCGCCTGTGTGACACTTACTTAAGGTGCTTAAATGCTTATCTGGGAGGGAAAAATCATATCTCTGTGTATGCCATCCAGCTGTATAACTGGTTCTGCTAAAGTGCTTTCTATAAATGGGTTTTATGTCTGAATAACAACAGCTGTACCATAACAGACTTGTCATATTTTTGCAAGTAGTGTTCTTAGCACATGATTATTTCATAACATGATAAGTTCAATATTTATTAAAATGTCTACTGTGCAGATTTAGAGCACTAAACCCAGTTCTCTGCAGTAATGCCAGCCACCAGAACTCTCAGTTCTCAGTTTAGATTCAGTTTCTCTAGGGTAGTTGGTAGTTGATCTTATTTTTCATCAAGTAGCAAACTCTAGAAATGCTTTTTTCGTAAATAGAATTTAATGTTGTTTCAAAAATTTCACTTGCACTCATCAGCTGTAGTGATTCAGTATTTTGTGGTAATGTTAATAAGAAAGAATTGTTTAAAAAGAGTTTTAATTACATTTAAACTGAAAAAAATGCTACATTTCTTAATTACAGTCTGTTACTGAAGTTTTTTTAATTCCATGGAGCTTATTGCCAGCAAAGAAGTTTGCTCCTAAAAAGTTACTTTTTTTCCCTTCATGTTAGTAGATCTAAACCTGTCCAAGTCTTCCTCAATGAAAGTGACTGCAATAATAATTTTTTTCTGACAGAAATCACCTGAGGAGATTTCTGTAGCCTGAAACAAGAGTCTTAAAACAGAAAGGAAAGTAGTGCTCCTGTATATAATGTTATTCTTCCAGCTGTCATCTTCCTAATCATCATAACTATAGAGAACATTTAATTACTAAGAGCTGATGTTGTCCATAAATCTGGAGGAACTGTCTGCATAAGTGCATCTCAAACTTTAGTAAGGACCATTTTAGCAGTTGTTAAATTGACATTATAAAGAAGTGAATAGACCCCTTTTACTGAGCAAGGTTTATAGTGCAGTTGGTATTAACTTATGTCTCAACAGGGCTGTGATTCCTGGTATCAGACTAAACTGTTCCTCATGACTTTTTTCATCTGAGGATAGGAATTTGGGTCTGACAGGCAGGCGGGCTGTATTGTGTGCATTGACCAGCTGCTCAGAACACTCAGATCTCACATGCTGTATTCATGTGAGAATTCATTCACAAGTTGAATGCTAAGTTTACAGCTGCATAAGGAGATAAGCAAGTTGCTTTGGACTAATGTTTTTAATACTGTGAACTGAGATGAAATGGTAGAAATATTCTAGAAGTATCTTATTTCCTCTCTCTACCAGTAAGTTGAAGGTTGATGGTATTCCTTTAAAATCCAAATGTCTAAATATTTCAGTTAAAATCAAACAAACAACACCAACACGTGCTATTCCTGGCTACTTTTGAAGAGTCTTAATTTTCAACAGTTGATTCAACTGTGAATAACTGTTTTGGGAATGAAGAGTTGGCTCTTTTCTGTGCTCTAAGTAAATAAATGCATTTGGTGTATCTAATGTATCATGGTGTTTATGTCTTCATGGTTCATTGTATGAAAGTCTTGCATGCAAATCCTTGAATGTTGCTTAACCTAAATCTACTCCCTGGAAGTGGTTTTTTGTTTTGCTTGTGTGGATAATTTGTGGTGCTTCACTGAGCAGAATCTACAGCATGAATTAGCTGTATGGCCAAATTGTGGCTGCAGAGGGTAAATTATTAAAGCCATGGGTTACTTTGCATGTTTATTCTGCCAGGTGGAAGACTGAACTCTAATAATTAAAGATATACTTCTGAACTAGTCTCAGTGGGATGTTTGTAAGTGACTGGTAAAATCTTTGCACTGGGAAGCTAAGAAGGCTTCTGTTGGCCATCAGTCCTGCTTTGCTCATGATTCAGAACAGTTGTTAGCACTGAAAGGCATGCAGCGTGGTCCTTGGGGTTACAGGGTGGCTTCGGAGCAGAAAAGGGAGGGATAAAAGCATTGATATGTTTGTTTTCTGCAGGCATGAACTGGTTGTGCAGTAAACGAGACGTGGGCTGTGGGCTCTGTGTGTCAACGGCCATCAGGTACCTCGAAAAACTGGAGGTCTTGTGGGTGACATCTGAGGCACTTTATTTAATACTCATGCTTGTTAGAATACAAATGCCTCCAAAAAATCCCCCAAACTGTATAGATTTTAACTTCTATGAATGCACAGAATCACACTATCAAAAGAATGGTGACGCTAAACCTTCCTGTGAACCAAATAGTACAAAGTGGTCATTTCAGGGCATAGTGTTCCATTATTACAGGAAAATGCTGCTGTTCCTATTCACTGTTACTAACAAGTGGGTGATTGAATCCCACAAGCATTTCCCTTTGGTAGGCAGGAGACCTTTTTTGTGCGTGCACTCTCTGAGCAGGTTTTCCATTGAAAACACTCCCCAGATGGGGTTTTATTGTCAGGTTTACTCTTAGAAACAGTTTTAGCTTAATGGAAACATTCAGGCAAACTTCATTTTGCCATTGTCTCTTTTTGTGTGTTCTGTGTTCAACGAATTGGAAAGAGGGAAAATATGTACCAGGAATGTCTGAAGATCCACCTGCTTCCTTCATCAGGCTGTGGGAACCTGGGAGTTGCTAAAATGCTAACGAGCCACCTGAGTTGCAGCACTTTGGTCAATACATGTGGTATGAAAGATTGCTTTTTCCAAAAGAACACAATTTCCGTTCCTAATCTCCACTGCAATACTGAGGTGCTGTGTACTGTGGATTGCTGTCCTGTGACTTTAGAGCACCACAAAAACATGGAGAGTGACAAAACCAAGGCATCTTCCCCTGAGGGAAAAACCCTGTCTGAATTCACTTACTCTGCTGCTGCCACAACACACTTTCCCCGTGGAAGGTGCGTGCTGTAAGGGGCCTATCGTGCAAAATGCAAAGAGGTGCAAATCAGACAGCAGCTTCCATTGCTACTCCTAAAAAACCAGAGCATAAAACATACTTCAAAATGATAAAGAAAAGGTTGGAAGGATATAATAATATTATTACCTGTGTTAATTTCCAAAGGAGCTATCATGGCAGGATCTCATCATTCATGGTATCATTGCACAAGAATATGGAAGACAGAATATTTTTTATCCTCAACAGTTTACAGTTTAAATTATGAGATGATTTAATGAGTGAATGTAACAAATACAAGGGACAGATGATAAAAAAATTAAATGACAAGGAATATGACCAGAGATATTTTTACATTTATGTGTTTTTGTATAAATTGAAGGTTTGAGGTGGGTTGTTAAAATAGGTATTAATTATGTCCATAGTCTTAGCTGGCCACTTGCCTAACCAATATGAGCAATTGAATACTGAGGAAGGATTTGAAATCAATGAAATTCAAAGTAAGAAAATACATGAAATCAAATTATATGCAAAATAACCCTGAGATGAAGTCTGTGCCTCCCTTACTCTCTGTGTTCTCTTGCTGTTCATGAACTTTTTCAGGATCTTTGACAATGCAGAAGCTCTTGTATGAACAGAGGGTTTCACTTTCTGACTCTTAATTCTGGATTATTGATGTGGCATTGCAATGATAACAAAAGGCACAGAAATGTGTCTGTTTCTCATACATGTCTACGAGAAGGATGCTTTTGTGTCTGACAAGGTCTTTAGTCATGCTGTTGCTCTTCTCAGTGTTCAGAAAGATTTACCTGTTCCTTTGCCTGGGCCTTTTGGAGACAGAACAGTCCAGGTCTTGTTTCTGATGTTGTCCAAGTCTCTTTCATTCAGCTTAGTAATATTTTTGTCAGCTTTTAAAAGACATTTGTATTAGCCTGGTTTGTTTTCCAGAGCAACACTTCCACCACGGAAGCATTTTGACATGCAGCAGCCTTGCTCCTGTGTCCAACATTAATGGCACATGCAGAAGGTTTGTGGATTGCTCCAAAAGAAATGCTTTAGAGATGGGTTTCTCTTGGCAGGCCTTCTAGGTGTACCTTGTTCAAGGAAAGAAAGTCCCCAGTAGCTGGCAATTTTAATTTTATATGAGTTAAAATACATTGGCTTTGAGTGGCACTGGGCTAATGCACATCATGAGATGACATTTCCAATTTGTCATTTCAGCCATGTTAGCTCTTAGGTGCTAGCTCATAATTATTTATAAAGATTATTTTAATATATTGGGGATTAGTGCACTCAATTGCATTTATGAGTGTTTCACAAGGGCATCTAAAGGCTGGATTTCTTTGCTTGTTTTAGTCCAAATAAAAATAAGTAAATATTATGCACACTAACTAGTCATGATACCTTCTGTTTTTAAAGACCTTTGGTTAGAAAGTAGCTCTGTAATTCAGGTGAGGAGTACTGGAGCTCCTTGCAATCTCTCAATCCCAGCTCTAATTCTTATAGCATAGAATGGCAATAACAAGCTTGATGTATGCTTATTGCTTATTCTGTATATTGTTTATTCTGATGGGCAAATCTTAAATTTTCATTGCTATTGCTTCTGCTTTGTACTCCCATAGCATTTAAATTGAAAAGAATTTTTGCTACCTGATGAAGCTGAGTCCTATAACTTTCTAGTCCGTACCTCATCCCTGGCAGCTGCAACTTATTGGATGCTTAGGAAAGGAAGGAAACGAGTGGGCATTGATCCTTCTCTGTGTAGTCCATGAATTTTAAAGCAGTTTTTTGAAGTAACTTGCATTTTTTATCTTAGCATTCTTGTGTTTCCATGGTGCGATTCTGTATTATATGAAAAAATGTTTCTTTTTTTAAGTTGGGTGCCTGATTGTATCATTATGTTGTATGATGAGAAACAACAACTAACTGTTGTTTTCACCTTCTCAAAATAGCAGATTCTAGCTGTCCTTCCTTTTCTAAACAGAAGAGTCTTACTGTGTTTGATATTTCTGCACACGGATGTTCCTCTGTGCCTCTCACATTTCTTCTTCTTTGTCTTTTTTTGTATGTGGTTTGTTTCTGCCCTGGACTCCAGGCTGTGTTTTCAGTCCCAGTGCTCTAGAGACTTGTCTGGTCACTTTTGCAACGCAACTAATGAGTCTCACTGCACACCTTGTGCTCAGAGGCACAAGTTCACCTCTCGTGTCGAACCTGCATGAACGCCTCTGTGTACCTGGTAATTTTGGCTGGTGGTAGCCGAAGGTGGCTGGACGTGATACAGAGAAAATGACTCTCCTGTGTTTTCTTAGCTCCAGAAATATCATCTGCCTGGTAAGCATCTGTGTTTGAGACTGACCTGCTTGAATATTTATTAGGATTATATAGATCAGTGATGTATCTAGGAGATCTAGTGGAAACAAGTAATTCTGTAACTAAGAGCTCACAACAGCACATATTTTTTCTAATTTAAAATCTCATACTGTCCTAATATTTACCAATAAAGAAAACAAACATGTCTTGTAACTAGAATATATATGTAGAAGGATCTAGTAAATAAATTAAACAGATATAATAGGAAGGATTTTTCATGATATTGTTTTTCATAAAAAATCTAAGGCATTTTAACCTTTTTCATGCTTCCTGATAAATGCTGAGATTAATATAACTTCATTTTATGAAATACAGCCTAGGCCACTGCATGGAGCCCAGAGTGCTGTTTCAAACATTTCAAAATTTCTTACTACTTTAGCTGTAGTAAGAAATCTAGCTCTAAAAATAACGGCTCTATTTTAAAAGATGTTTATTTAAAAAAAGAAAAGATAAAGGAGAGATGCGTTCTGTCTTCATTTCTGGCTTTCAGGGAAAGAATAAATATAGGGCACATAGGCTCCTCTAAATTGTTAGATTTTTTTTTTCCCCTCACAGAAAATTGGTTGTAGGTGTGACAAACACGATTTATCATGCCCCTGGACTGCATACAGGTACTTGATTGATTTCAGTGTTGTGAAAGCCAAAGCCAGCCTCATGTTTTATCATCGTGCTTCTCTATGAGAGATCTTGAAGATTGTGTGAAATACCCCAAATATAAACTATTTTTGTTATTACAGATTGACCAAAGAATAGGATTGTGTATGCATTGTAAACACTTCCTCTTGTTCTGAGCATCACTGATCTCATAGTCTCTAAACACAGGTAGTTAAGGTTCATAAATGTCTTTGTATTTGAATGCTCTGTTTTGTATTCTAGTCTTGTGGTTTTATAGCTGGAGTGAAACCATGGGTTCAGCAAATTTCATATACTAGCTTATGTGCTGCAGCAAATGATTTTGGATTGATGCCACAAAATGGATCTGTTTCATATTTTAATAATTATTTTATAATCATAACTAACTGTTAACAATTTGTAATATACAAAAATACTACATAGCCAAAAAAATCAATCAAAATATCTTTTGCTTGACAGATTTGGTTGACTAGAGAATAAGGGAACTCATTTTTCTGTTGATTTATCTTTTTACATGCTGCCCAATAATTAATGACAGTTTTTTGATACTTGAATATCCAAAATGTATACCTTGATATTTTATTCATCTTTGACATGATGACAGAGCTGTCTTCCGCACTCTAGATATGTTCCCCTAATGTGTTAGGCTTAAGAGATATATGTGGAGTGAAACAATCAGCATATTCTGTTTCCTGCTCTTCTCTTTATAGCCCTAGCTTTTGATTTCCAGAGCTACCAGTCGAATACATTCAAGAAACTTCAAGATGAGCACTTGAAACATGTTCAAAACGGTACTCTGATCACTTAATTTTTTTCTGCCATTCCACAATTGCTTTAAAATAGAGATTTTTTTTCCCCCCTGGTTTAAATAGTACTTTCAGGCGAAGAAGCTTGTTAGAGAAATGGAGTCACATAAAGAAATTCATGGTCCTTAAGCAGGTGCCCAGTTGTTTGGCTTTTACCTTTTGTTTCTGATTTGGAATGGATATTTGAGTATTGCTTTGTATCTCTCTACAGATAGATCAGTAAGCAAATGCTTTTGTTCCCGACAAAAGGCTGAAGAAGAAAAAAATTCTGTTTCTGCACTCACATTTGAGCTTTTAGTTCCAAGGACACAACATTCAAGAGCCTAAAAGATACCAACCAAAAAAGTCAGAAAGGCAAATTTTTAAAAAAAAATTTTTTTTTTTTACTTTTCTCCTTAAACTAATGCCTACACTGAAGGGATAGTGTTTCCATCATCCAGAAGCCTCAGCCTTTGTGGGAAAGGGAGCGTTTCCTCTGCCTGCTGAACAGTATTGAGGCTGGGGAGCTACCTTGCCTTTGACTGGGGATGCTCTTGTATGCAGAGTCAGTCACTTGCTTTTCCTTTTCAGAGTAAGCATAGATGCTTATATTCTCTCCTGATTTGGAGGAAGTCAATTTTCTATTTTCAGACCATGGCTTATTTGCTCTCCACTGCTGATCAACATACAAAATATCCTGTTCTCCGGCAGATGTTCTGTCTCTTGCCTCATCCCCTGAATTTGAGTTGCAGGGAGGGGTGCTTATTTGGGAGCTGTTCCACAGTCATTTCTTTTTGTGAAATGATAGGCTAAGAAACTGTACTAATGAGGACGGCTCAGAAGGTCACACACCAGTGGCAGCTGTCAGGATGCACTGTTAGCCACTGGTAGTGGCTGAATACAGCCAGAAATAAATGCTTTGTCACAATGCACTGTGGGTGAAGCTTAGTAATCCTTTGTTCTGGCATACACATTTCTTATTAATGCACCACAGAATGGCATATCTTAGGTATAAATAGCAGTAAAAAGAGTCACTTAATATGATTTTTATTTGCTTTACTCAAGATTTGAAAAATTAAAATACTATAGGGCCTGGAGGGAGAGAACAGTTTTATCTACCTGCCTTATAAAAGGATACAGAATGGTTTTCAGAGACAGTAATGAAAAACTGCAGTCACATCTTCAGGATGTGCAAGCAGGTACAGTACCCAGCTTGCATGACGAAGGATGGTAAATAGGGACTAGCTGGGTAATCCTGCCAGAAAGAGAAGGTTCACATGCTGTCAGAGGTAGGTAGAATAGGATTTTGCCTTGGTGAACTGGAAGATGATGGGAAGACCAGTATGTTATGATGAGAAAAACATAGGCTTGCCTGCTTACCCGAAACTGCCACAGTTTAGTGCCAGATATGAGCCTAAGGCCAAATATTTCCAGATTTACAAGATGATTGCAAACTCCTCTCTCCATTTACAGTGAAGTTTTGGCAGGGCCAAGCCTCTATCTGGACTTCTCTTGTCATGTTCTTAGTGTGGTCTCCCCAGGAAATTGTGAGGAAAGGTGCAAATCCCCGATTTGCAGTTTAGTGCTCTGAAGGGGTACAGCTGCAGTAACAGATTTTGCTGCTGACACTGTCTTTCTCTGCTCCATTAATCTCTTAATCTCTCTGTGACATGCCAACAGTGGGCACAGACACTTTTTTATGCGGACACCCTTGTATGTTGGAACAAGAGTGAATTTATTCACTAATTTATTTTCCCTTCCTGATAAATGTATCAGATTCATGTTGGCTTAGCAGGTACAGCCCCACTGCTGCTCTTAGGGCTCTCCCAATGAACGTCTCCTTTCTTGCCACTCAGAAACCATGCTGCAGAGCCTGGGGCGGTTTATGTTCAATTTGAGATGTGGCCCTGAATGTCCCTGGTGATTTGTGACAAATTGTCTACCTGCCTGACCTGCAAGGTGGAGGGAACCATCCCTTCTTACCCCAGTTCTGCCCCATCTGTGTTAGTCTATACCACATGTATTGTATCTCTGCCTGTGTAGCATATGGAGAAGACCGTCTTATCTGGTTTCTCCAAGCTTGCCTGCAGTGACAATGAGCAATAATGATTATTCTCTTTTCAGGCACATGATATGTAAAGGTGTATTATACCTGAGCAATAACTCTGGATTATAAAGGCAACAAATATTTCAGGTAGCCTCCTCTAGCATCCTGATGCTAAAAGTTCTGGGTGTTTGGGACACTCCTAGTTGCTAGTTCTGTCATGTTCTGGATTTCATGTTGATCCAGCGATGCCAGATTTCCATCTGCCATTTGATACTACCTTCAAATCTTTGCCCTCCCAGCAGTGCACCTGGAACTGTTCCCACTCCTCTATCACAACAACCTCTGCTTCAGCTGTCAGGGCAGGGTATGGTCTGTGTGTAAGGGCTACAGCACAGCATACGTGAGGTAGGAAATGGAATCTTCTGACTGCATGGATGGTGCAGGCTGCTCCTGCTTTGTGTTCACTCTTCTGTTCTGCTGTTTGCTATAACAGTCAGTTCAGATGCAGCCACGAAAAATCTGCCATGAACAGCTCCATCCCACTCTTCAGAGTGTGAAAACCCCTATTTAAGTTATTTGCAGTGTTGTGGGTATCTGATTATTTTGAATGTTCTGTTTATCCGTGCTTGTGTTCCCTCTCAGTGCAGCTGGCATGGCTGTGTCTGAACTGACTATTACAGCAGAACGGAGGAGTGAACTCGCACCAGGAGCAGCATCATCCACGCAGTCAGAGGGAACTGGAACACTGCATCCAGCTCTGGGTCCTCAGAACAGGGAGGACATCGACCTGTTGGAGTGAGTCCAGACGAGGCCACCAAGACGATTAGAGAGCTGGAGCACCTCTCCAGTGAGGAAAGGCTAATTGGGTTTGTTCAGCCTGGAAAAGAGAAGGCTTTGGAGTGACCTAATTCTGGCCTGCTGTATCTGAAGGGAACCTACAGGAAAGCCGGAGAGAGACTGTTTAAAGGACACATAGTAACAGGACAATGGGGAACAGTTTCAAACTGAAAGAGAGTAGTTTAGATTAGCTATTAGGGAGAAATTCTTTACTGTGAGGGTGATGAGGCACTTAAACAGGTTGCCCAGACAACCTGTGGATGTCCATGCCTGGGAACATTCAAGGCCATGTTGGATGAAACTCTGAGCAACCTGGTCCAGTGAAAGGTGTCCCAGCGCAACAAGGATGTTGGAACTAGAACATCTTTAAGGACCCTTCCAGCCCAGGCCATTCTATGATTGCACGATGTACCAGAACTTAAAATTGGTTAGCCTTGCTTCCTCCTGCTCAATGAGCACTTGGTATGTTTTAGAGATTTAATCTGGTTTGCATTTCTCTTTGGTGGGTCCTGAGCCCTGTAAATATGGCATCAGTTTGTCCCTTTCTCTCCAGGCCTGCTGGAGATCTGTACAGCTCAGTGGGACAACAGGAGGATTAAAATGGATTAAAGTTGGATAAGGTGCTAATAAAAAATACAGGAAATAAGAAAATTTCACATATAATTCATTAAAAGGTGGGGTGGCAGGGAGGGAAGCACAGCTATATTTTTGGATGGTAATCATGACAGGTCTATCAGTCAAGATGAAATCTCACATTACATACTACAGTGTTTGTAGTCCAGAAATTCCTCTAATTGTTTTGCTGAAATCCCTGCAAATAATTTTGTAGATTACATTGAAATAGTTTCTCTTTCTACCACTATGCCATTTTTGCTAATAATGGGCACTTTTAAACCAGAAATGAGTAATGTACAATCCACATGACATTTTTAAAGCTGAGTTCACGGAGGCAGGATGTCTGCCAAGGAAAAGTGAGATTGTTACCTGCACTCCTCTGATAAATGTTGTGGGGTGTTTAACAAATGTGGACGGCAGGTCTTTGCAGTGAGCTCTTCCTTGTGGATTCAAATCCATTTTGAAATATTTGCACCAATGTTTGTCATATGACAGATTGAAATTCATTGCCCAATGTCTTTGGGCAGGCTTTCCCTGTCCCTGTCAGGATTTGCTACCATCAAGCTAATTGCTTTCTTACTGTTGGAATAGGGAGAATGATGTTTTTGGGGGTATTTTCGCAGTTTCCTGGAGCCGGGCCTGCTGTGTGGAGTCTGAAAGGACCTGCTACTCTCCAGTCACCACCAAAACTTTTCACAGAACTCCTGTGGGAAGTAAACTCAGTCACTAATGATTTTCCAAACATCCAAATATTTTTGAAGCATGTGTACTAAGCTATTGGCACCTATTGAAAATATGCTACTTTATAAAATGCATTTCAGGAGACCAAAGCGTTTTTCACAAGTTCTGGTAAATAATTAGAAAACTGCCTATGCCACTTAACTAAGCCACAAAATGTTTCAAATTTAATGAAATGGACGTGTAAAAGCCTCAGATACTGGTTACATTAAAGAGATGGACTGTTGAGCTTTACAATAACCGCAGCATCAACAAGACTCAAAATATAAATAATTAGTTGAATTTACAGACACTTGGCTGAATTGCAAAATTAATATAATTTCATTGATTCTCTGCATAGCTAGCACACATTTATATTTATCTGAGCAGAGAAGGCAGAGAGAAAGCAGAGATGGGAAGCCCTTAACTTAAAGTAAATCGGATTGCTTTTGACTTAAATTTCTCTAGGAATGCTGAATAGGTTAATAGGCATTGTACCCCAGTAATTGCCATAGAAGAAGCATTGCACTATTAAAAATAGTCAGTGCCTGGGATTTATTTCTGAGCATTTGCCTTATATGTTCATATAAAATGGTCTGAACTACAGTAACTAATGTAATTATAGGTATTTAAAGGCCATTATAATGAAACAATAGCTTAAAGGTGAAATCAGACTTTACAATTTTTAAAATGAATACACATCTATTCTCCTTGTAGTTTATGATAATTCTGGTTGCAATCTCTCACTACACTGAAGTTTCTTTTCAATTTTCCAGTCGATTCTAAGCTTATGAAACCCAAAGACTGAAGTGCTTTATGCAAACTGTGTATGCCTCTGTTTTTTATTATTATTATTATTATTATTATTATTATTATTATTATTATTATTATTGAAAAGTTATGGATGTAGGGAAATTCTCATCTGTTGAAATTGCGGGTTTTGGGCACACCTTTTAACGAGATGTCTGTTACAAAGTCTTCTCAGGTTCTGGTTTGGTGTTTGCAGCAGAAAGGCTGAGGGAGCCTCTCATGGGCACAGTCACTTGTGCTGGTCATATGAGACCACAGGTCATGACTCATGATTGTAGTTATCACTCCCATTAGCCTGTTTAAAGACTTTACTCAGAGAACTTCAATTTCTAGCAGTTGTGGGCCAAAAAACTCCCTTTCCAACCTATAGAGAGAGTACAGGGGCTTGCTTTTGTAATCCCCTTTCTTAGACATCTTAAAATCACTCCATGGACTCCTTATGGGTTTGGAGGCTGCAAATTGGAAGCCTTTATTTCATTTATACATTCAGTGTGGAGCATTGATTGCACAGTATTGTGCCTGAGGAACTGCTGGGAATTCAGGCTTCTCAAGGAATCGTGGTTTAACACTGGATATTCGCAGCAACTATCTTGTCTTGTGCTTTTGTTTTTCTTGTGCTTTTCTCCTGCCCCCTCCCAAAGCCATGCACAGTTGTTCCAGCTCATGCTTACAACAGGCAAAACTCTGTGGTGAAATATGAAACATTTTATTTTGTTTTGTTTTCTTTTCTGGCCAGCCTCATTATAAAAGTAAGATGGTGCTTATGGGGCACCCAGTAACAGGTATGTAAGAAGAGGCAACGGCTCATAAATAGATGTGTTAATTTTCATGGCACTGCAGCTGGGCAATTAACACAGCTTGTTTTCTGGGTGACACCGGGGTCACAGTTCTAACCTAAGGGACATTATTGCTTACTTGCTGATATATACACACACACATATATATATATTTACTGAAAAGGATTACAACTTGAGCCTGAAGTGACAGACAAAATGTTTTTTTAATATATGAATTTGGCCACAATTATGTCTGGAAATGGGCATAACTCATGTGAAGCTTCTTCTCGAATTTCAAAAGACAGCTTCTTTTGCAGCCCTCTATGGATCACATTTGAGGTCATTAAATCATTAGCAGGCAGCAGGGAGGCTGTAATTCTGCTTTTCTTCAACCTAATCACTCCACTGTGCAGCCCCTTTTCTCCTCACGTTGCCACTTCTACTCGAATTGATTACCAACATGATCTTTGAATAAACCTACTGGTTATACAAGAAATGATGAGCCTCTGAGTACAGCTGTTAAATCTACATTTATAAAATTATCTCCTTGGACTTAATTATCACTATCCTGCTGCATGCTCTGATTCTATACTTGCTTATCCCTTGACTTCATTCTCTTGTTTGATAATACAACTTCTCGTAATCCACACAAGCCTTGCAATATATTTCACTCACTTGCTGACACTTCACTTTGTTGTTGATATTCATCCCTAGGTATCCCAAATGCCTGTCAATTAATCAGTCATAAGTCTGCAGAATGTTATTAGAGCCAGGGACTAAGCACCCAGCTTTCAAATGAGGCAGCATTTATCAATTTATGTGACTCTCACTATGAAAAAAGAAAAATTGTACTCTGTTATTGCTAGCAGCCTTTAGGAGGATTAGACTACAAGGCAAACTCTGGACCAAACCCTTCTGGATCTACTGGAGATATCTTACAACTTCAGTGAGTTTTGGCTCCTTCTAGCTTTATCTGTTGTGATCTGCTGATTTTTTGTGATTAAAAAAAGGCTTGGAATCCTGTGTGGTCTTTAAATGCTCTTTTGAAAATTATCATTTCCATGAATTTTAAGAACAAGAACTGCTGAAGCAACTGCAGAGATAATATGGGTTAGCTTTTCTTCAGACTATGGAAGAAATTAAAAACCGAAAACCACTTTTGGTAATCCTCCCCCCTACTTTTCCACGCACAATTTCATGCTTTCCATCTGTTCAACACACTGTGGGGATTTTATTAATGGAAACAGACTGTTTCTTCAAGAATGTGCAGGCTTCTGAAAACTAAGAGCAGTGATGACCATGGATGGAGTGTGAGCAGCATGGCACAGCATGATACCTGAGGCAAGGTTTTCCTTCTGCTGTTTGCTCCCACCAGACTTACCTGTGTCAAAGGCAAAGCCAAGAAAGCATTTCTCTCTCCTGTAAGAAATATCAGTGTATTCTGCTTAAGAGAGCAGCTTCCCAGGCAGTGATTTATTTTCTGATCCCACTCTCCACTCATCCGTTTGCTATCAAAGCCCCAAGCTCAGGAGAAATTACTGGCTATAACTGAACAAGGGTGTCCATGTGTAACAAATACGGTTTTTTTCAGTCATCTAAACATTGATCTTCTCTATTCTTGTTCCTGAGCAGTGTCATAATTAGTGGTGAAATATTTACTTCCCCAGAACACATTCCAACTGTGCTTCATCCAAGGAGTCTTACTTATGGCTCTATGTAACATGCATTTTCTGAAAGAAGTGCTGTGCTGAGTCTGTCCAAATGTAGGGTACAGTTTAAGGGATACTGAGACTTATATGGGCCCTTAGATTTATGAACCCAGGAGAGACTGTAAAGCTTTTGCTGCACCAGTAGCTTGCAGTGTCCATAGAGGTGGGGTGACAGATGTGTGAATACTCTGCTGATGTTTCCTTATTGCTCCTTAGCGTATGCAGGGCCCACGTACATGCTGCTGACATGACAAGCTGGAGAAATATCTCCAGGTTTTCATTCATTAGTGTTTCCGCAAAATTCCTGGCAGACTCAAAGTCTGCCTGGCCACTTAGCAGTCAGGGCCAGCTCTGAGCTGCCCAGCAGTAGAAGTTGACATCAGCATTGTCATTCAGGGGAGGAACAGCCAGATTTTGGATTCAGGCAAGGCACAAGTGGCATGGGAGGGGAGGTCGAGGCTTTTAAGAGCTTCATTCTTGTGCTTTGAGGGACAGGAATAGACAGGTTTTAGGCCATCCACCTTCACGTATACATGAGCACAGGCAGGTGATGAAATGGTCAGCTCTCTCTGCACTCAGGGTTGAGTCTTCTTTCAGTGAAAGATTGGTTTAAATGTAGATGTTTCTAACCTAAATGTGAGTTGTTATCATTTTCCTCCTTGTCTGATAGTCCAGAGCAAAATTTTTATGTCAGAAATATAAGAAATTTCCAAATTTGATTTTTAAAACTTATTTGTGAAATGTCTTTCTCAGAGGGAATGGTTTTTGAAGGAAATTCCTGTTCTGAAAGAAGCAGAAGGAGGATTTAATTTACATATTTCTAATTTGGGATGCATGTTCCGACTGGTATAGTAGTAATTTCTGAGACATATATGATCTCTAGTTTTTTTCCAAATCACTTTTCATCGAGGGGCATGAAAAAAACTCAAACTTGAGACCTTTGAAATCTTTTGCAAGACAAGGAAGTCATTCCATCCAGACTTATTTGGCCAGTCTACACAATCCCTTGAAGGTCTTTATGTGGTAAAATCTCTCATGGAGCCTTCTTCAACCTTTGATTGTAGCAACACAGAAGATTTGTTCTTGATGGTATTTGAAGAGTAATAATACTCAATGAGTACCTGAGCACTGGCTGCTGTAGGGGTGGAAATCGGCGCAGAAAGCTGAGGCAGAGAAATGTCAGTCATGAAGTTGTCAGAGTGAGAAAAAATAGATGTATAATTAGCAGAGATGTAATTCAGACCACTGACAAATCTTAAGCATCAAATTTGTGCCTAAGAACTTTTTATCCGCTTTGTGCTTCCTCGATCTGGTTTTAGGCAGGCCAGAAGGGCAGCCTGAAGGGAGGTGGCAGTGGGGTGACTGTCGGCACTGCCAGCAGCTGCTGAGGACTGGGTGTGCTCCAGAAAGAGTGGAAGGCCACAGCTGGAACCAGACTTGAGAGTCAGGATACGTACCCGCAGACACATTATCTGTGTACATACACACAGCGTGCAGCTTGTGCTGGGGCTGGTTCATTGTGGAAGCAGCAGCTGTGCTGGCACCGTGTGTCTGCTGAGCCCTGCAGCAGACATACACAGAGATTCTGCTTTTGTTGCACTGTTTCCTCAAACGGCCCAACTAAACTCATAAAAGCATATCTGTTCCTGCTCTAGGCGTTAGCAGAGCTAAGCTTTGAGATATGATTAGTATTTACTTATTTATTTAATGTTCATAACCAACATAGCTGTTCCAGCAAAGCTTTGCAGGACATCCTTAACCTTGATAAAATGACCGCTGCATTGCTAACCTTTGCACAGTGCAGTGCCATATTTTAGGCAAGGCTCACTCCATTTTTATTGGGATGTTCAATGTAATGTAGTACCACAATCTGTCAGTCAATAAAAATGCTATTTCCTCCTCAGGCTGTATGTGTTCTCACCTGTTACAACAATATTGAAATGATGCCCATTGCATCGTGTTTGTAAACAGTGCCAGATTGGAAATTCATGCTCTGCTCTGTAGGATCATGTCTGTTGTGTGATGTGGGCATCACTCAATTAACCAGCTCCCTTTGTTTTCCCTGGATTTCTCCTTGACATTTATTTCTGGGAAGGCAGATCCTGCAGGTATCTTTATTTGTGGTTCAGGAAAAAGACACACTTTAATGTCCTCACGCCATACTTATCATCATCTCACCTGCCTTGCAAAGGTGGCTGCAGATGTCGTGATAGATAGAGGATGACTTGACCAGTTTTGCTGTGGTTTCTGTAAGTGCTGTTCTTCATCTTTGGGCAAAGAGACATGGTGTAATTTCTTGTGGCTGTGCCACACAACAGAGCTCTGATCTCTCAGCTCTTCACTGTCTGTGTAAATAACTATTGCCTCTTAAAAGAGGCTTTGCCTGATCAAGTACTGAAGCTGCTGTGCTGTGGTGTTTGGCAATGGTTCAGAAGAGAACCTGCTTCTCACCCTCCCACCTCTCTGGGGGTAAAAGTGCTGCAGCATCAGGTGAGGTCATTTATAGCTTAAATCCCCGAAATAATGTAGTTGCAAATTAGATATACATATCCAGGGAAGGAGATAGTAAGGGTTTCACATTAATAGAGAGCTTTGTCATTTAAACTGAAGGTAAGAACTTCTTTTTTATAATAATGTAGTTTTGGACTGTTTCCAGTGTATTATCATTAAAGGGACATACTGTTAGGTAAGAATGTAGTTGTGCTCCCTGAAGAGCAAAGTTCAGTGTTGTCATCTTATTTGTTATCCCGCTTCATTACTTAGTGCAGATTTATTCTGTCCCCATCTGCCTTGTGTTCCTTTTAAACAAAGCTTCAAACAAGTGAGTCCAGGTAGACATATTTTTCCTCCTTATTGTCAGTGGCAATGTTTCCTTAGTGCCTGTGGCGAGGAGGACTTTCTCAGCCCGTTGTTTCCTCCAGTCTCTTTGTGAGCAAAACTCACCATGGGATTGGAGCAGCTACCAGTGTCTGCAGCTGGCCATGGCTGGACCTTGCTCTGGGTGCTGGCACTGCAGAAACTGGGGTGTAGAGGTGCAGGACTATGCCATGCAGCTCCCTGCTTGAAGGGTGTGCAGAGAGGTATGGCCCTGATGACCCAGACTGTAGTAATTTGTCTAATCCCCTGGTAAATACTTAGCACTAGGAACCAACTTTTTCTCCGTAATCAGATGAATGAACACAAAATGTGACTGCTCCCTACTGGCTGTGTTGTATTAAGAGCTGAAAAAACCCCAGAGATTAAATAACATTTCCAGAAATCAATCTCACTAGCTACTTACTGGGGTTTTCTTCCTCCTTCTAATATGCAGTGAAGATATAAAAGCCTAAGCTGGAGTAAAAAAAGTCAGAAGACTAATATTCTGCTTTCAGACACTGGATTCCATGACTTTTTTTAGAAGAAGGAGGAAATAGTTATAAAATTACAATGAGGCAACTTTGACAGTAGGAATATAACTGGTGTGCATTTTGTTTTTTCTTTACCATTCTTGGTTAGGGAATGAATCTTCTCTTTTCACTGTAAAGATTGGTCATAGGTTTTAACAAAAATAGTTTGGTATCAGCTCAAATACAGCTATGTCTGCCTGCAGCCAGGAAATGTCTTCTAATCAAGAGACATAGCCATGGAAGAAATTCTGATCTCCCTCAGGCAGAAGCTTTAGAAAACTTAACTTTCAAGATGTTTAATAAAATAGGTGGGTCTGTGGAGTAAATTAAATAAGATTATAGATTTGGATTAGAATAGCCCCCAAGATTGATCTAACCTTCACCAGAACTGAGCACAGCCTCTTTCTTCCCAAAAGAAGGCTTCATAGCCAGGCCTTTGTTTATCTTTGTGCCCCAGTGTGCCAGGCAGATCAGGTCTGATGGAGAACATCAAAGCTGAGCTTGGTCCCATCACTTTTGAAAGGTTAGTCCCTTCCTCCTGCCCCTTGTATGTTGACAGATGTGCCTGGTGACTGTTAAATAGGAGTTATTTTTACTTCCCACCCACTCAACAAAAACAAACAGAGAAACAACCACCCCCCCATCCAAATCAACAAAACCCAGGCTTGTCTAAAGAAAAGCAGCAAAATGTCAGTTTCTTGTGCAACTGCTGTTGGCGAGATGCACTTCTCTTCTGGTGGGTTTGTCCCGCTGTGTACAGTCAGGCTGGCGGCTGCGTGCGGGCGCCGGGCTCATCCAGGCGGATATCCATTAGCTTCATCTGTTTCATGCAGGCAGAAACTCAGGGGCTCTCGACAGGGGCTTGTTGTGCTGAGACTGTCACTGTGAGTAATGGCTGCTCGTGTGGTAACTCAATGTAACTACTGGATAGCGAATGACTTACCGAGGCTTTTTGTACAACAACCGTACAGCACAAATTCAAGTTTTTATAAATGGGGACTGGTGTCTGTTGTGATAAATCAGATTATTTGTTTTGCCCTGTACTTCCAGCATATTCAATTTCCACCACAGTAAGACAAACTTATTGTGATTACAGACTTATTTTTGCTGTTGAAGGTGGCAATGGTGAAATGCACATCTAATGATCTTGCTTTCAAGACTCTCCAAAATTTCTCCCAGCTGTCGCAGGAGAAGCCACCTGGCCAGCAGGCTGCAGGGCATGGGCTGAGCCCTGCTGTCTTCAGGAACCACTCTGCTGCAGAAGGACTGCCAGGTTGTTGTTACAGGTAAGGACTGAGTCTTGCCTTGCATAGGTGTGTCCTTTGCACTACGTAAAGCAGTAGGTTGCAGTGCTGATTCTGGAGCTTTGTCCCTGAGCACCTCTTTTGGGCCTTTGAGACCCAAAAAGCAATGAAGAGACACTTAAAATAAAGTGAGTCCAAGCCCCTGGATCAGACAATTTCAGCAGCTCTAGACAAAATACTTTCTCTTCCCACTCACATTACCTTTCTGCAGTAAGCATTACCCATTTTACTCTAGGCTGGTGTCTCACGGGGTAAAGCACTGGTTCTCTTCAGCTCTCTCTCTGAGGACTCATGCAGTCAAGTGTTTTTGGTACCCAGGACAAAGTGTGAAGACTGCATGTAAAGCTCATTGATCTTTCTGAGACTTGCTGTTCACTGCCTGATTCCCAGCCCTTTATTTGGCACAGGTAGCATGTGGTGAATGATAGCACAATAGACTGCAAGCCAGCTTCCATATTTTAATCTGCTTTTTTATCTACAAGGGGAGGGAGATTTTTTCCTGGCATTCCTCCACAACTCTGCACAGACTGAAATTAAATTGCTAGAACACTGCCCTAAGAGATTTTAATTTACATTTCAATAGTCCAAAGTAGCAGTTACTGCTACTTTGGAGTTGGAGTAAGCTTAAGATTCTGGTTAGTCACTAAAGTTATCGATACTGGGGAGAAACAGGCATTTAACTATGAGGATTAAGGTATATTTTTTTTTTTGCTGTGGAAGGGTATGAGCACAGGCACTCTGTCCCTCTGTTAGAAGGGTTTAGAAAGTCCCAACCCACAGTTTTTAATTACTTCCACCTCAGCTGAGGAGTGACAGAGGAGAAGCAGAATTGTCTAACCTAATTCTGCACAGCCTGGGTGAAGAGGAGCATGCAGTTCCTCCACCCCTCCTGTACCCCACTGTGTATGATTTATTAACTTACTGGAGACAAAATAAAAGGGGCCAAAAAAGGTCAAGAAGTGTAGTTTGATGCATAGGTAAAGGAGGCATGTGCCTAGAAAATCAGGGATATGAGAATGACCTTGTTTCCAAACTCTGTCCCTGGCAGAGCCTGGAGAGCTGCTGCATTGACCCCTGGGCTGTGGTGAGAGAGGCAGCCCTGGCACCTCTTTCTTTTCCTGCAACTCTCTCAACCTCTGTCCCTGTGCTGAGACCAGATGAAGTGCTCCAAGGCTGCTCCTGGGCTGGCCAGCTGCTTTCCATCCTGCCCTATCCCCAGCTACTCCTCTGTCCTATAGGACTGGATTGCCTCTGTGACTGAGACGCAGCAAGGCAGCTCCACACTTGATGGCTTGGCCAACCTTAAACAGTGTGTTTTATGCTGAGACTATTGCAAGAGAAGACATAGCAGCTGGTGGAAAAGGCTGAGATGTGTTCACAGCACGGGCGGCACAAGGCATTCTGCCCTGTCCGCTGCCCGGGTCACTGCGAGAGGGGATGCTGCAGTGAGAAAATGGGTCTGGCACGTGGAGTGAAAACCAAATTACTCTCATGAGGAGGGAAATCTGATCCTGGCTTACTGAAGCTTAAAAGAAGCCAGACTTCTGGCTTCTGCAGTTATTTTTCTGTGTTGATCTTCTTCCCTTTCACAAGGAAATCTTTCCTTCACTACCCACACCTCCCTGGTGCAAAGAGGGTGGTGGGGGGAGTTATGTTCTCACCTGGCAGTGGCTTTTCCAACTGATCTCTGTGGTGTCCATGCCAAAGGAGAAGGAGATGTGCACGTGGCTCTGACAACACCTGAGAGGGTCCCCTAGGCAATGCTGCAGTGTATGAAGATGCTGCACCTTTATTTTTAAGTCTTTTCCATGGACTGTGGCATATTTGTGACTTGCTCCTGCGGTGCAATGGATGTCTGTCCCATTGCAATGCCAAAATCTAGAGGCACATCCTAAAAAAACTGAAAAAGAAGAGGGTGGACATCCCAATACAAAATCCTTTTAATATGATTAGTCTGAAGAAACCCACTGCACAGCCATTCTGTGGAGTTACTCTCTTTCTACCTTTGATGCATTTTTTTTTCCTTTGGTATGGAAAATTTATTTTGGTGTTGGGGAAAAACAACCCTTCCAATGAAACAATGCTGAGCAATGCTGAACTTACATCAAAATTACTTTTGATACGAGCAGTTGAAATGCTAAAGGTTGTATTTCCAGAAACTGAAAGCACATATTAAATGGAATATTCACCTGAGCATTAACAGAGTTTCCTCAAGCAGAACAAAGAGGTAAGCTCCAAGCATCCATCTGATTAGAAGCTAAAAGGATCTGATTTTACCACTGAGCATACTGTGTAAACATGTGAGCATGCCTTTATCTCCCTTTATACTTACTGTGTTGCAATCTCTTGTCCTTCTTAAGATGTTTTCTGTGTCTTTTCTGGAAAATAAAAGCACCAGTCCCATTACCCAGACTCCCCTCTGCACCACCCGCTCTGTGAATCCCACAGGAAGTTTCTCTGTGTGTTGGAAAAATCAGCTCGATGACAGATACAAGTACAATATGTTTACTTTAAACCTAAAACCCAAAGTCCTCAAACTTAAGATGTTCCTTGGCCAGGACCATTATTCCTTGAGGGTCAGCTTTCAGATTACCCTGGGAGCACCTACAGATGCTGACAGATGCCATAAGTGCTATGTAACATTACAGAGAAAGGAGCCAGGTACCAAGTGCAGGTTACTGTAAAAAAGTGACTTGGTTGCTTAAAAAAAAAAAATTATAGTGAATGAAGGTATGAGGCAGTCAGTGACCTCTGATACTGTGTGTCTGACTCCCTTAATGCTTGACAAATGGTTTAAGCTCAGTGTCTGGCTTTGGAGGAATGGAGCATGTACTCAGCCCAAGCATAAGCATTTTTTCCAGAATAACACAGAAGTTAATGTGCTACAATAAAAGCATCTGCTTAATTTAATGACTCATTTCATCATGTGATTCCTGTCTTTAGCTATGAAATGCCAGCAGTTTTCAAGTAGGCTGAGAGTGTCCCAGCACTGATGTGCCTGTTATCTTATTTATGAGAGAAGGAAAGAAGTGAATGGGAGATGTAAATTATTTCTTTCAATTCTGGAGGTGTCCTCTTCTGACTGGGCCTGGCATGGTGGCCCTTTGGGAAACTTCTTCTCATGCCAAGCAGAAATCTCCTCCTTGCCCCTTTCCCTGCTCTCTACTGTTCAAAAACATTGTGTGTTTACAGGTAAAATGCCAAAAATATTTTGGAAGGGCTCTGGTGTTGTACTGCAGAATCTGCAAGGCAGCACTGGAGCTTGCCTCACGCAATGCAGATTTGGGTGGGTCATTCAGAGACGCTGCTCTAACACCTGCCACTCCTCTTTACTTCATCCTCTGCCATGGAGAATAAAAATGGACAAGTTCTGCTCTTACTGTCCAGAAACGAATCTGGTTAATAATAAATGGTGATTATAAATTATGCTACTTTATGGACTATAATGGAGCAGATGAGGTCAGTTGCCTACAATCACATGTTCTCCTCATTTCTCTAGAAAAGTTATATTAAAAGAATGAGGTACAGTGAAATATAATGATTCAGCAAGTGTGTACTGGACTGAGGTACAGTAAAATATAATTATTCAGCAAGCTAACTGGAAGATAACGCAATTCAGTTGTATCTTTTGTACTTAGAGATGACGAGACTTCTCCACATATTTCTCTAGCTTGTTCTTCATAGCTTGTTCCTTCAGACACTCCTTCATAGTCCTTTCTGGTATGGACTCAGTTCAGAATAGCCACGGCAGAATTCCCATCAGGTATGTGCAAAGCTACATAAAAAGCATAATATCTGCAAAGTCAGTTTTCAAACTGTAGTCCGCTTAAGCATTCGTTACAGCTGTGGGAAAAAATAGGAAAAAAGGGTTTTCAACAGACAATTGGAAGTAAAGTGCATTATGCCATTGCTTCTCCTACCTCATCGGAGAGGGTTAATTCAGTCCAGATTATTTCTGTAATCCATTTCCTGGCACAGGTCCATGAGTGGCTGTGCTGCCTGGATGGAGGAGGAGTAATGGAAATAGGGGATTGCCTTTTCCTCCCAGTGTCACCAGCGATGCTGTGTTGAGTGACCCAGGCACCAGTGGCTCTCCAGCCAGAGGGGGCCCCTGGGGACCCTTTTGGCAGTGGGAAGTGTTCTGCAGCTGATCCGTGAAATGACTCTAAGTAGACAAACACATGCTCTTCCCAGGCGAGTGTGTTAATGTGTGACATAAGACGAAGGTTGGCTAAAAACATAAAGTAACATCTAGCCTAGTTAAGCATAAACATTCTTTCCTGGTAAGTTTTTTTACAGTTTAACATTTTCTCTGGGAGTTTTTATAATGTCCTCTCTTTACGTCTTGAGGAACTGAACTCCTTTTTTTCTCCATTATTACATTTCTATCAAACAGGCAAATATATATCCTGTATGCTTCTCTTCCATGCAATGTCCTCTTTTTAATTTGATTTTCAACATGCTGCAATCCCCATGAAAGTCTCTTGTGACCATTGCATTGGGCCAAAGTTCAGAGTTGGTTGCTTTCCATCATAGACTCCCGCTGGCCTCTGTTCATATGTTCACTTGCTACATTAAGTAGATAAAAGCTTTTTTTCTTGAGTCATTGTTTATCTGTTTCCCAGGTTCCCAGAGCCTGGTAATAAAGCTGTATTAGGTTACTTGTTGTTTTTAAGTAGCAACATGCCCTGTTCTGTAATGACTGGAAATGGAATAGCCTCAAGATAAAGGAAAACAAAAATACAAAACATTATGGTAACATGACCTTGAAGGGGATCCCCTCTATCACAAATTCTCTCTGCCCCTTGTGTATAAGTAGAGCTGCTAGGAACAGTAGAAGGTGTGTTTATTTTCTGAGTTTTTCTCATGGTGCCCAAGGCAAGTAATTGGAATTTCATTCTCTCATTGTTAACCGTGATACCCAGAATTCATGTCTTAAAGAACAGTTTATCTCAGGAGAGATAATATGTAAAAAAGTGGTAAATTCTTATAGAGCAGTTTCATTTCCTGTGTGTATACAGTTTTGGATTTAGTTTTGCCCATTGCAGATGAATTTCCTATTTTTTTCCCTTCATATTTTCTTCCTTCTCTTGCCCTGGAGATGCACCTGGAGAGGACTGAAGTGGATTTTTTTCCGACTTTCCCAACACAAAAGAATCATTAAATAAGATCTGGATTATTGTGCCAAGTTGAGCCCCCACTTACACATGTGTAAGAACACTAAAGGCACATAGAAAGTGTGTAGGGTGTGTATGACTCTGGATTAACTCAGAGGGAGCTCTGGGTTAGCTGGAGTCAGAAATACCCATCTTCCCATTCGGGAAATGACAATCTCATGTAAATCACAAAGGCATGACAAACCCTTTGATGCTGCTCATGCAGAATTGGTCTGCGAAGCTGAGCTGTTTTTGAAATATGATTTTGTTAGAGACATACTGGGACCCCACCCTGAAGTGGATATAACTTCCAGGCAGATGAAGAACACTTCTTAACGTGAGACTGTTTCCTCTGCAGCATGCAACATTTTGTTGTAGAAGTTATGGTCAGTTTTAGATGTCTTTTAACTACGTTATGAATTACATCCATAAGAAAGAGGAATATGGAGCAGACTGTTTCCCTTTCTCATGGTCATAGGTCCATAGTTTCAGGGTGAGAGGCGTGAAGGCAAGGGCAGTGAGTATTTCTTTGTAGACATTAAAACTTGTTAAGGTTTAATATCATCCATGCCAACATAATGCCATTATTCTAGTGAGTAAAGAAGAGCCTCCGTTGCTCTAGAGTCAGTCTTACAGCGAATGAAACAGTCAAGCAGCACTATCACCATAAAGTAGACCTTTAATCTTCAAAATTTGGTGGTATGCAGGGTTCACCACAGAAAAAGGAGTTCTTTGTCAAGGTTAGTGAGAAGTGAAAATAAATCTGTGTAAGCTTCTGGAGTTTTGATTTATTTTGGGTTTTTGAACAGCACAGACTTACTAGGAAATTTTGTTAGTGTCTAATTCCCAAAGCAAGCCACTGGTTTGTGCCACAGCATCAGAAATCAAGTATGCAAAATAGCAACAAATATGGATTTTGTTAGCCAGGAGAGTGCATATTCAGGCATCTCTAAGGTTCCCTTAAAAAATATGAAATGTTGTTTAAACTCACGTACAAAATCATATAAAGTCACAGGTATTGGAACTGAAAAATGGGAATTTGTAAACTTTTCCAGGCTTACCTGCAAGCTCTCAAAATATCTATGAGAAGAGCAAAACTCTTGTGTTTTTGACTGAGAAATTTATTTTTGAATCTTATGAAAAAGGTTGCTATTAGAAAACTGATTTACTTGTAGTAGAGTCCTGTGCCTAGGGAAAACTCTGATTTCTCAGACCCTTGGATTATTCTGGAAATGAACATTTTCCACTCAGGGATGCAGGGCTCATGAATCCAGCTGGGCAGAGGGGAGGCTCAGTTGTGGTTTTGCTCAGCAGCCAGCAGCAGCTCAGCAAAGCTGTTCCTCCCTGTTTCTGTTCCCATCCATTCTGGACAAGTTGCAGAGAGGGGAAAACAACTTATGGAGAAACTGCAGGCTGATCTCCTAGCAAATTGAAGCTTTAATAACTAAAAGTGGAAATGAGGGAGGAGGGAAGGTGGGAGAAGACTCTGTGCATCCCTTGTCCATCAGGTTGGGATTTGGGGCTGCCCTGCCTCCCACAGCAGGACTGCAGGCACCACTTATGCTCCTGCCAGAGAGCCTGGCCCAGTTTTGTCTGTGTATTGATAGCAGTATTTCTAGCAGGACATGCTGAAATTCTCATAACTGTTTGTTATGAAGAGAAAAACAGTTCATGGCTCAATTTTCCCTGCCCTGCCCATCCCAATTTAAACTTCTCAAACTTGTGTGCAAAACATCACAGCCTCATGGACTTTTGCAGGCACAAGTTTTCTGAGGTAAACAGAAAGCCCTTCTTTGAAAATTGCAATCCTAATCCAGTTTTCTGCAGCATAACGTCTGCTTTAATAATGACTGTTCTCTCATCAATTTTCATCTATGGAGAACTGAAGCAGATAAATGTATATTGATCTCTATTAAATACAAATTGGTTACAAGTTGCCACTACAACTGGGGTAGAATTTTTTGTTTGAAAGATTAAACTACGTGGACTTTACCTTGTTGAAAAGCAGTGGTAGCCTCTGTTCTGGCTGTTCTTGCCCATGTGAGTACTGAACTACTGCACTCTCTGATAACACAGATACAGATAAGATTTACTTGAAATTTTCTTTCTCATTCGTATTCAGGTACACTGCACATAGTTAATGGTGGCTGATACTTCACTGCTTCAGAAACAAAATGAGAAGCTGAAATCTCAAATTTTCCATATCTATTTCAAGTGATTGAAATGGCAAGGACAAAAATTACCCTCTTCTGTGGACAGTGATTGCATCAAATAATTAACAGAACTCTTGCTACCTAGTTCATTGGATCATCTGAAAATGCTTTTTAGATATAGTGGCACAGAAATAATGGATATGACAGATGTAACCCCACCAAATCGTTAAATATATCTGTCTCAGACAAAAATGCAGTGTAAAGGAAAGTTCTGAGTTTGTGTCTCTGTTTCATGTCTTATTGCAAAGAACGCATAGGGATGTTTTGTCAAGCACTGAGTTGTGGGGGGATCTGAGACCATTGGGCTAAGGAATCGAAGAAAAACATAATGTAGCTGCATTGGCAACATGGACAATGGAATTAAGTGGACCCTCAGCAAGTTTGCCAACTGCACCAGCCTGTGTGGTGTGGTTGCCAGGCTGGAGGGAAGGGAGGACATCCCGAGGGACCTTGGCAGGTTTGGGACGTGGGTCTGTGCAAACCTCACAAAGTCCAACAAGGCCAAGTGAAAGGTTGTGCGCCTGGGCTGGGGCAATCCCAAACACAAGTACAGGCTGGGTGGTGAATGGATTAAGAGCAGCTCTGAGGAGAAAGACTTGGAGGTATTGGTTGACAAGAAGCTGGACATGTCTCAGCACCGTGCACTCACAGCCCAGAAAGCCAATTGTATCCTGGGCTGCATCAAAAGCAGCATGACCAGCAGGGTGGAGGGGTGATTCTGCTCCTCTACCCTGCTCTGGTGAGACCTCACCTGGAGTGCTGCATCCAGCTCTGGGGCTCCAAGCATAAGAAGAGTGCAGACCTGTTGGAATGAGTCTGGATGAGAACCACAAAGGTTATAAAAAGGGTTAGAGAAACTCGCCTATGGAGACAGGCCGAACGAGTTGGGGTTGCTCTGTCTGGAGAAGAGAAGGCTCTGGGGAGACCTCATAGCAGCTTTCCAGCACCTAAAGGAGGTTTTTTAAAAGGGCCTGTAGTGATAGGGCAAAGGGCAATGGCTTCAAACTGAAACAGGGCAGAGTTAGACTAGCTATTAGGAAAAAGTTCTTTATGGTGAGGGTGGTGAACACTGGAACAGGTTGCCCAGAGAAGCTGTGGATGCCCCATCCCTGGAAGTGTTGAAGGCCAGGTTGGGTTGGGCTCTGAGCAACCTTGTGTAGTGGTTGGCACACCTGCCTTTGGCTTGGGTTGGAACTAGATGATCTTCAAGCTTCCTTCCAACCCAAACCTTTCTATGATTTTATAGTTTTTAGTTAAAATCTTTTATATACTCTGTGAAGCAATTGATTGTGATATAATGTAACTTAGTAAATGCTAAAAGACAGAGATAGGTGCTGGTAGTGTCCTGTATCAGCACTATATTTAGGGGGATAATTTGTGTTCAATGGAGATTACTGGTAGGTGCATGTGTTCATATATTCGCAATGACTTGCCTAAAGGTGTTGTTGGGTGTGTTTTTCCATAATTAAGAAGCCTGCCAGTCACTGCTTTTTCTAACAGCATATTCCAGCAGAAAGCACTTTTCTGCCTAGAATTAAACCCCTCCCTAGGAGCTAACCAGAGTTTCAAATAACAGAGGCATTTCAATATGTTGCAGAGTCCTGCATATTGGCTAGCTGCTTCTCAGTTAAAAGATTTATAATACATATAAAACAGATGAAAACTGGAACCACCAGCTGTAAACTATTAATGCAAGAGTGGTAGACTTGTGCAATCAGGTAAGGTCAGTTGCTATGCACCATTGGGAAAGAATAGATTCTGTATCATTCAGATCAATGCGCTTCAGTACATTCTCTTAAAAATCTCAATTTCCAGGCAGCCTGTAGACTCTAACCATTTCCTGAAGCAATTAACAAAGTATAATGCAAAGCAAAGCAGAGATGAGAACCAAAGTGAACTATTGACTGTAAAACATGGAGTAAATCTCATATTACTTCTTGCTTAGTCATAGCTAAGTGCTGTTAATCATCTACTCTTTGTTGCATTGTCAGGTGAACAGCTGAGATTTTAGGTGATTTATATGCCTGTTGTTCATTTTGCAATGCAAATTCCTGGAAGTGCACGTGCTCTGCTGCCAAATGTCAGCTGGGAAGAGGGAACCTGCAGCTTTTTGTGCTCTGGGAGTACCTTGAGCTCCTCTTGAGTCATCCCCATGGGAGGTATGACCTTTTTCTAATTTGTTCATAAACTGGCTGTGTAAGTACCACCATACTGTTAGAATATCTTATCTTTCCAAATCCTGCACCATAATCCTTTGTACTGTAAATATTTCCAGTAATATATGGCCAAGCTCTGCCGTCATGAATCTGGTAGTATTGGCATTTGAAGTTACAGATAGAGGACTGAACATAAGCATTTTAAACAGCTAAATTCAAATGTGTTTATTTTGAAAGAAATAGATCTAAAACAAGAGTAAAAATAGAGCATGACTCTTGTGTGGACAGACTGGATAATAGATAATGCTCTTGAAAAGGAAAAGACCATTTCAGTCCTTCCATTTTTCTTATACAAGCAATATTGGGCCAAATTTTTCCCTCTGTGACTCTTCCAAGGGCAGCAAATACCCTAAAAGCTCATCTGTCTCTTTCAGAAGTATCTCTAGCACAGCTAAAACTCAAGTCCACTCTCAATATCTTAATGTTGAGTCAGTTATTTCTGAGTACTTCAGGACAAAATTTGTTGATCAAAATAATGCTGAGAAATACCTACATATTTCTTACTATTTCCTAGCACTGTGCTCTCTTCAAGCTTAGAATAATCTAGTGTTCCCCTAGGGATAGTAGTTTATGAAACTTTTTGCAGAAGGGAAAGCTGTATGTGCCTCAGTTGCCTGATTCAGTTTAGCACTTTACAGTATGTTGTCTTCCAAGAGAAGAGTAATACATTTTGGCAGTACTCTAACAGGGGAATGCTGAGCCACTGTGGGATAGAGCAATGTGTCTTCTGTTCTCTCAGAGTAGTGTTGTCTTTTGTGACTGTTTACTTTTTGGGTTGCATTAAGTTATTTGTTAATGGCACTTGTTTGTCTGGGATGGGTAGTTGACTAATTTGCTTTATCTAAAAATGAATGCTATGAAATGGCCTCAAGCTGCACCAGGGGAGGGTTGGACATCAGGAGGCAAGTATTAAACGAAAAAGCTGTCAAGCATTGGAATGGGTGGCCCAGGAAAGTTGTGGAGTCACCATCCCTGGAAGTGTTCAAGAAATGACTGGACATGGCACTCTGCTATGGTTTAGTGGACAAGGTGGTGTTCAGTCAAACGTTGGGCTTGGTGATCTTTGAGATGTTTTCCAACCTTAATAATTCTGAGATTCTATGGAATTTGAAATCTGTTGCTGTCTGGAACTGTGACGATGTCCAGAAGACAAGATGTGCTCTAAACATCACCGTTTTAATGTTCAAGTAGAAAAGATATTACCATTTAATTTTTTGAAAAAAGTATATTCACATCCTAACATGCAGCCTGAAAATCTCCATGCTTTTATGAAGATTCTTGAAAAATTTCAGCTTGCCTTTCTGGATTTTAAGCCACCAGCATATATATATACAGACTTCTAAGTCTCCTGTATAGAGAGTGTCAGTGACTTGAGAAGTGTAACTTCCTGGATGTCTGCTACAGTGTGCTCTATATCTTTGCAGGTCTTTTTTCCCTTTCCCAAAGCTTTGTCAAGCCTTTTTCATTAATGTGTAGTAGTTTTCCTATGTTCTTAAATGTTTTATAAGCCTATTTAATCAGTCTGTTATACAGCAGTATAAAAGTCACTTGAATGATATGTTCTCCAATAGTCATAGCTTGGCTCAACACTAACAGGATAAACAGGTCCATAGATCTTTTTACATCACCACCTATTTATTCTTTTCTCAGACCTGACTTATGGGATAGACTTTATTTATTTCCCTATATCTGAGCAGCAGTGCCATGTACCTCTGCTTGGTTAACAAGTCTGTGTGACTGCAGAACTCTTCAGTCATACTTTGATTATGTTTATTGTCAAACTTTTCACTTCACATTGTCTTTTCATACACACTGAAGGTGGATCTAGAGACCACTGAGGTAAATCTGAGGCTTTGCACTGACTTCAGTGAGCCTCATTTCTGTCTCCATGGGAACACCCAAACTTTTATAATGAAATATGTAAGCTGGACTTACCTTTGTCTGTTATCTGTTAAGTAAATGAATATTAACATTTATTATTTAAAGCATGTCACTCTGACATCTGGTGAATATGATGTCCAAACAACAGAAGCTTTTATTAAGCTAGTTCTTACCATTCAGAGTGGCTGACTCTTGCCCTTCAGAAAAGCTCTCTTAAGCTTTTAAATGGGTTCTAATTCTCCACGCAGCTTCCTGCACTGTAGAAATATATTTTATGATAGCGTGCTTTCTTCACCACTGACTGCTGGGATTAAATGCAGTAACATTAACCCATCATTACGCATTTCAAAACCTGTCAAATTCATGTACCATCTGAAAGGAGACTTTCCTCAGTTCATATATATAGAAGGAGTTCATATTTGTTCTGTGAGTCATTTCTCACTTCTGAAATTCATTCTCTGCTATGTGCAAAGGTTGTGCTGGGTTTCTGCATGTGGTTTCAGATTTATGGCTGCAGTGGTATTGCTAATCACAGGAGACAAGTCTGAGATGGAAAAAGGAGTTAAGAATTGTTGGCAGTTCTCTGAGAAACTATATTAAATCTTCAGATATTAATCATTTCAATGAAGAGAAAGAATATGAAGTGCTATAAGAAAAAGGTTAGCTAAAAACAAATTCTTAGTGTAATAAGAGAGGATGCGGAGATTTGGTCAAGTTAATAAGGATGAACTGTAAAGAATTAAATAGAGATGGAAGAAAAAATCCAGAAAAATTAAGACATACAAAGATAAACAAAGCAAGACCATGAAGTATAAAATACATATTATATAAGTACAACAACAGAGAAAAAACCTATTCCCCTCAGCGAGGAGGGAAGTTTGTGGACAGATGAAAACCAAAATATGGAAATATTTAAATCTTTCTTAGCTCCGTTTCTCAGATTATCACTTGACAAACTGCTATTTAGGAAGGCCATAAGTGGATGAAAGCTCAGGTTAGACCAGTTGAAAGACAGACGGGAGAACACTTAAAGCAATTTGACAAATTATCTGGATCATAACACCTGTGCCAGGATATTGTAAGAACTGGCTGAATCAATCACAAGTCATTATTAATCTTTGAGTGTTTGTGTAGGGTAAATGAAAGTCTGAAGGAATGAGAACTTGGTACCTATTTTTATCTTATTAGGAATAGAAGGTTTTTATTCTTCATTCCGAAAAAGCAAAAACAAGTCTCTCCAAATACTAATTTTTGTTCTCTCTGGACAGGACAAAAAGAAATGGGTTTTCAGTGTAGCAGGGCAAGTTTGGATGAGACACTAAAAAAGAATTTCTCTAAATCTTTCTAATGTCAAAGTGGTACATATTCATGGAAACAGGTTGCTTAGAGAGGTTTGAGAGCACAGTCATGATGCATTGTTAAGACTGGGTTAGACAAGCATCTGCCAGGAACAGTGTAGGCACATATATTAATACGCCGGCACGCTGGCTGAGCCAGGAGAGCTGCAGCTTGTCCAGAGGTGCCCAACACGAGAAGAGGACACTCTGTGGCACTGTGTGCCTCGCTAGCCAGCTTCCTGGCCTGTGCAGTGGATGGCATGGAGCCACGCGCGCCCGGGGCTTATGGATTGCCCAAACGTGACCAGAGATCAATGAGTGAGGCGGCTCCCGGTCGGTATTCCAAGGGTTTATTGTAGAAACTCTCTCGGAGGGGTCTGGACATGAAGAGCGCGAACTTCCATCCAGGATGCACTTAAAAGGGGTACAGGGAAGGAGGTGGGGATGACATAGCAATGGCCTATAGGAAGAAGGGAAGGGCGGGACAGGTCTGGTTACCTTTTCTTAGGAGATACAAGGAGTGTCTGTCCACTGTCGATCAGACAGACCGAGCCTACTTCAGGTCACAAGAATTCAGTGGGAGAAGCCATCCTCACAGAGGGGCATTTAACCTGTGGAGCCAGCCCACCAAACCTCTTTATCCGGGCGATGAGGCCCCCGGGCATTACTGTGGTTGGTTCAGTCACCACAACAGGCACGTTTGGCCCTGTTTATAGGGAATAAATGGATTATATTGTCTCTCGGGGGTCATTTCAGATTAGATACCTGCTTTCTTATTATGTCATTATTCAAAATATCTCTTTTGAGTGTCCTTGTATCATCTGTTATTTACCGATATATAGAAATCCTTGCAGCTGGATTCTTTTGTGTTTTCTCATATGATCTTTCCTATTTGAAAATTGACCACTCTTTGTTTTCTCCCAGCCTGAAATGTAAGAAAAAATACCAAAACATTGTGCCTCTTCTGAATGACCAAAATTAAGCAATGTTAAAAAAAATTCATCAAGAATTACCCAAAATATGGAGGGGGAAAAATCTGGTAGAAATGTGGCACTAGGCAGAAGGGATTTATCAAACAGATAGAAACAGTGAAAATCAGGTCAAAAATGAAAAGCATGTTTTCAATGGATACATTACTAGCACTTTTACTACTCATAGTGTAGCGTCTCTGCCTGAGCCTGTGAAAGGAACACGGGCAGTATGAATGCACGCTGTGTCAGGAAGAGTAAGCCTGTAACAACCCGACCTGCTCTGCTCAACAGCTTTCCAAGGGTTCCATTTCCTAAAATGAGAGATAGTCAGCCAAATATAATAGGCTGCACAATCATTTCCTTTCCCTTTCTTAAGCCCTTGGTACATCCTAAATCCTAGTCGAACATCCACTTTGCCGAGGTAACAACCTTCAATGCATGCACAATTAGACAAATGGTGTAAGGTCTCAAATTATAGGCATGCAAAAAACACAAATAGAGATTATGCACATTATGAAGATCTGAGGCAGAGTTCTTACTCCAGTCTGTGTGCTGTCACCTGTGGGGATACTCCTCTGCTATCCTCTGGGAGAAACGGGCAGCAGGCTGCATCCTGGTGCAGGGTCACTGGAGGCTCATAGGGCCTTCCCTGCTCCTCACCTGCCTTACAGGGCATGCACCATGTGCTGGCCAGAAAGCCAGAGTCTCTCTTTCTCCTTTTCTCATTATTGCAAAATTATACAAGGCCTCAAGTTTTCATCATTTTTTTCAATATATTTATGCTCCAGTGCTTTCCAGGAGAGCTATGGATTCCTGCGTGGACCACTTAGACTGTTTATAATAGAATGCTGCTTTTAGTTACTTTTTGTGGACCTAGAAATATGCATTTCCTGGGAGTCTGTAGGCCATATGAGGAAAAAGCACTGCATTAACCATGCAGTGTAAAGGATGACTGCAGAGGGCTGTACAATTTCTGCATTTAATCACTGTCCTTGTGTTGTGGGAGACTCAGACCAGAAATCATTGTTCCATTGTGCTAACTGAAAAATTACCAAACCTTCAATAAAAGATGGTTTCTTTCTTGAAGAGTTTATAATCTATGTTTTAAGCCAATGGAAAGACTTGACAAATGATTGGTGCACAGTGTAACACAGATGATTATGTGCAATTAACCTGACAACAGTGGTCCCGGACTGTCTTCTGCCCTCTCAGCTTCTGCTTAACCAGGGCCTGTGGTTGTTTACAACATGAGGTCTAAAATTTTCTTATCCCTCGGGCCTTCTCCCTTCTTCAGAGGCATCTTCAGAGCCTTTAATTCCCTTTCTGGACTTTAAAATTTCTTTCTAAGTCTTCTTCATACCTGCCTGCAACCTTTTTACTATTTTCCTCTGACATTCATATCTATTTTAGTTTTGGTTTGCCAAAGTAAGGTATATTGCATTTCAAACAGCAGTTACAGGAAACAATCACTATGAACCTCTCATTGCACCCCCTCTCTTTTTGGTTCCCAACATGCTTGTTTTGTGTGGCTGCCTGTTATTTCTCTAAGTTTATGATTCTTAAAGCAGAAACTCGGATTTTTCGCAGCACTTGCTAATAAGGATTTAAATTTGTTGACACCTAGATCCTGTTACAGATCTTTCTCTAATGATACTAAAAATAGAATCATTAAAAGGTTTTTGGTTTTGAATACAAAAAAGCTAAACTATCTGAAAACTTACTGCAAAAGAATAGGGTTTTTTTAAGGGGGTGTGGAAGTAAAGGGAGTATTCTAATTTTGCTTGATGTTGGATAGCAATTTAGAGAGTTTTATCCAGCATTAAAAATTAGTGGTTTATGTTTAGCTTCATTTACAACAGAAAAGTCCTAAGAATGGTCAGGGTGCAGGGTAGTTCCAGCTTGAATTGCATTGATAAAAGTAGGACCAGCCAGAAATTTTTTCATTGCTGGATTTAATTCACTTTGAGTGAGTCTTACACAAGTAACACTTAAAAGATTCATACCATGCAGTTCAGGCAATATATTTTGGCTAAGCCAAAGGTGTGAAATAATAGTCACCGTTCCTGGAGATATTTAAAAGATATGTAGGTGTGGCACTTGGGGACATGGTTTAGTGGTGGGCTTGACAGTGCTGGGTTAATGGCTAGACTCAATTGTAAAGATCTTCTCCCACCTAAGCTATTTTATGATACTATGGTTCTACATGTGAGGGCTTCTTTTTCTCCTTTGGTGTATCTTCTATCTCAGCAACACCTAACTAAAACCAAAAATTATGTCTTAAAAATATCCTTATACGTCTGGAAACTCAGCTGTAATTGCACTGTTGTTATCATCCAAAGGATCAATTAAAAAAAGATAAAAATTGTAAAAGGGTCTTTGTACAAGTTTTGGTAGTGTAATTCTGCTTTTATTTAGAGGCTGAAGCTTCCTTCCTTCCTTCCTCCCTTCCTTCCTCCCTTCCTTCCTTCCTTCCTTCCTTCCTTCCTTCCTTCCTTCCTTCCTTCCTTCCGTCTCCCACAGATTCCTCACTGCAAGCATATTAAATATAACATGGGGATGATCAAAGCAGCTTAAGTTTAGATACTGCATTTCCTTGCCAGCAATTTATAGCAAAGCAGATATGTATGCAAATTACACCTATCTTAATTCCAGAGATCACTATCTCAGTCAATTACTTTAAAATAACTTATATCTTTGAAACATTAAATGTGATGAAGAAGCTTTAATGTTGGATAAAGAAGGTGTCAGTAACTACCCAGCCAAGGGCAAGACTGAAACATATGGTCACATTTTCCCAGCTTTCATTGACCTCATGGGAGCTCTCAGTAAAAAAAATCAATGACAGGGTCTTCGATGTATAAGAGCAAGAACTGTGTGCATGTGTGTTAGAGGTAATAAGATGTGTCTTGTATTATAGATGATTTGCTTTTGGGGTAAATATATTCTAAAGAGTATGAAAACCAATGTTTTCTCTACCTGAAAAAGGAAGCAGTGACATTTTAAATGCAAATGCATCCAAACCCCCCACTCCACCTTCCCCCCATGCTTCCACATGGAAAAGCACAGAGACTGAAGCATTGAAGTCCATGTTTTTTCATATAATTGATTTTCCCCCTTGCTTTTGCTCACTTATGCAAATTTCATTGCAGAGCTCTCTGTGTAGGAGCCCCTTGTATTCTTGTACTCCTGCCTTCCTCAAAAGTTAGTGCAACCTCCATTACCCTCAAGACCAGTCTCTCCTAAAGAGACCTGTCAGAAAAGGCACTCAGCAGCCTTGAGAAATAACTGTCAAGACTTTGATTTCACAGAGTGGAATAATTTGTGGTTTTAGCCTTTCATTCGGCAAGACCTATTACCTGAGCCCTTCTGTCCACAGTTATTAAATGCATGTATTTAAGCCATGATTCGTCAGGTGGCAGGTGGTGTTGTTAAAATCATGCTGAGCACTAGCTGCTTTCAGAGATCCCATAAATGCTTGCAGCCTTGCAGTAACATTTGTCACCTCTTCTTGAGGGACAGAGGAGGTCTGCAACTAGCAGCACTGGCTGAGAAGGGATACTAGAGTATTCCCAGCAAAACACACCTTTCCACATAGCGGGCAGGAAGGATTCAGTAACTGCAGGAGATTTTGCTGCGGGAGCAGCTATATTTGTGTAAGAGTAAGCCTCCTTGCATGGACCTGTATGCCTTGTATTCAGGCTGCTAGTGAAATTCAGATGCATCATGAGCCTGACAGAGCTTCTTTCTTTTTTTCTAAATTCTTTTGAAGTCACTAGAGTCTATGTCCCTTAAATTTGGTGCTGTCTTTTTCCTGTCCCATTCCTTTCTTTGTTATCATAATTACAGCTGCTTCAACAACAAAATATTTAATGTCTTTCCTTTCTGCCGGACATTCAAACTATTGATTTAACACATGCCTTGTTGTGTTTCTTTTCTTGTTCAGGTTTTATTGGAAGGCAGACTGGTAGCTGATACATGCATTTTTTCTGTTCTTCATATATGAGACCTTGATAGGATACATAAACAACAGCTACTCTGTTTTGTTCTACAGAACAAAAGAATGTTGCCAAGATATATTCCACTTATATCTCTGAGTACAATAACCTTCCTCAAGCATTTCTATATGTTGGCAAGATGCTCTGAGTAGGAAGCATTTCCCCCCATCATTCCTTCATATCTTCTCTTTTCATTTCCTGGATTTTATTTGCAAACAGTTTGACAAGAACATTCTCTCTATACCTGGAATATTATTGTTACACTACTACTTTTAAATCCCACTAGTAATTTAAATCTGATGAAAAAGAGATACATTTAGAAGCGTAGTCTGCTGTCCAAAGAGGGTCTTTTCACTGATATGTAATCAGCCACTGTTTCAACAATAGACAGAAAGGCTCTCAGGAAAAGTTTTTTTAATAGAAAAATCCTATACTAATAGAAAACACTTTTGAATACTAAAAATTCAGTGCCCAGTGATTTACACATGATGTATCTCTCTTGAAGGGGATATGAATAGAGTTACTCCTCTATAGCATTAAGCAAAGCTGTAAAAAGAGCAGTTTCAGTTTGCTGTGCTATGTATGCATTCATTTAGTGTACCTGTATCTCTGCTGTTTATTTTCAACTTTTTCCCCCTCATTCTATTGTTTTCCAGTGAATTTATGCATGTACTCATGTGTTGTCATAATGGCTTTGTCTGTTTTGTTCTCACATCATGCATGTTTGAAAAGAGTTAAATATAAATGGAAAGAGAAAGCCTCTGTGGCAGGTTTTTCCTTTGTATTATTTCAGAAGAGAGTAGTTCATTGCCATGCTGATGCGGAGGACGTGGCACAGGCTAACTGTTAAAAAATATTCCTTGCAGATATCCATCATCTTTTATTGTTGAACACTCAATATTCTGCTCACAGCAAGGATGGAGTTCACTCTGGGCAATAAGACACCAAGCTGAATGCCCCAGTAATCGCAACAAACCTCTGCAGTGTCTAGCCATGGAGGTGTATGGATGGACTCCAGTCCGTAAACCACCGTGCTCTGGTGTGGGTGCTGGCAGTAATGTACTTAGCTGAGGAAGATCAACTGTGAGGTGAATTTGTAAGAGACAGAAGGGTCCCAGAAACTCTGATTTCATTCTAAGAGGACTGATTTACTTAGACTGTGTACGGCATATATGTATAGAGTGAATAATGTGTGTATTAAGGATATGGACATAATACAGCTCTACAGAACTGGAAAATGTCCATCTTCTGGCCAGAAAGCAATCTTGTACTATCCATGAAGCCAGATCATAGTTATTCCACATGGCCTTAAAATTTATGAGTAGAAGCAGAATGGTCCACAAAACCTACTAACAACTAAGCTAAGCAGACCTGGTTTTCCTTTTAAACATTTAGATGAAGATATTGAAAAAAAGATATAAAAAGACCTCTTGAAACTCCTTTTTAAAATGACGGGGTAATATAATTCTGAACTACCTAAGGGTGTTTTGTGACTTTAGTGCTTTCATTGCGCATTCAAGGTTCTCCTGTAAAAGGCACTGCTATGCTCAACTGATGAGTATTGCTATTATTAATGAAGAACCATAATGGTTCTAAATTTAGAGTTATAGCTCAATAGAGTTTAAGCTCTTTGCTGGGGTTACAGCCATGAGGGTTTGCACGTAAGCAGTCCCTGTCAATTACTGACAGTGGCATATATAAGATGGTGCCTGCTTGTGTCTCATTATTTTGATTTGAAGACATTGTACCATAAACATTCAGAATGCTAAAACCCCAAGAGAAGATGAACATGCTGATAACATGAGCATAAAGCTGTCAAAGGCAGGAAACCCGGAGTATGGCTCCAAGCAGGGCTTTTGCGAAACCACAAGCTGAATGTGCACTTTGAACACTGTAACACATATTGTAGTCTAAATCTTAAACATACACATCCTAGCAAAAAAATTCCACCACCCAAGAAAATGTTAAAAATAGCGCTTTCTATTGTGCTTTTGTATGCTATCTATTTGGAATAGCCACATTTGAAAAAGTGAAGGTTAGCTTAATTACATCAGCATTTAAGGCTGCCTAGAAATGTGGGGCAGCATTGAGTTTTTATTAGTTTGTAATGCTATGAAGCATTTATTAGGCCACACAGGTTCATTGCTTCTTTGGTCTTAACTCCAATGTACGGAGTCCCTGATGCTAGTTTGTAGTATGAAATTCCTTTAGGGTGTGGAGATGCAAGCAGGTCCTTGAGAAACACGCAGCTGGCAGGCAGCAATGGCACAGTGCTCAGGATGGAGCAAGAGCAGCAGGAAGGGGACACAGGCACCATGGCTGCTACCCTCGGGTCCAGCATGGTGGCCCCATTGCTCTCCTTGGTGAGGAGAAGGTTGTGTTCAGGGAAAGTTTGCCTGGGGGGTGTAATTCTGTACAGCAATGCATGCTCTGCAAGGGTCAGACAACCTCCCATTTAGCACAAGCTGAGGCATATCTCAGGGTTTTTTCCAGCTGTATTTTCTGCAGATCTGCTCTAGGGCAGCTCATATGGATTTGGAAGATTAACCAGAGAAATGTTGAAAATGTGGTTGGTACTGACAGGGTGTCACCAGTGCTCTTCTTCCAAATGCTTTCAAGTCAGTCTTCTACTTAAGGTGGAACTAAAATGACCCTCCTATGTGTTTATGAGAAACATTTTGTTTGATGGAGGTTAATGCACATGAAATGTAAAACATAGTGCAAGGATACTGCATACTGCTTCTCCTGGGAAAACAGTTAATGAATCCATGTTTAGTGGTTCAGTACTTTTTGTGTTGCATCAAGCTCTCATGCAAAGAAGAGATACCTGCCCTTCCACCCTCTAATATCTTAGAGGAGAAGAAAAAATATTTGGATAACACAGATACCCTTCCTTAGTAAAGTTTAGACATGCTGTTGACTCACTCATATCCTCAAAAATAAGTATATGTATTTGAGAATCACTATTTTTCCCCATAAAATAAACATTTTTGGTTTTATTTTTGGAATTCACACTTTGAATTATTCAATAAAATATAAATAAGCGCTAGTGTAGCACATGATCACAGCAAGAACAAAATGCTGTCACAAAAGTGATTTACCACACAGGAGCCTGCTGTTACCATTTCTTTGCACTGCAGGCCCATGTTGCTGAAGAAAATGTGAGTCAAGCCTAGCTCTTTGCTATCAGAAAATAGGTGGTTGAATTATTTAACATACGAGAGACTGAAGTGATATGAACACAGAAGGCCAGCAAGTTTCTAGTCTCCAGAGACATTTGTAAATCCTGTATCCATGAAAGTGATATACTGTTTATCTAGGTCAGGCTGCCAAATGGAATACATATTTACGTATCTTCCATTCCAGGCTAAGTATCATGTCAAAAATGTCATCAGGAAGTATGAACAACCACATATTGATAGTACCCATTAGCTTTGTGGTTACATTCAGTTTTTCTCTCAAGGAAGTCCATTTTCCATATTTAATAACTGGTAACTGGTGGGTGATTTCTCCTTGTCCTTATCTCCAGCCATGAGTGTTTCATTGTGTTTTCTCTCCCCTGTCCAGCTGGGTAGGGGTGTGACAGAGTGGCTTTTCTGGGTACCCAGCATCCAGCCAGGGTCAACACACCACAGTATTTTATTAAAATCAATGTCTGTAAAGAGGGAAAAATTGTGGGTTTTTTGCTGTGAGGTCAGGCCAGGGACAGACAGAAAGAGTCCTGACAAGAGATGGAGTGTCCTACTCCTTAAGGAAACTAAGCATGTGATTTTGTGCAGGTCTTTACAATTTTGTCTGTCTCTCTTCTCAGGCTACAATTTGATGACTCTCCAACCTGCTTTTTCTCCATAAAGGTGAAGAGAGTAAACAGCTGTGAAATGGCTATAACCTGTATATTGTCTCTGTAGAGCAAATAAGGCACGCCAGTGTGATGACAACCCCCCAAAATTTGGCTGCAAAGGGCTTCAAGCCCTTCACACCAGGAGTGCCTTCACATGTAGCAGCACTGAAGCAGCTTCCTCTTCCTTCTCATACCTTCATTATCCACAAGCACAGTGTGCCAGTTTGGACACAAATTTAGGAGGAAACAACCTGAAAAGGGCGTCTATTTTCCTCCAGGCAAGCAGGCCTTGGCGGCCCCTCCCCCCACAGGTTTGGAAAAATAATTTCTCAAACGAAAGTGAAAAAACCTGTTTATTTAACAGAGTCCCCCGCAGGCATGGGGCAGAAAAGGATATTGAAACCTCCTTCCTACCTCCCTGGAAGAGGCTGGTGGATTTTATATAGTCCCTTCTGTCTGTAAAACTGAGTTGCTCCCACAGTCCTAAGCTGGGCAGAGTCACAGAGTCTGGCCCCTCCCCACCCTGAGAGTCCCACTGAGCATCCCAGAGATGATAAGCTGGTCTTGGATGAAGAAACAAGCTGAAAACAGTCCAAAAAGGAACAGAAGCCGCTGAGGCAGATTGCAGTGCCTTTCAGCTGAAAGCTGAAGAGCTAGAGAGAAAAAAACCTCTCCTAACTCTTAACTGGCACAAACACTGCCCAGAGAAGAAAGGTATGTAATCATCTAACTGCAAGGTCAAGCAAGATGCTTTGAAGGGTTCCCTTGGCTTCTCTCTCTTTTTGCAGTTAAAGGTGCACTAGAGATCAAGCAGGTGATGGGGAATACAGTATGGTCATAGAATCACCCCAAGACACACGGCCAACATCCTAAGGGTCACTGAACTGCAAAATCACCTAGAAACAGGAAATGCCAAAAAGGAGGCAGAGAGAACTGTAAATAAGGAAAAAAGACAAATTCTAGGGTAAAGGAATGCTACTGCCCTGGAGGGACAGTGTCTCTTGGTCTCTGCCACAAAACTCCTGGCTTGTCCATTGACTTTTCTCATGTGGCCATTGTCTGGAAATGTCTCATGTTTTAGTACTTGACTGAATACATTTAAGTTAAATGATCAAAGCTGCTGAGCACCCAACAACTGCCACTGAAAGTATTAAAATACATGCTTAAGATAAGCATCCAGACTCTGGAAAATATATAAGTCTGTAAATGAGGGATTTATCCAACTAAGTGTTGACGTTTGCACCTTGGCTTCTTCTGACCCTGTAGTTACTAACTGTGTCATAGCAAATTTGCACAAAGTGATGCTGTCTATAATTCCTTAATTCTGTTATCTGTTAGCTTTTAAATCCTTGACTTTGCAACCTGACAGATTCTTGAGAAGAAATGTCTGTGTAGTCTTGGGTTTTTCGAAGGCAGACTGAAATAACAGAAATTTTCTCATGAGAAATTGTCTGCTGACAGAATCACAGCCTTCTATCTCAAGATCTTTGTCACTTCAGCAGCAGAATAACTGATAGCAGTATCAGAGTGTCATCACCTGTTTACCAGCAGTAAAGGAGAACGAAAAGTGCCCTTTCCAAGGTGCTTTATAGCCCATGGCTGATACCAAGTTTGGGAAATTAGAATTATGCTCTGCGTCTTGAAGAGAAAGATACTTCGGTGGTTAGAGAGCCTTCTTTGCTACATCTATCATGGTCTTTTCCTCAGTCCTCTGAAGTCAGTCCTCTTTCTTTGCTAATCTCAGGCTTCTCCTGGATCTTTAGCCATTACTTGTCCTAACTTAGTCCTTCAGCTCTGTCCTTATTGTCCTTGGTTTTGCATTAGGTGGTAGGCTTCTCCTTGCTGTCTGGGTGCCAGACTTGGCAATGTTCAAGACCATGTACTGAAATTTTGCTCTTGTGAAAAATATTCCATAAGGTTTTATAAGAAAAGCATGACACTCTGCTACCTCTGGATATGTCCTGCCACTTGTAATTCTACCCTGGAAGCAGTATTTGCCCATTTCCATTGAGCTGCCTCTGTTCGTGTGGTCTCTGTAAGGATGGGACATCTGACACACCAGCCAAAATCTGTAAGAAAACACAATATATTTTGGGGCTCATGTCCTAAATTTTTTTTAAATGTCAAGTTGTTCATGCCAGCTAAGAAACAGAGCCAGTCTGCCCTGCCACTCGTTTTCCTGTGCATCCTAATCTGCTGCAACACTGTGGGAAGAAAGCCAATGCAGCAAAGAAAAGCATTCACTGTCCTGTTTCAAAATAAGGCACAGAAAATCTCAATTGTGCTAGACCATCCCAAAAGGGTAAGTCCTGAAATATTTACTTTAAACGTTTCTTGTGCTGTGCTGAACAAAGCAGCTGCCAAACCATTTGCAGGCTTGGTGTTGAACAGTGAACTTAGGCTGGGAAGGAGAAGATCATTTAATAGTGACACCACATAATTTGTTGTTACTGAAGTCCATATTTATCCTATTAATAAAGAGTTTGGCATTAACATTTTGTGTAAATGGGTATAATTTATTAAGTGAAAAAAAAAGAAACTAAGGAAAACAGATTGCTCCAGAGGGCAAAGAAATATATCACTGCAAACATACATAATGAATGCAATTTGTAAAGCACTTTTAATTAAAAGTTTGTAACTTGAATTATATCATTTGATTGCAAAAGTTGAGCACGTTTCATTAAGCAAAACTTCTCAGTTGATCTTTATACACCATTTAAGAGAAAATAACCATTATATTTATAGCTGTCTCTTTGTTATTAAGAAATTATTTATTTATAACTTACCAAAGTTGTGTAAGCAAAACATTTGGGATCTGTGCTTTTGTTCACCAGAGTTTCCTCTGAATTAATTTCCATCTGTCTAGGCCTTTTAACAGTGACAGTTATTCTTCTTTATAGGACTGATGAATAATACTAATCCTTGCATACTGCTTTTTATAACAGACTTGAATCACTATCCCTTAGCTTGAGAGCATGAGCGTTTATTGTCCTTCTTCAAACATATGCTATACATTATCATATGTTTAAAGGCACACATAGCAAAGAGGCATCTGCTGCAATGAGGAGCTGTCTTTGGATGGTTGGTTGCTTTGAGCATATTAGTGAAGAAGGTTGTCTCCGTTCTGTCCCACAAAACCTCTGGTTTCCATAAGAACTTGTTGCACAGAGCAAAGCAAAACTGCATTCCCAGCTTTTGAAAACATTGAACAATCTGAGAGGAAGTTGGGTACAGATGGTAATTACAAGTGCTTTCTACCTTATGGCCTTCACTGTGACCAACAAGTGCCCACCTGAGATGAAGCCAGCTGTCCCAGATGGACAGCTCTGGGAATGATCCATCCCCTCCTCCTTAATTTTAAGGTTCAGTAGCAACAATGGAGGAAGTTCTGAAACTTGGAATAGGGACTGGATGTCCAGACAAGAAATCAACTTGATATTGCTTTGAGATATTAAGCCTTAACAGAAGGTACAAAAACTATTGTACTTCAGCAAAAGCTGACCTGGCTTTTTTTTGAGTATGTGTTCTGTGTATTCACCCCCTCTGGTTCTTTCTAGCTAGTAAAACAGACTCATTCAGTAAATTTTTGACTAAAGATGATATGCCTTGTATTTAGTATGCTTGGGAAGTGGTAGGTGAGACACAGAATTTGTGACTCATCTCACTAATATTCCCTCCTCTCGATTCCAAGAAAGTTTAGATATTGAATTGTTCTCTGAACCTTTGGAGGTGGATCTGTGAGATCTAGCTTTGAACATTCCTCTTGCCAGATTTAATAGAACATAACATGATAGCCTATAGCAGCTCTGCAGTGAGATTTACCTGGGTGACTCTTCTTCAAAAGCTGAAGAGCAGAGGGACCAAGTCCATCCTTGGAGTGCCATTCTGTACTCCCCAAAAAACCAGACTCGCCTGTGATGCTTTTTTTTTTTAAGTGAATGACCCTTAAAAATTTACCCTTAAAAAACCTTTAAAAATTGCAAATAGATGAATCCACTATTACAATAAAAGTCTTGTTTCTGTGTCAGGAAAAAAAGAGTGCTAGACCTTGCTAATGCCTGCAAATAGCTCTTCTATTGATGTAAAGTAGAATTTGTGTTTGGTCACAAGAAAATGAAGGGAGCGATATAAACCAAGAAAAGAAGAGGGCTCCTGAGAACCTTTCACTGAAGTTTGGGAGTGAGAAAATTAATTGTCTAACCTCCAAATTAGAAGCCCTCTGCGTAGATCCTGAGAGTTTGCTGTTTACCTTTCATGAAATGCTGAAGTTTGCAGCTTCTTTCTGAGACATTAAAGTCAGGATTTCTCCCAAAACCATCTTTTTCACTTTTAGTTGAAAATGATAAGGTGTATTTCCCATCTGTTTTAGCACCTTTATCTTCCCCATAGACATAAACAGGTTTCAATTTGCCAGTTGGCCCTCCTGATTACCAGCAGTTCTGACTGAGTAATCTCACAGCTTGAAGAACTGGCATAAGAATAATATAATTTCATCTAGTATTGCAAATGTTTCTTCCTTTTTTCTTCCATTTGGCTTTTCAGAGTCAGAAAGCATTTTATGCTCAGTGATTTCCCTCCTACATTGTCATTTTGCACTGTCAAGTGTGCAAAGAAAGAGCTAGAGAGCTGTCTTGGTCCTTTTGTAGTGCTGATAATCAACATGCTGCCCTTCGTGAGGCCGTCATGTTCAAGTACAGGACCCAACACCTTCTGAAGAAAGCTGCCAGCCCTTGTCTTTCAACTGCTTTTCCTCTGCTCAAGACAAATGTTGGCATTGCCTTTCTGACTTTTGTAAGGAGACCACAGTCTCAGCTGCAACTGCTGTGAGGAGCACGTAAAGCATGAGGCAAAGTACTCAGACACTGCAAGACTGCTTATACACATTTCAAATCCTCTTCCAGGCCATTCCACAGAAGTTTCAGTGTGCTTTGGTTTTCAGATGACAACATTTGATGTGAAGAGAGTTTCTGGGGTTACTTCAACCTTGTGCTTGTGTGTCAAATATACGTGTCCTGGTGTGTTTATGTCTTACCCTTCTCCCTGCCGTGGTGCCTTGTATTCATTCAAGGCACTGACTAGACCGTTACTCCCAAACAGCAGGTATTTATCCTGGCACCAAAAGACCATTATAGGAATTAGAAATATTATCATTAGTGCTTGGACAGCACGATTTTGCTGTCTTTCCCACAAAGAGGTGAAATTTTTTATCTAACCCTCGGCTTTACTTCTTAGCTCTGTGGCGTTTTCAGCTGCCAGTAGGTGGTGCTGAGGTACTCCTCTTGTTCAGGAGCCTGCGATGCCTCGGGGCACACGGCACTGAGAGCCAACTCGATTTTGGCACTCACGCACAAGCTGTTCTGCTACAGTATTTGGTTACATTTTTACATCAGTTAAATTTCATGTCACTGAAGATACCTGCTAATATTGTGCTGCTGTATTGACTCTGCTGTGAGGAGGAGTTGGACTGCTTGTCTTCTGCTTCTAAAATACATTGTACCACCTTCTACGTACCAGGTTCCTCATCTGCAGGGTGCCAGTCTTGGTATCTAGAAACTCCCTAAGAGAAGCATTAAGGATTAAGCAACCAATAGATGTGAACTGCAAGTGTGAGTAACTTACATTGTATATGCAACTGTTTTGGGAAAGGGGTTCAGAGTGATGTACCTGAATTTGAATTGCAGTGCATGGGAAAGATGGTGATGTTTCCTTTTGGTACCTCCCTGTGTTGGTGTGTTCCCACTGGACCTAGAAATTCTGTGCAGTCCACTTCACCTGGTGAAGCAGATAGTGTTTCAAGTCGATAAAACCAGGGTCAGCATGATCTTTTATCCACCTACAATTATCCAAACAAATCCCTGTTACAGACTTGACCTCGCAGAGTTAGAGCCCATTTTCTGTATATCAGTCTCATATCTCCTTGGCCCTTGCTGGGCTGCTGCTCCATGCCTAGCTAGTCTGTCACAGCTTCTTAGGTTGCTGCTGTGACTTCAGACAGTATCTGCCTTACCTTGGACTTCTGTGTGATGATCACGTTTTTGAAGCTCTTCTTGTTTGGTTTCTGCACACTCAGCATGGCCTGGAGCACCAGACTCCTATCCCCGTGGCTTGCACCACCTCCTGCTTGCCTTACTACCCTGGACCTGGACTATCCTGCTGCTCAAGGGTTGCTCTCCTCTTTTCTGCCCTTTGATGACTAACAGAAATATATGAAAATTCCCATCTACTTGTAGAGCTTATTCTACAGAGACCTGGTCAGCAGCCCACAGTCACACTGTCTGGCACAAGCAGAGGGGAAGAGATATCGAAGAGCTAGTGATTATCTGGTGTATCAGTATATAGTAGGCTGGCGCGCTGGCCGGGCCAGGAGAGCTGCAGCTTGTCCAGAGGTGCCCAACACGAGAGGAGGACACTCTGTGGCACTGTGTGCCTCGCTAGCCAGCTTCCTTGCCCGTGTGGTGGAAGGCACGGAGCCACGTGCGCCTGGGGCTTAAGGATTGCCCAAGCGTAGCCAGACATCAATGAGTGAGGTGGCTCCTGGTCGGTATTCCATTGTAGAAACTCCCTCGAAGGGGTCCGAACACGGAGAAGAACGAATTTCCATTCAGGATGCACTTAAAAGTGGTACAGAGAAGGAGGTGGAGATGACATAGCAGTGACCTATAGGAAGAAGGGAAGGGCGGGACAGGTCTGGTTACCTTTCCTTAGGAGATACAAGGGGTGTCTGTCAGCTGTCAGTCAGACAGACCGAACCTACCGTAGGTCACAGGAATTCAATGGGAGGAACCATTCTCACAGAGGGGCATTTAACCTTTGGAGCCAGCCCACTAAACCTCTTTATCTGGTCTATGTGGCCCCCTGGGCGTTACTGTGGTTGGTTCAATCACCATAACATATCAGCTTTTTAGCTTCTCCTTAGATGGTCTTTGGCTAGACCCAGCTTGAATTTCTTGGTGTACAGTTAACTTGTTTCTCCCTGTGGTTTTCCTTCTGTGTTTTTGTTGTCTGATATACCACAATTTTTCGTTTAAGTTTTCTTGTGCATCTTTTCCTATAGGCAGAACTCGTCTTCTGGCTGAAGGTCTGTTTCCCAGTCCTGCTCTGAGCTTCTTGTCTGTATTCAAAATGGAATAATCTGTAAAAAATGTACCATGTAAGTAATTTAAAAATACATTGATCTTTATTCCTGTGTGTGAGTGCTTGATAGGCAAAGAGATGTTCAGAAAGGCAGTGTTATAAAACCGTGAACACAAAAACTAAACTCCTACTGTTAATCCACCAGTATAAAAGACTTGACCTCATAAGGGCAGATAAATCTACATGTCACACAAATTCCCTCTCTGGACACTAATGCTCAGATTCACTGCTTTTCAAGTACTTCAGAATTTCACATATGTATTTTTTTCTTTCACATAAAGGCCTTTCTCAGCATGGCATCATGACATTTACTCCCTCCCTCTCTTGCAAGTCTATACTAAAGTTAACTGTAAATTCAGCCTTGCAAGTAAGTTTAACTTGCAGAAGAATGCATACTCTTCAAGGAAGTTTATGGCATTTTCAGAGGTTTGGTTCTCTTTCAAATGGTCTCATTTAAAATACTGGACTATAAGGCAGTCTTGAGCAGTGAAACTCATAACCTTTCCTGTTTCTGCGCAGATAGAAAGAAGCTGATGCTCTGATTATTGTCATTCAGAAATCTATGGAGAGAGAAATACAGCAATGGAAATACCAAAGACCTGGCTGTACAACAATCTGTTTCAGTAAAGTCTTCTCTATAAGCAGGATTAAAGAACTGCATCCAGGATCAAGTAAAATGTGAGCATTTGATTGCTAAATAGGAGAGGGACAAAATCACTATGACTGTTATTCTGCTGAAATCTAGAAGAATCCACAATATCCTCTTGGCTTCTACTTCAATGCAAAGAAATATATTTGAGGGTTTGGGTTTTTTTGGCTGATTTTTTTCTTTTTAAAAATGTTCAGGTTTTTAAAAATACTGTTAGTTAGCTTAACCTGGTGGTTATTCCCCTGCCCCTCCCCCAGCCTCATTTCTCCCATTGCAACAGAGATTTTGTTGTTGTTGCTGATGGGATTTGGTTGAGTAAGTGCAAATAGCTTCATTCCTTTTGTGTCTGACTCACTGATGAACTCAGATATATCCAAACGGTTATGTCAGGAAATATTTCAATTAAAACAGACTTACTTTTTCTTGACACAGTTCATCACCAGATCAAGCTTTTCAAGTCAGCTTGTCAGGTTGTCTCTAACCCTACCATGTAAGACTGCTGCGAGTTACTCTTCTGTATCTCAGCATCACCCCAAAAAGAGGTGTTTCCAAGCAGCTTTCTCATTAAGAAATGACAAATCTTTCTGTCCTTGCCCTCTTGCTGGATAATGTTGTGAGAGTCCTATGTCAAAAATATGCCTCAGATTGCTTAGGGTCAGGCTTTAGCTTGAAGTACGACAGGAGCACAGAACAGGATCTCTCCAGAATGAGTAATTTATGCCATGGTTTACTTTCTGCTGAGAGACCAGAATAAATTAGTCTAATTTACATTAGGAGAATATTTAGTTTTGATATCAGGAAGAGGTTTCTCTCTAGGGCAAATGCAGCATGCATAGTCATAGAGTGTCTTTTGTTGAGCTCATGCAAGCAAATTGGTTGTCTGGAGGTCCATGTGTGGTACAAGGAGGGATAGGGTAGAAGAGAAGTTTTCAGCCAGGTGTCTGCCTCTGGCTTGCCCAAAAATTCATTGATTGTGGTGACTTATTCTGGTGCAGTAGTGGTCTGATCTGGGCCCAAGTCCCCTCAGCTTGCCCTCACCACATGGGTCCAGGACTACTGTAGGGACAGAAGGAACATGCTGGGTAAGTGCAGCTCATCCTGTGCTCTGATAAACTGGGCTCTCTTCACCCGAGCCTCAGTCCTCGCATGCCAGGAGAGGTGTAGGAGATGCCAAACTCCCTTGTCCTCAGAGAAGGACATTAAATGTCTCACTGGGGGCTGTCCTACAGGACCCCTTTGGCATCTTCTTGTTCTACATGTCTATGATTACATTACATGATAAGCCAGAAAAAAAAATTACAACTCCATAAATATATCACCTATGACCCTGGAAATGGTAGTTTTGCAGAACTGCTTTCCTGTGTTTTTCATTCAAGGCGTATTGTGCTTTCATTACAGTATGTCAGAGTGACAGTAGCATTATTCTCTTATTTACAGTTCTTCCTTTCTCTTCAGCAGTGAAAATGAAAAGGAAATCAATGCCATTAAAGAGAATAATGACAAACTCACCTCCTGCAAGGTCTGTGCTCTTGTATTTTTTTTTTCCTGAATTCTCATCTCTGAATGTACTTGTACAAATGCGATGGAAGAATGGAGGAAAACTCCGGGAAAGCACCACTGCAAAAGACAGAAATACTGTGGTAGGCCACTGGATCTGCAAAAGGCTGAAAACAATCCCATATCCTGCATGCCCCTCCACACCCCTGGCCTTTACAAAAGTGTGCTATGTGATTAGAAATGTCAGGGAGAAAAATCAAGAAAGATCAAATTAAATGACACAGGAGACAAAGGGAGCTAGTCAAATTCAGTAGCAATCAAACAACATTCGAACTTCAGTAACATCATTGTGTCTTTCAGTCACTCTGTGCAGCACACTGTGAAGCCTCAGCTCACAGAGCTGATAAAAACCCACCAAGGAAGTTCTCCATCAGACAGGAGCCTCTGGTCTCTCACAATTTATTAAGTCAGAGCAGCACCTAACACTGAACTGTGCCAGCAGGGCAGTATTTCATTGCCCTTTCTGTGCAATTCTGAACTAAAACCCTTTCAAGAATTTTCAGATTGTGAGCACAGTTTGCAAGCACAACATCTGGAAACCACTTTGGCTTTCAGAAGTGAGAAGGCTGCAGCATGACTCTATATTCTCTGCAAGACCCTTGTTCCTCTGTGCTGCATTGCTCAGTGAATAATATTGACTGCTCAGTTCTTCCAGAGTGTGAATTTTACTGAGAAAGGAAGCAACAGGGATAGAGGGAAATTTATTTATCCAGCATGATGCCTTTGCTCTAATGAGTGGGGCAGCCATACAGGATTTAGAGCTGCTGACTATAAAGAATGAAACAAATCTCATTTGCATACTACTCTCAGGGAGACTTTCATTAGTGAGGTTCACCCTCTTTGTACTATACCAGTCCCTACCTCTCAAGCAACCCCGCTGGGCTGATGGGAAGCAATTTAGATGGGCTCAAAAGCAGTTCAGTAAGATGAAAATTTTCAGTGGATAATTACAAGGCCAATATTTCATAGGTCTGGCTGCTTGCTAATTAACATACTTTGACTAGATCTGCCTGCAGCCAGAGTAGAGCCCATTAAGGAGTAAGCTACCAAAATATGTGGTAAATACTGTGAGGTAACTTCATCCAAAGACAGGCTGCCTATGTGTGATATGGCTTGGACGTGCTGTATTTTGTCTGGATGAAAGGAAAGCTAAGGTAAGCTGAAATGAAGAAAGATGCAGTGGCAGCTGTGAGTGTGACCTGGGACCTGAATGCCGATCAGCTGAAAACATCAGGGCAGAGAGTGTTGGGTATGGGTTGCAGTTTGAGATTAAATATGGCAAAGAGCACCTGCAGCAAATGATAGTCCTGCCCCAGGAGCAGAAAGCGGTAGATTTTGACATGGTTCATGATCATTATAGTAACAAAGTTTCACAGCTGGTTCCTGACCTGCTGCATTCACTCATGGAGATAAGATATCTACGCTTCCCGAAGGAAAGAAGAACATATAAAGGACTGTTCTATGCAGTGTTTTTGTGAGACAGAGAGAGAAAAAAAAATATTTTAATCTCTCTTGCTGAGAAAAAAAATGCTGTTGGCCTCCCCATTAAAAGCACAGAGTCTGCAATTGCTGGTGCAATAGTTTTATTACAGCGCATTCAGGTACCTGCTGGTGATGCTTCTAATGTACAGAGGTTGCACACCTTGCAAGGGAATTGGTTGAGACTTTCCTAGTAAGCACTGCATCCTGTATCCTCAGCACATTTCATACATCATGGCTGGTTTCCCCTGGGACAAAATATTTCTGTTTCAGCTGCATTACCCAAGAAATACACCTGCTCCTTTATGTAATCAGCACCATCTCTACAGAAGGGTAAATAGCTACACATTTACCTGATGCAGCAGATGTTAAACATGTTTGCAAAATGGCAACTACTGATTGAGAATTAGCTTTGCAAAATCCTCTATAAATGTTATAAAGAAATAAAGTAGGTGACAAACACAGCTTTACGCAGTTTTCTCCATTCATCTGCACTTGTTCTGCTTATAAGTAGCAGAGTCCTGGACAGCCTGCACATGGAGGAGTGCTTATGTACTTACATGTTTTAAAACCCATTTGTCCTGAGCTCCTGTACAAGCACTCTGTGTTGGTGTGTATGTACACATGCATTAGAGAAATACATTCACAAATACAGGGGTAGATTATTTGCTTTGTTTATGAGTATATGCTATGTAAGGTTGCAAAGAATGAGGAAAGTAGAATCACTTGCATGGTACTGCTGCTTGTGAAATACTTGTACCTTCAAAACACTGCCAGGTCTTCGATTTAATGGAAGACTTTGCTGAGGAGCAAGATGGGAGACACCAACAGCTTAGTGGCATCTTGTCTCTATGAGAGGAAGTGTCTCCTGGGTCACAGTATCTGAGCTCAGCAGTCACTGGTAGCTGGAGAAAAAAGTATAACCTTGCCTTCTTCATAGCCTTGTAAACTTGTCTTGCATGCAAGTGTGAGATCATACTATAGTCTTATTCCCCCATCTCCCCATCACTGATGTTCTTCATGTGCGCAGTGAAGGGATGTGCTTAAGGGCTTTAGCTGTAATTTCACTGGAAACAAGCTGTTATATTCCCTTTTCATATAATAAGACATTCATATTACAGAGAATGTGTATCTATATTGATACCTATCTATATCATCTATATCTATGTCTATATCTATGTCTATATCTATATCTATATCTACACTGTGTGTAAATTTATATGTACAGCATATATACATATGTGATCTTTTAGGTATATGCATATGGCCTCACATTGATGTGCACAACTGAATCATTTTGTAAAGACTGCACAAGTATAATTCTAAAACAAAAAAGCTATAAATAATACAAGAATTATTTCTGTTCTATAGTATCTGATGCTGGATTGTACTAATGGATGATTCCACAGGATTTTAGAGGTGTGTGCATTGGGATACATCATGCAAACATGGTTAGCTTACATAAGGTATGATTGCATGACTATATGTGTGTATAACATAATTCTGTAATGCAGTGGTATATACACTTTTAGAGTAACCTCCCCAGACATCAGGCTAAGTTGTTCTCAGCAGCTGGAAGGTTGAAAGCCAAGGCACAGCATGTGTTGTTTATGCAACACTGCTACTATAGAAGAGAGACCTGATGTTTAAAATCTGTAAAAGGATGCTTCAGCAGCTGTGCTACCAGCCAGTAAGAGTGGCATTCCCTTGCTGCTTCCTTCAGCCACAGAAGACCATAACTGAATAGCATGCAAATCCTTTGCTGCCTGAAGCAACCAGGCAGCAGACACAGAGGTCCTTTCAAATCAGGGTTTTACAGCTCTTCCTAAGTCACAGGAGATGTTGGTGCTCTTCTGCTTCACAAATACAGGCAAAACTGCAGCAAAACCCTAAAAATTGTGCAAGGAATGATTCAGGAAGAAGATCAGCATAGCAGAGAAATAGGGACAAAAGAAGTTGCCTGTCTCATTAGTATATAGTAAGACAAGTAATAGAACAATCATGAAGACTTCACCTTTCTTTACCATAGGGGTGTTGCTGGCTATGTCACACATGATCCTACCTCAGCCCTTTCAGAAAATAAGGAGGTTGCTACCCTTTCCTGCCATCTCTGCCCTCAGACTTGTGTTTATATGTGTCTTATCAGGGGACAGCATTGGCCACTCAACTCCCCTGCATCTGATGAGGTGTGGGAAACCTCTTGGTCTAATAGATCTTATCTAATAGATTATACCATATTTTCCTTTGTCTTCTATGGCAAGTCATTATTTACGGCCAAATCTACCAAAGCAGGAGCTCTGTCTACCCTGCTGGGAAGGTGAGAACAGCATTACATTGCTTGTGTGTTGAAAGCTGTGTGTGCTCCTGCCTGGATAGGTACCTCACTGATATCACTGGGAAGTGGATGAAAAATACAGCTTTTGTTTGGCTGCATTGTGTGTTGTACACATGTAAAAGGTTGAAGATTGTAGAGTGCTGTGGAATCAGACCATTATTTTTTTTCCAAAATATTTCCTGAGTTTGAAGACTAAGCTGTGATGCTCTAGCACTTGCATAAAATCTGCAAAGTATGGATTTGCGAAGCATTTGTGTTTCAGCATGATTTAAAATCTTTCCTTGACCAACTCGTTGAATAATGGGTACCATCCATTAGCTGAATTTAAGTATGGGATGATCAATAAAACATGAAATTCTGTAAATACCTTGTGCTTAGAGAGTGGAAGGACATAGCAGAGGAAGTACTTCTGATAAAAGGCTCAGTTCTTATGATGAGAGTTCTCTGATGAATTCCTTTCCTGGCCCCTCATTATCCTCTTAAGGACTGATGACCATTGGATACAGGGCTCTTAAGCCTGTCTGGTTATTTCTGTTTCAGTTTTGGTTATAACCTCTTGCAACACACTGAGATAGTGACATTCTGTTCTCCCTGCCCAGAGCACAGTTATGAAAGAGAGGGGAGCTGAGTCAGACTGAGCACAGAGTGGTCCCACATCCACTGACATGGCACAAAGCAGCCTGCAGGGTCTAGAGAGATCGCAGTGCTCAGGGGCTCAGCCATACTGCTGTTGGATAAATAATACATCAGGCCCAAAGAGAAACATATTTTTCAGATGCTCATCTTAAAGCTGACAGAAAAACCTGTTCCTTCCCGGTTTTCTAGGGAGGTTTTGTTGGGTGTGACAGTGCTGTAACTGCTCCTTGTAGATAATAGATTTAGATGTGCAATAAGCTTTGTATTGCGTCAGTGTGCTTCAATCTTTGCAGGTGGGTTTTAAAGATGCACCTTGACTCATGTACTCCACTGGATGATCAAAGACATAAGATTACACAAAGGATTTCTGAATGCTGATTCTTTGCTCTGTTAGATATTGCCCAAATAGGTATTGTTTATTTCTTCTCTGACAAAGAATTTCTTTGTTACTTTAATATTTGCATTGTGTACTGTTTGGAGTTTAAGACTCAGGACTCTTCAAAAGCAAAATAAAATGGCATTTCTGCCTGATTAGCGATCCACCATGGATATGATTCTAATTCTTCAGTTAAAAATGTGAAATGAAATCGTTACTGAATCTACATTTTCACTGCTGTGCAGTTATATTTTTTAAGCTAGCCCAAAAATACTTCTGAAGCTCTCAGGCTGGATTCTGACTGAGTAGACCATTTCTCAGACTCACAAAGGTTCCAGTGAATACCAGCATCTTGCTATGACAGTTTGTGTCTTCTTTGAGTAGACAATAAACAGCCTTTTGTTTTACTGGGACAGAGCTCTGCTGCTCCACCCACTGGGACATAGCCTGTCCCTCATCTCCCTCTTCTCCTGGCCTTACCTTTGCAGCCCAGGAGCTTGGCAGCTTCCCTGCAGCAGGAGCGAAATGACAGATCCAGAAGGGCTCCCTGCTCCTCCCCACTCTCCACTAGCTGTGGGTACTGCCCACAGTACTGCTGCTGTGTTACACTAGCATCGAGATGTACCTGGTGATAAAATGACTGATTGCTAGGACTGTAGGATTAAAAATAAGGCAGACAAAATTTTCTTCAGCTCTCACCAGAGCACACAAGCTCTGCCACCATATATTGGCTCTTTTGTATTTTCAGCCTCTCTGAGTTGGAGAATGAGTTTGCAAAGTCTTGCCTGAGTAACGCTAGCCCTGCTTCAGATGAGGAGGAGTGCCTTCAGTTTTTGGGCAAGCCACCAGTTTAATCTGAAAGGCCCAACAAGCTATTGCAATGTCATTTCTTCAAAACCCACACTCAGCCGTTCGACCAGAATGAAAACTCTTCCACTATTTTCCACAGGAAAGGAAAGCAAATTTTTGAGGATGGCTTTGAAGAGCATTAATTTGCTGTTTTCATTTTATGTTTGGGATATTGTACAGGCCCAGCCATAAACAATTGCTCTTGGATTCTAATTTCTATTTTGTTCAACTACATGTGTTTTATGAAAGTCACACCGAGCTACATGTACAACAAGATACCTGCATGACAGAAAATATGAAGCATCAGAAAGATTAATGTAATGGTAAAATATGTACAAAAATAACAGTACTTTGCATGTACATTGAACAGATGAGTTGCTCATTCTACAGTAGTTGACTGTATAAGGCTATTTATGCATAAATCACTTAGTTCAGCCTGACTTCTGCAGTGATGGGACATAATTGATCTTTAAAACTTTTATGAAAGACTCACAGTCTGTGAAATTAAAGGAAGTTCTTTTGTTTAATTTTGCTTTTCAATCAACTTCCAGGAATATCACAATGGTAGAAAAGTACCAGTTTTCTCCTAAAAACTTTTTATAGATTGTATTAAATCAGTAAGTATATTAATGTATTATGGCAAAATATTTAGCACCATGATCTTTTTCACGTTGTATCTGGAATTTATGGAATAAAAGCCAACAACATTGTGATAAATTGATCCACTTCCAGGAGGAATGATGGTAATATTTCATCAGCATCACACCTGAGTTGCAAGACTCTTCTTTCAGAACAGCATTAGACAACTCAGGTATTGGAAACCTCTGAGTCTTGTGACTGTGGCCTACCTGCCTTTTGTTTAAGAAATTGGTTGGTCAGGCTGGGAGAAGTGGGGAAGTATTTTTCTTGTTCCCATCATTTGGGAGCAAACAGACAAGGGAAGTAGAATGGGTAGAATCCCACTGCTCTCCCACTGGTCAACACGGGTGTCATAATTTAGCATAAATACACTACAGCAATGAACCTCTTTCTTCTGGAATCTAGGAAGGATCAATGGTCTCCTGAACTGCTGCATCTATCCCTCAGTATTCACGCTGGTACAGAAGCACTTTGTGATTGAATGTGTCCTTGTGACAAAACGAAGGCATCAGTGGTTGCTGTACTAGAGACTGTGATTAATGCACTCACAATAGCTGCTATTACCTGCAGTTTTAATTAAAGCACCAGTTTCTTCACCTCCTTTTGCATCTTAGTTTTGAAACAATTTCTCAATGACTTAATCTTGTTTTCTAGGCTTTTTATACTAGGAACTATAATGAGAAGTCCCTGCACAGCCACCCCTCTATCCCTTCAGCTGTGTATTTTTGAATATATGTCAAATACATCTTCTGCACATTTTTCAAAGATGGTTAATGTTTTGAAACTGGAAAAGCAGGCAGAGAGCTGTGAGCCAGCCTGGCAGTGGCTGTAGCTGTGTATTATGTACTTAATGTGTAGCAGGCTCGAACTGATGAGGGAGATGGAAACTATTCTCAAGGCCCATGTACTTTCATGGACATAAAAATAAATTGTTTAACTTTTTAGGAGAGCCTCATGTGCTGCAGTGGCTTGACTCAGACCCCAGTGGCAGATGAAGGAGTTCTTCCTGTGTTTTGAGCCTGCTGGGTTTCCAATGGTTGTGCACAAAGGCCTCTGATGATTCATCCTTGTTCTCCTCTGTGATACTCCTAAATCCGTCTGGGTCCTCCTGATGTCCTGGTGACCAGCTGGCTTATCCTTAGCCCTCTGTGTAGGGATAAAAGAGTCAGGGTTGAGGACTCTAAGGAGGATTTGGTGTGCAGCTGAAAGGGAATATCTCAGACCTAACATCCTGCAAATGGATCTTGAAAGCACTGCATACAATTACTATAAATTATTGAACCAAAGTAGTAAAAACTACACTTAATGCATGGAGTAAAACAGAATGAAATAGCTATCTCCCTCCCTCACAGTCTCTCTTATTCCTGTCACAATCTAAGATGGAATTCCCACTGCAGACAAAATTATAGCAGAAGGGCTATTTAACTTAGATGGGGGTCTGTGTACACAAAACTCACAGCGTGTGATGCAGGGTGATTGGTTGTAACATGGATAGTTTTATCTTTAGTTAAACCTTCATGCTATCAGATGGTATTTCCCTGCTTTGAATGGTAATTGTCTTCTAATGCTGTTAGGCAGCTGCAATGCCAGTCTGATAGCTGTGTGAGTTGGGACACTTGCTATGCCACTCACTGCTGCAATAAAGTAATTTTAATTTGGTAGACTCCTGAAAAGGCTTATTCTGTGTAAATGACCTACCCAGGCATGTGAGGAGCATGCCCTCCACCTTGCATTCCCAATGAATCAATGCTGGTTGAAAGAAGAAACAGAGGGTTTTCTATAAATCTACCCTGAGAAAGTCACAACCGATCTCCTCTCGAAATTCATACAACAGGTACAGAGTCGATGTCACAAGGAGAGTTCAAAGAAACCTGAAGTGTCACTGTGTTCAGACTGGTGACTCAGCTATGGGAAAAAACAGGTGATGACTCTGTAAATGGATGGGATGAATGACACTGAAGGCGGGAACAGGAGCTGTAGGGGTATTGGCAGACTAACAGGTGTAATTATCGTAATTGTATGGGAATCACTTGAGTCATGGCACTATCAGGTAAGTGAAGATCATTCATAAGCCATTGAAAGGGATCCAAGTAGCCAGTAAAGAAGCTTCCAAAAAGGACAAAAATGAGTTGCATCAAAGAGCAGTTTCAGTACAATTAAATGCAAGTAATTGTATAGTTAAATGTAAAACATTTTACTGAACATCTTTCTTCCTTCTTTGAATAAATGTTGAGGCTGTATAAACTGTGGACTAGCTGTTTGGAACAATTTACCCCAATGATTTTAGCATTCCCTCCAACAAGAAAAATAGGAGGCCTGTTAGTTTTTAATTTTATAGGATCAAGCCAGTAAGGACAAGGAAATGGCCAAAATAGATGGCAGTGTTCAGGCTGTGCACCTTGCTCTTAGGTCCATGATACTTGTAGCTGGCTTTGTAAGAAGAGGGGATTGTAACACACCGATGCTGCTGTTTCAGAGTTATTTTCTGTCATGGAGAGGTGTTTAACTAAACTAATGAGAGAATTGGCTTGGCAGAGAATGGCAGTCAGAAGATCTATCACAGGTGTCCTATCGCATAGGGATGGAGAATGGGACAGACCTGTCTAATTATTGCCCAATAGTGTGGCTGTAGGAACACCTTCTTGCCAGCCACATGCTCCAAGCAATGATCAGGTACACCCTTCACTGCTCAAGTGGGTGCTTTATCATGAAAAAGCCTGAACTTTATCTTGTAATTGCATCTTTCTTCAGCTGCAGTCATTGGCACATTTTGTTGTTTACTGTGGTTGAGATTCAGTTAAAACGTGACAAGCTTTGATAGACTATGTCAATTGTTTTTTTTCTTTCCCGATAATACCTATTGTATTTTGCAGTACTCTGTAAAAAATGAAGACTCTTTGCTTATAGTGAGAACCAGTCAGAAGAGAAACATGACACACAGAAAATGGATATTGTTTACGGATTTGATAATGTTGGCTCAAATGTCTGCATAAAAAGTTCCCTTTTGACTTTTGTCAGAATCACAGTCGCATCAAATGGCTTTTATGTTCTATCTTGGGTAAAATATTCACCTCATGGACTTTGCCAAAACTTTTAAACAGAGGTAGAAATATTTATGATCCATCAGAGGCTTAGTAAATCCCAGAGAAGCTGATGCCTTTTTGAATGCAATGTCTTTTCAGCTTCTGTTTTCCAGGCTCTGCTCTCTACTTTCTAATTTGATCATTTCCTCCACACAATTCTGGTTTTGTTCTGCTGAGCCTACACTATGGGAACGAACTGGCTTTGCTTTCTGCACGGGTGGGCTAAAGTTTCCTTGGAAAGTGTGGCTGGGAGTCACTGACAAAACTGCAGCCCGTGGTCACAGCATCCCTGCGAAGTGCATGTTGCTGTTCTCACTTTACAGATGGCTAAATAAAAGCAGAGGAATGAAAGGATTTGCCTAAGGCCACATAATAAATCAGTTGCTTGTGTTGGATTAGTTACAGCTCAGGAATTCCCTGCTGCCAACTGCCAACCCTACAGTCACTCCACCACTCACTCCACTGTTTCCAGTGCCACAGGGATTTTTTTGCCCATGTAGATGGTCCTACTCAAGACAAAATAATCCTGCTGCAAATTGTTTTAAGAGACTTTGTTGCCCTTATACAAGGTGGAAGATCTGGGGTAAATGGTTTCTGCTTGCATGACTCTTGGCACTGTGAACTTTATGTCATTGAACACTTTATTGACATTTTTTTGGTGAGGTGAAGGTTGAAAAAAATGTGCTAAGTTAAGCCATGGAAATCTGGATTTCTTTCCATATTTTTTATTTAGATCCAAAAAGTAGCATTATATGTGTCTTGACACATAAACCAAAAGCTAAGCTAAAAGTAGGCCTGTCCATCGTGCAATGTGGGATATTAATCATTATATTAATATGCTGGCGCGCTGGCTGGGCCAGGAGAGCTGCAGCTTGTCCAGAGGTGCCCAACATGAGAGGAGGACACTCTGTGGCACTTGTGTACCTCGCTAGCAGCTTCCTCGCCCATGTGGTGGAAGGCATGGAGCCACGCGTGCCCGGGGCTTATGGATTGCCCAAACGTGGCCAGAAATTAATGAGCGAGGCAGCTTCTTTGGTTGGTATTTCAAGGGTTAATTGTGAAACTCCCTGGAAGGGGTCTGGACACGAAGAAGGGAGGGAAGGGAGGAACTTCCATCCAGGATGCACTTAAAAGGGGTACAGAGAAGGAGGTGGAGATGACATAGCAATGGCCTATAGGAAGAAGGGAAGGGCAGGGCAGGTTTGGCTACCTTTTCTTAGGAGATACAAGGGGTGTCTGTCAGCTGTCAGTCAGACAGACCGAACCCACCTTAGGTCACAGGAATTCAATGGGAGAAGCTATTCTCACAGAGGGGCATTTAACCTTTGGAGCCAGCCCACCAAACCTCTTTATCTGGTCTGTGTGGCTCCCTGGGCATTACTGTGGTTGGTTCAGTCACCACAACAAATCATCTCATGTAAACTTGCTGATGAAGATTGGCACAGAGCAGGGCAGCCATCCTGCACGTGCTTCCTCTTGGAGATGTGCTCACTGCTTGGTCTTTGGTGTAAATGAGTATTTGGAGCACTCTCTCCCCACCAATACAGTGTGGTTTTGCTCCAGCAGCTGAGGGGGATTGCAGGAAAGGGTGTACATCAGTACCTGAACTGGGAGCACTTCTGCGTTTAGACAAAACCAGCAGAAAATGTGACACGTACATGTGTTGAAAAGAAAACCAGCAGTTAAGGTATGAGCAGAGCTGCCTGTGACATGCACTGGAGTACCTAAATAGAGCTTGTTTCAGGAGTAAGGGGTAGCAGGGAGAAGCCAGAGATGCAGCAGAGAATATCTACAAGGCAGAGATGCATGGCAAGCAGCAGAAGGAAAGGATTTGCTCCTGCAGGGTGCTGAGCACCTTTAATGCCCACTGAGTTCAGAGGTAAAAGGGAAAATCCTGCAGTTATATCTCTGTAAGATGTATCTTAAGTGCTCCTGAATTTTCTTTCTGTGCCGGTTTAAGGTTATAAGTTACTGCTGTTTCATTGCTAGCAATGTAATCTGAGCAGATCCCCTGCGCTTTTTTCCTTTGCAATGCTAAATTGTTATAGCTTCCTGATCATGTGTTCTGACAAAACTCATCCAGAAATGCACAGCAAGAAGGGTGACTTTTGATGCTGTCACTTTTATTGCCTCCCTGAATAATATAAGAGAATTTTTCATCCCTGAAACTCTTCTTCTGGCTGACCCATGCAGTAATGTCAACTCTATAATGTTTTTCTCCCTAAGAATGACATTATTAAAATATTCAATGTGTTAAGTAGGCTTCTCTTCATAGTAACATCTTTCTTTAAAAGGGCTCATCTTCAGGTCTGTACAAGTATCTATTACTGTTTGTGCACACATAACACAACTACTCAGGCTTCATGAGAATTTTATATACAGGATATAAAGATGACGTGTTCACCTATGTCCACAAAGGGTAAAATCTTCCCTTCAGGCTCTTCCTCACTTCTGTTTCAGTCAGTGGGATGTGAGCAGGGAGGCTGGGATCAAGCCTTACAACAGCCATGGGAGCAGCATGGCCACATACAGAAATTTCACTTCTCTTGTTCCCAGCTGGAATGATGTGTGTTTCTCTGTGTTTGCAGATGAGTGGTTACCCTTAAGCTGCCTTGCTGTTTGCAGCTTTTGTTCATAGCAGTGAGATAAATCAGAGTGCTGCGTGAAAAGCAGCATCCCCTCACACCTGTACAGGCTTGTGACACCATCAGGATGGGTTTTGTTTGTCAGTGCATTGCATGGAGGCAAACACTCACCATTTCTGGCAGATGTCAACTTGCTCTGCAGTCCTGCTTTATGCAGAAACAAAAAAGTCTTCATTTCTATTGGCTGCAATGCTATGAAATGTCTGAAGAAGAGCATGAACTAACCAAGCAGATGAAAACTCCATGTGCACAGTGTATAAAAAGTGAACCTCACAGATGTTTTCCTCTTGCAAGGTGATGTTTGATTAGCTGCACAATAATGTTAGTTATTTGTTCATAAGAGGATTGAAGGTCTGTTTCTTCCAGTGTGCACAGGCTTTTGATTTTGCATAGCTGAACTGGAACATATTGTTGGCTGCCACTGCTGTGACACTGTGCAAATCCTTAATCACAGCCACTTCAATGGAATAGGTTATCTGTAATCTGGAGACATAGCTTCTTCAGCAGAAGATCTGCTGCCATTAAATATATGAGATTAGCTGAAATAAATCCTTTTGGGTAAAATATCTTCCACTGCACCAATCTCAAGTGCATCAGACATAAATGCAACTGTATACATATTAAAAATAAGAAATTTTTAAAAAGATGCATCTGCAGCTATGAAATGTCATGTTTGGAAGTAGTGTAGTTATGCTGTTATGTTAAAAGCCATGCAAATTTAGAACTTTATTGTAAAAAGATATTGCTGATACAAATATGACGTCAATTAGATATCTTTTTCTGTTATATATTATAATCTTTGTATTGTATAGGATAAATTCTAATGAAATTGTGAAAATTTGTTGTAGGCCAATTCAGTTTATACATGAAGCATTATATTAGCAAAATGCCTTCTTCAGATAGGAATTTTTATATTGTATAGGATAAATTGTATTGTATAGGATAAATTCTAATGAAATTGTGAAAATTTGTTGTAGGCCAATTCAGTTTATACATGAAGCATTATATTAGCAAAATACCTACTTCAGATAGGAATTGCTAGCCATCTCACTGTGTGGTTTTTATGCTTTTTTTAAAAATAAAATTTATTCAGATTTCTTTTTTGTTTGCTTGTTTGTAAAAGTATGAAACCAGGCCACTTTCAAGCCCCAAACTAACCATGACTTTCTAAAATATGATGCTAAAAACCACTCCCATTAGTAATTCTCAAGACAAAATTCATGTTGAGGGTTGAATGCAGGCAGCCCTCTGGCCATGCATGGAGCTGCTGACATGTTTAGATTAAGCCCTTTTTTTCCCTTCAGGGATGTAGCATTGTCTTTCACTTACTTCCAGAAAATGTTGTGTATTGCCGTGGCAGCTCACTGCTGGGCTACTGTTTCGGAATGACAAAGCAGGCAGGTTGGAAAAGCAGCTGAACAAATGAATTGCTCTTAGAGCCCAGAGCACTCATCATGGGAGCATCACACATCTCTCTGCCATTATTATTATTATAATTATTAGCCCCAAAGAAGCCTGAGGTATATACCAATGCACTTAGTGCTATACTTTCAGAGGCATTGATACTTTTTTATCAGAGGCACTTCTCTGTCAATATAATTGTTCTCGTGGTGGTGAACAAGCTGCAGTCAAACAGCTTTGAATACTGGACAAACTGAAATAACAAAGCAAAAGAGAAAAAGAAATTTTTTTGTAGCTAGAAGGAAGAACATGTCTTAAAATTGCACAGAAATAATAAAATGAAAGGAATAGAATAGAACAGAATAGAATAGGATAGAATAGGTAAGTAAATATTACCCACATATTGTTTTAATTTTTATATATATATCCAGCTGAAAGGACATGCACAAAAGTATCTAGACCCTCAATTTGTTGGTTTTTTTTTAAAATAATATTGTTGCTGTGTTGATCCTGTATGCAGCCATGGTAGCTTGGAGTTATAAGAAGCCTGATCTTTAACTACTCTGTGACGAGGAAGTCATTGGTTTTCTTAAGTGCTGGAGATGAAACATCATCAGTTCTTCTTAAGGAGCAAGTTGTTGTGTGTGGCCTTTTCTTCTAAGAAGCAGGGTCTGAGATGAGCAATATGGGTGAAGTAATGCCCAGTAAAGTACACTTCAAATTTATAATGGCACTATTGCTAATACTTGGAAGTGACAGTTTGGGGTTAAGGCAGGAGCTGCTGAGGGGCAGGCAGTCCATGGTAGCGTTTAGGCAGTATCAGGTGGCTTGATACTCAGACACTGAGTTTTTAGAGTGGGGAAATGCATTGGCTCTGGAAAAGTAACAAATATACCAGGTGAGTCATCTATTGCCTGTTAACATCTATTTCTACATTTTTTATGGTTAATACATAATATTATTTCCTATTCTGTTCACAATTTCTATATGTTAGGTTGAATGTTGTAAGCACATAGGAATCCTGTATGTATAGCTGTTTTCTATCAGCAGGGGTTTCTATTTGCTTGTTTGTTTGTCTTAGTTTCAGGGTTGTTTGTTTTGTCTTTGTTGATGTGTGTGATCTTCTGTGGAAAGAATTGCTTGAGAATGTTTTATAGGAATGTTTCTATCTTATTTAGTACTAAGGTAAAAGTGATTATGGCAGGAAATTTCCTAACACTCAATTTATTTAAAAGTAATGCATTTCTCTTGATGGGATTTTACACAGGCGCTGAGATATATAAGTGAACCTTGAGAGTAGCAAGTGGAAAAACTCAGTCTGTGTTCCTGTGATCCCCCACTACTCGTAGTGGGCTGTTTGCACTGGTGCAATAGGCATATTCAACTCACAGAAGGGAGTTTCAAATAATGCAATCTTTGGGTACAAGCTCAAACTGCCTTACATGTCCAAAAATCATTCTAGGCACTCTTTTCTGAAGAAATAGCCATTATTGAACTCCCAGGCCTCTTCCAAATACATCATGCAACCTGCAGCACTAAAAAGTTTCTTTTGTAAATGGTGTCATGGAGAGTATTACAGAAATGTTAAATCTGGGAATGTCTGGGTGTGGAGGCACTGAGGGACAGTCAGGGGAAGGGCTATGAGAATGGTGTGTGTTGATGGTCAGCAAGATCTCAGCGCACATCTACCTGCAGCTTCCCACCAGGACTGGGAGACAAAGGGCAGTGAGCAAACCCTGATGGAGGAGGGGATGGAGAAACTGACAGCTCCTAAGAGATATGAAAAGGTTTACCTAAAGCCAGTACATGGTCACCAACGTAAGAGGAGCACAGAAGATGGAAGAGCGACTTGACAGTTGGAGTCCCTTTTTCCCAATGTCATTGCAAGGACTCCTAGATACAGGACCTGCACATACATTATTGCCTGGATGCTGGACAAATGACTTAGGCTTACACATTTTAGAGTTGTGAGAATGTGGACAGGAGAAGATGACTATCAACAACTGAAACTGGTTTTGTTTAAAAATAAAACCATCCTGTATGGTCTGTTATTTTGATTTCCTATGTGGCTGCAAAAATATTGCTACATTATTTCCTACAGTGTTGCCTGCTGTTCTGCAGGATTAATGTATTCTGCACACGAGAAGAAAATCAGACTTTATATTTAAATAATGCACTTATTGTGTCTCTCTTTGCAAATTATACAGTGCAGTAACTGTGCGGCGTACATTTTTTTAAATTTTGGGTTGTATTTATAAAAAACTTTGGGGCTTCATAACATGTGTGGGTGGATCCTGTAGGAGGCAAACCGAGTACATCTGGTTGTAGAAGGTGATGTCAGGGTTCCTCAGTACAAAGATACAAGGGGCAGAAAGCAAGAGATAGGGAGAAGGTTCAGGATCAGCTATGTCTGTCTGCCAAGGGATGACACAGAGTGGGGCTGGGTTGATGGGGGACATGACCATGCAGAGAATTGCTGGCCCAGGGATGGTAGGAATACACCGTACTTTTGGGGGAGGTAGTATTGCCCTGAATCAAGGAGGGACCAGAGGATACATGCCAAAAGTGACTGAAAAGGATGAAATGGTCCGAACTGGATGAGATTCCAAGGCTTGGAGATGGAGAAGATCAGGCAGCTTTTCAGAATCTTTTCAGTGTGTCTATGAAATAAACTCCCTTGGTTTTGCATAGGAATATATAAGGACCCATATATGAACAGAGAAAGGCATAGTGAGTTTTCTGTTGTGGAGAAAAACATGAAGAAAATTATAGACCATTGAAAGAACAATAATTTCCGTGGAGAGAAGATGAATGAATGGAGGGGAAATTCCCATTTTAGTGTAGAAAATGGTTATAGGATTGGGTGTAATATGAAACAATGATGCCTTATATAGATTGCATTATAGAAATATCAATCAGTTTCTGATTCATAAAGCTGAAAGAGCACTGGAGTTAAGGTCAATGCTAGTGGTTCCTTCCCAGCTCTGCTGGATAACCCTAAGGTTCTACTGTACTGTGGGGGGCAGGAGTGACCTGCATGTTTGTGTCTGCGTGTGGCTCCTCATTGATCTAAATCTGTAGTATGCTGTGTGAATATCTCAAGCTTTTGATCATGCAAAAGCATCATGAAGCAGTGAACAGATTGGATCACATGGAGACAAAAGTCACTGCTGTTTTGGTAGCTGTAATTTTCCTGAAGAATTTTTTTAATGGTGAAATAGAAAGGTGACATATTTTTCCTTTGATTTGAACACTGACTTGAAACTTAAAATGTGATGGTCAACTGATTTTTGTCTAAGAGTATCTGAAAATGTCTCAAACCTCGAGTTAGAATAGGCTTAAATTTGCTCTGCAAGGGTCTCCACATTTCTCTGAAAATTTTTAAAGGATTTACAGGTTGCAAACACCTGATGTGGAACAATGCTGGTGAAACCAGACAACGTGTCTAATTTTCCCCTGGCATTTGCAAAAAGAATCTAAATGAGGTTGGTAGATCTGCACACTCATTTTGTTATGACAGCAGATTTTATTTTTCAGCAGTATGCCAAGAAGGATTGAAATAGAATCAGTCTAAGAAAACCTGCAAAGCTTCCTATATTCATTGTTTTTGATGATCTAGATACATAACTTAAAAATAATGTATCTCGGATTTCTGCTGTTTTCAGTTACTGCTGGCTTATATTAAAATCATGGGAAGGACAGAAAAATTAGCAAAGATAATAAAATAGTATTTTTCAAATCTTTTGGTGGATATGATCAAGCAAAAGGAAGATGCAGTTAATTTACTTTAATGAAGGTAATCTGATAATTTCTGATTTTGTTTCTTTTCCAGTTACTTTACCTGCAACCACAGCAGCAAAATACAGAAACATTCAATTTTGCCACTCTCTACTTTGGTATAATTCTTTATAGTGAAGAAAAGCTTTTATTTAAAATGATGAACATTTTTATTGCATCTCTATTCTAGCCATTGAAGAAATCCATGTAAGCACAGCTTCCTGCAGTTTTACATCATAGCAGCTCACAAACACCCAGGCTGTGCCTATCCTAAATTAAATCCTAAATGTGTTCAAGACAGTTGAACCCTCTGTCACTAGAGACTGACTGACTTGAAATGACCTTCTAAGCCTTGCTTCTCTTCCAGCTTCAAAACTCACTTTATTTTGCCTGTGAGTCCTGACCTGCCTAGAAACCCTTGCTCCTGCCTGTTCACCCTTTGCACAGTACCTTTGCTTACTGTGGACAAACCCTGATTTCTTGAGCTTTGGCCGGGCCTTCGATGATTCCCTTTTCTTGACCTGTCATGTGTTGTGTCTCCTGGGCTGCTGGGAGGCCTGGGCTCCAGCCACAGCATCTGCCTTCAGCTGGGGCAACCACCCAGAAGAGGGGACTGCAGACTGTCCCCCACAGCGCTGTGCAGTCCCGTGTAGGCTCCTCCTCTGTTGTGCTGGGTAGGTTAGGAAGGGTTTGCTAAATCCTGTATGTTTTGACTTTTACCATTTAAGACGGTGCGGGAGAGACAAGCTGGCAGAGGAACTGCCCAGCTCCCCAGATGGCTGGGCTGGGAACCACCTGTGATAAGCAGGTTTTGTGAATCTGGGTGACTGATAAAATTTACTGGTAGGAAGAAATGTGTCCTTCCATAGCTACGAGCAAATTACATTTCTGACTCAAAAGTCAGAAATCTGTTTCCAGTGAGACACTCTTTCTATTACTAATCAAACTGTGCTTGACACTGTGGTATATGAACAGCATGGAAATTTTACATCAAGAAAAATCTGACACCAGGACAAATTAATCTTACCTAGTCTGGATACAATACGAAGATAACTATATGGGGGGCTTGAGGATTTATTCTGTTTTTAATAAAAAAGAGGTTTCTCAGGGTGTCTTAAGTTAAAACCAAATTTCAAGCTATAATCTGTTTTTCGTAGCTATAATAATAGTTTGGGTTTTTTTGCAATTTATGCACTCTTTATTAATTAACATTATTATTAGTTATTATACATATACACATACTTTAACAATATTTTATTATACATACACATATACTAGTTATATTAGCATTATTATTATTGTATTAGCATTTTCCAAAAAGACTGTGAACTTCATGCATTATGGGAAGTCTTGGCATTTGGTAAGGCATTTGTTGACCAGATTCCAGTGCTGGTGAAAATTTTTCTGAATGTAGGAATCTTACATACAGTCCAGAGATTTTCAGTGTTTTGTGTTAAGTGGCAGCTTAGGACAGAGCATGACCCAGCCTGAAATTACTGTCATTTCCCTTGGAGGCTCTTCTTTTTTTGAGGGAAGCTGTAATATCAACTGTCAGAAGTTAGGATGGCAAAACTTTTTCCTCTGTTCTCCCTACACCTCTGCTGAGATGGTCTGACTACGAAAAGTTACAAAACCGGGATAAAGAATACCAGGGATATGGTTATCCATACAACTTTTGGTTTTTATACACAGAGATATTATCTTTGATTACATAAACAATGATTGATGACTAAGGAAGAGGAGTGCTGTTTTGGAAAACTGGGTTTTATTCCTGCTTCTACAAGGGTGCTGCTGTGTGAGACCTGAGTAAAATTGCTGGGCCATAATGTGTTTCCAGTGTGTTACAATGAGGGACCCATCTGCTAAAGTGGATAATGTTTAACATCTTAACTGGACATTGAGCTCGCATAAAATCTGAAGGCTCACACTCCTATTTGGCTAAACTTGGTGATCAGTGATTAATGAATGCTTTTAGCTATTCTAACTTCATTTTCTGTGCCTCAGGTCCCAGCTATTCAGTTAAAAGATTTATCATCCATCTCATAACAACTGCATTGTGGAGAGAAACTAATTAATGCTTCTAAAGTTTTCAAATGCAGTCCATCTCAAAGGAAAAATCTAGAAGGAAACAAACAATTTTGTGATCTGGGCAAAACCTTTGTGTATATGTTTTTAGAAAAAAAGGAGAAGAAAAACATCTGAATAACAAGCTGAACAAGAAGGTTAAAATAAAATACTGAGTAACAAGTGCTGTACTGAAAGAAGTTGTGATCTCGTGGAGAAAATGCAAAGAAATAATGTAATTAAGGATTAGTAGAGAAGATCAAATGAGAGCATGCTGAAGGTTTTTAGATGTGTGACAGGCTGATGCAAACCTCTGTTCTTTGTGTTGGGATGACAGTACAGGAGAAGCACACAAAAATGCAGCAAGGGAGAGTAAGACAGGTATGAAAACTTCCAGATGTGGAAAATTTTCAAATGCAAACATGAGGAATATACAGACTTCCATTCTCCATGTTCTTTGCCAGTTTGTTTCCAGTTTGCACCTCATTTTTTCTCTCTTCTTGTCATGTTCAGTTTTGAATTTTGTCTTGTCTAAGCTGAGATTCTCACCATATCGGTATACATCCTCCCTGCATTTGTAATCTATAAAGTCCCCATGGCTTAGTCATATCAATCTGTTGGCTGTACTTCTTTTCTTTTGTCTGTGGTGGAATTTTTTGTGTATTAACCATTAAGAGTTTCTTTGAGGAACTCAGTCTCTTTAACAGGTTTCTTCCGTGGAAGAGGAGATTAAATCTTGAAATGTTTTTCAATATGTTGCAATCTGTCTTCCTAAATACAATTTTTTTTTCCCGTTCTCCTTTCTCCTAAATATGTCACTTCTCTCTTGCTTTTTTACCCCAGATGCCTTTCCCCTTGGTATTGCAATAACTTCCCCCTGCTGGTTAGAAACTCCTGATGGTATTTTGTGCTTTTTAATTTCAAAACAATTGTCTAAAGAATAATCAAAATGTACATTTTCAAAAGAAATTATCTGCTGGTTTTTCCTGGCTTGGCTGTGTGTGAAAAGTTTGTGTGTGGTCTTTTCCCCTTTGAAACACACTTTCCAACAGGTCAGCTAATTTTGTTGGTGACCTAGAGAGGTAACATATGCTCCTTGACATCTTTCCTGATGAAAAGGTAATATCTACATTATATTAAGCAATCCTGTGACATGAATTAACCTACAAAGTCCCTTATTTTAGTTAAATGATCTTCTGAATCGGTTTGAGCCGAGATTTGTCTATCTTTCAATGTTTGGTGCAAAGTGTTTATTTTCTTTCATAGTGCAGGGAGATTTTGTAATACTTTCACGTCATCAAGAATGGCCTTTATACTACAAGGAAAGAAAAAAATATTAATTGTTCTCCAATTTATTCCAAGTAAAAGAGAATAAGAATTTAAAAAAAAAAGGGAGAAACTGAGAGAATGAAAATGTGGCTGGCTGGGTGAAAAGTGCAAGGGGAGTAAGAAAACAGGGTTATGATTAGATCTTGACAATGACAAGAACATACAGGAAATCACAGAAATGTATGTAATCTTCACCCAAATCATTATAAGGAAAACAGACTAAAACAGTGTCTCCATAATCTTTCACGTGAGCTTATGGTTTGAAGAAGTGCTCTGATATCTACAATATGAAATGAGCCTGAACACAAAGTTCTGTTCTCCAGAGGGAAGTATCAAACACAAACACGGAAAGGTGGAAATAAGTAGACAACAGCACTTCTGATAAAGGCAGGGGATTATAATGCAAGAGGCGTATAAAACAGGCTAAGAAATGATGTTGTTGCCAGGAACTTAATCTCATTCCGGAATTGTTATTATAAGGAAGAGATTATGTCAGATAGGGAAGGTAATTACTGAACCTCACTCCGTGCTAGTGAGGTTATCTGGAGAACCATGTCCAGTATTCTATACTGAACCTCAGAAAAGATGCAAACAAATTTGATAGCATCCAGAAAAAAAATCATTGTTACCTATGAGAAATTTATGAAGCCCAAGCAAAACTTTAAAAAAATGATTGAAAGAACTGCAGCTGTTATTTTGACAGTCTGAAAGACAAAGGAGGGACTGGGACCCTGATAGAGAGTTTTATAAAGATACATGTGATCAACTATTCCACATAGTCGGGGGGGGGGAGGAAGTAATTTAATTTGAAGGAAAGATGGCTGGAAAGTTTATATAAAAAACTCTTTCTCATTGTTAAAATTGTGGAAATCCAAAAGAGGCTGCTTTAAGGATCTGATGACATTAGAGATGTTGAAGAAGAGCTGAAACAAATGCTAAGCATGGAGTAAGAATACTTCAAAATATCTTACCAGGCTTAGTCACTTTCCAGCCCTTCATTCTTATGATTTTTGACAGTGTCTGCTATCTGTAGTTACAATCTGTAAGTTTAAAATAAAGATATCATATCAAATAATTTGCCAAAGGCCCTCATTACACCTAACATTGCAAGACTGACCATTTTAGGATTGGATAAGCTCTGTAGAGCCCCAATTTATTTCTGAGAAAAACAACTTCAGTCATCTCTAGCTGGATTATTCCTATTTTTTAATCCCAGGATGAGTAGTTCTGTGAGCAGGGGATGGAATCAGAATCATGTTCCCCATGTGCCCTCCAGATTCAGAATTCCCCTCTCTTGCTCTCCATATTGTTTCCCAGTTCTTTGCATTTTGCTGCAAATGAGATATGAAAAATGCCTTCAGTTTGTGTAGGTTTTGTCCTTTTTTATAGAGGCAGCTTCTCTGGAAGGGAGAGGAGCAATGATCAGCACCTCTTTAGACTGCCAGCTGTCAGAGGGGTGTGTCCTGCCTCTGCTTTTGGGAGGTATCCCAATTATGGAGCTGCAGCAAAAGGAAGGGAAGGTACCACTCCTTTTCTTTCACTGTTTGCCTGTTTTTAACAGCCATTCTGCAGCAAAATGGAGGATAAAATTACTAGATACTTGTTAGATCAAGTCTCTTTCCGGCTTGGATTCAAGGATACTCAATTTGGAAGAAATTACCCTCTCCCAAAAATAGGCTTCATTTAATAGCCTGTTCAGCCACAATGACAGAGTTTCTAAGCAGTAAAAGAAGTGGGCATCTGTGTGCAAGATTCTAGTCAGAAAATTTGAGGGGTTTATGGCATTTCAGGCATACAAATGCTCTTTTGGATGACAACCTTACTGACTTACTTTTCTTTATTTTTTTCTGTACTTTGCAGCAAAGACAGTATCTCCTGCCATGTTATGTAGAATGCCTGCTTACATCTGCAAGGCAAAGACTGTTTGGATTTTTTTTTTCGCATTTAGGTAGTAGCACAGATACCCACATTTCAAGAGTACAGTACTTACGTCACCCTGTGTCAAGTTGCATAAATACACTCTGCAGAAAAGGGAAGGTGACAGATACAAGCAGTCTTTTTTTACTGAAGTATGAAATGATCAGTCTATAGCCTTCAAAAACCTATCTTAGGGGTCTAGAAAGGATTGCCAGTTTTGCTTAAATTTTCACGGCTAGTGAGCTTTTCATAAGCATCGCTTGTATGTGTGTAATAAAATCATTACTTTAATCCTGGAATGATTCAAACTATTATTTTATCTTGCTACTATAAAATTCTTGGATTTGATTGTTATGAAGGGATGTTCATTATTCTTGTAGTTGACTTTATGACAATTACTGTATTGTTTTATTTGACAAGAAAATTCATTAATAACATGAGGAAGTTTTCTGTTTCAAACTGAACAAGAGAATTCAATCCTAGATGAAAGATAGGCAAAATGAGATATCTGTGATCACTTGTCTTAATCTCTGAGAGGAAGTTTTAGATCTCTGCATGTTTAAAAAATACATACCAACAATACTTTCTAAATAAAATGAATGGGAATCTAAATTTATATTACTAGGAAGCAGCAGAAATTTTCTGTATTTAAAGAACAGTTTTCCATTTCAAGTCAAAATAATAGCTACAGCAGAAGAAAGGGAAAATGCACACATCTTGGAAAAATAAGTAAACTTAATAAAATAGATAGGACTTTTTTGACTGTTTGGGTAGTGTATAAAGATTTAAATATTGCAGGTAAACATCTATTGACAGACAAAACTCTGAGGCCCTGACTTACTAGCGCTAAACTATGACCCAGCATTCAGAATATCTGATTCTGGAAATATAGCTACAGACAGAAATAACCTCTGTGGTTTCTAGCTGTGAAAGAATCCTAAAAGAAATTCTTACAAGATTAGAGGGACTTCTCTGATACAGCACTTTATCAAATTAATACAATGACTATTGTTTCAGTTAAGGTGTTGCACTATTTGCTTTGCTTCACTCCCTAAAACTTCTTTCTCTCTGAAGGAAATCTGAGCAGTGTATTACATCAGTTACAACATGGCTTGCACCGTGGTCTGGTGTATGGGGTTTGTTTATCTCCATGTTTTCAGTACTTAACCTTATGACTCAAGAATCATTATGTGCCAAATTAACTTTGGTTTATATGCTCTGTGTGTTTTAAGTGTGCAGCGTTGTTTCTTGAGATAAATTACTTTTCTACAAAACTTGGATCATTTCACCTAGCACAGGCCACACTGAGATTATTACCTTGTCATGGGTCAAAAGAGAACAGATGTTACTACTGAATATAGGGTCAGGAGGGACAGATTTGGTTATGGAAGGCAGTAATATCTTAGTTTCTTTAAAACTGTACCACATACTTGATGTTATTCAGGGACCTCTGCAAGATAGAAACAATCTAAATTATCTTGGCCTACCACTTTTATTAATTGGAACTACTTTTTAATGGTTCTTATGAAATTTGTAAAGTTAGTGCCTCTAATTTCTTTTGGCCAAGAAACTGTTAAGAAATCAGACTACAGAAAAGTGCCGTGTATATAAAGCAATTTATTTTTGCATCTTCTTGTTTGTGAAATATCTCGCTAAGATGATAACACTTTAAAAAAAAATCTTTTAGGAATCAGTAAATACAATTTTTGGGTTTTTCAATTTCTGTTCTTTCAATGCAGCATTGTGAAATAGTCATTACCTGACCATTATTCAGATTTTAGTGAGATAGTCATTACTTGAAATACAAATGTAACTTTAACATGGTACATTTGTTTTGAAACCTGCAGTTCATTACAGTGTCTGAATTTAAGTATTTATTTAGATTTTTGGAACAGTAAACATTCATTTGAACTCAGAACTTTTGACATAATATAGAGCTTATCATAAGTGCAGCACTCAAAGGCACTCTTGCTGAAAAATCATTCCTTTGAACTTTTTTAGTCTCACCCATTCTACTGTGTACAAAGTTCTGAAAAAAAGAGGGTTGTACAATGTAATATGGAGGTCATTAGGACTACTTCAAGGTACAAGGAAAGTATGAATTTTAAAGGTGTGAAGCCTCCCCTAAGAATGGGCTGGACCCTCCTCCTTTACTTCCAGTCTTTATAGTCCAGTCTGATTTCCCCTACTATTTCCAAGTGAGTAAAGGTGGCCTCAGAGAATAGATAGTCTCCTTGAGAAGCCTACAGTTGCCAATTCATTTGAGTGCCTAACAATCTAGCCAAACGCTCTACCTCTAGGCTACTCCACCATCAATGTTTTTTGCTTTTGGCTACTTGTAATTAAAGGAATGACTCTGTGTATAGTGATGTTTCAGGATTCTTTCCAAATAGTTGCAAGATTAAGTGTTGCTCCTTTTGAGGGGAGTGTTGGAAATGTAAACACTGTCAGTACGGAAGTGAGAAGCCTGAAGAGCCTAAGAACAGACTCATTCCAGTCATAGATAAACCAAAATTTGATTTCTTATCTGTAACAAGACATCCAGCTGGAAAAAAAGGAAACAAAACTAGTTGCAAGACTAGTTTCCCCTCTGTGAAACTTAGATGAGAAGTGTCAAGATTATACGTAATGAAACTCTCAGCTAAAAATATGATAATCTTTTTAATGCAACAAAGGCTAAGCACATTAAATGGTGTAATAATTTGTCATCCCAAGAGAATGTGTGTGAAAACTCACGGAAATGTGATAATGGATTCTGATGCTGATGTATGAACCTTTTCCAAAATGTATAACCTCCTTCCCTGCCATGCAAAGAAACTAGTGAGTATTCCATGTTCAGGAAACAGATGTAATCTTTGTCATAAACATGCTTTTTAAAATTTGGTTAGCTGCTTTCTCTTTTTGTTTAACTGTCTTTATATGTGCTGGGCAATTAAAATTGAGGACATGGCTCCTGAAGAGGAAGCATTTTGCCCCACTGTAGACCTCTTTCCATCCATTGTAATGTCATACAACTGATCTGTACCTACAACTGGAAAAAAGCAATGTACATGTCTCGAGTATGTAAGCAACTTTTCTCAATGAGGTGATAGTGAACCTCCATGCTCTCTGATTTTTTAAGGAAAAGTCACTAGAGAACTGGTGGTTTTTTTCTTTTTATTGTAGCCAAGTAGCAACTGGGAAACAAGAAGCCACTTCAGAAATACATCCATGAGTCCCAAATCCATGGCGAACCAGAACCATGAAATTTCCCTATGAGAGAAATGTCCTAAAACAAGTGATGAGACAAAATTAAAGCTAGATTCTAAGTCTAGAACTTGCCGTATTGGGTCTTCAGTAAGAACTGTTGTTGCAGTGTGCAGCTTGAGCCTTGGACATGTGCTTAGCAATGGAAAGTTACCAGGCTCTCTAGGCTGATCTTTTCCTTTACGTAACGAAACAGCAATGAGCCTTATCTTCAAGAAGGAATAAAGGAAAATAGCACTAAACAGGTAAAATTTTTGTGATATATGCTGAATTGTGAAGATTTCTGTGGAATGTTTTACGTTCTAACTGAATGCATAGAAAGATATTTCCTAATTCTGAACAAATAAGCACTCTTGAATTTTAAGTATTTAAAATTATTAGAAACCAATTAGTAGTCAACAGAAATAAAACAAATACGTATGAAAAAAGGGTTAGTAGAAGGTTTTGTACCGCTATCATACTACATGGCAATGCTGGTTTACAGCTCCTCAAGGACTGTTTAGTCCTATAAAGATTTTCACAGTAGCAGAACACATATTATTAGTTACAAGTTTATTTGAAACTTAGCTCAGCTGATGGAACTTATGTTCCCAAAATGATTTTTTTTTCACTGTTGTTTCGTTTTTAGTAAAAAAAATGTCTATAGGGTCTTCTTGTCCAAAATTGCTATGGTGACAAAACAGATCTCTGAGCATACTGAGGATAAAAGCATATCTGCAGCAAACCAACTGAGCAGAAGGTCACGTGTTCTGCATTGAATTCCTATTCTAGGCTGACACCATGGGAATGAGTTAATATATTCACGTGGAAGTATAGACTGCTGTAAGAGTAGCAGACAAGCCAAACCATGCATGCTTGGCCTGTGGAGTCCTTAGCACTGCAGAAGGGAGAAGACTTCTTATTAGAAATGCTTGGTAAAGGCTGCTGGAATGCAGAAATATAATAAAATCCATTCATAACTATACTCAAAAAGAGAAGGTGACTTAGCACACTCTATTTCCTTTTATTTCTCATGTCTGAAATGAGGACAAAATGAAAACTATATCCATAGAGTCACATATTTTAACCTTAAATTCGTCTCTATCAGACATGAAATCTGTTTCACTACATAATTCAGAGCATACCCACCTACTCTCCTGATAACTGTTGTTGTGGGGATAGCTATTTTCTTATTTTGTACCACTTTCAAATAGAAGGTTTTTGAGCCTGTTATCTTTGGCTGAATGTATAAGTGGTTTTGGAACCATGGAGAAAGGAGTAGAAAAACAAACTTAGTGCCAATGAAACTATTTAACTGGGCCCCCACCTTGTGATTTCAGCAGCCCATTCTTGCTCTTTGCTAACAGACTCCTTTTTCCTTCTGCCTAGACTTGCCCGAACATCATTTCTTAGTACCACTGATTTTCATCATTCAGCTAAGAGTTGACTGGCAATTGCAGAATGTAGATAATTATGTCCTAGTCCCAGGAGTAGCTTAAAAAAAATGGAGATGTGGAAGTTTCTATTTTTCTTCCCCTTTTCTTTCTGCTGAAAACTTTCTAAACTAAGTATGTCCATCCCTAGAGGGAATATTTCTCAAAAAATGTAATATAGATAATTCATCAAGTTGAAATAGAATAGCATAATAAAACTGGGGGAAGAATATTCTGTAATAGAATGCAGGAAAAGCAGTGACATGGTGACATTATTCATATAGACAAGCACTAGTGAGATGGAAGTTTAAAAAGCTGCCTCTTGCTGTAGGCATGTTTTAGTTTGCTGTTCAGTACAGTTTTCCAGTGGTTTTCTTGTTGTTGCTGAAGAACAATAACAAAAATAGCCATTAGGATCATGGGGTAAAAAGAAATCTTACTTTTTGTCCCCTCTGAGAGACTTATGATGCCTCACCTGGAACGGGATCAGTCTGGCTGTGTACACAACAAGTTGTCTCTCTGCCTTAACTGTGTTTTATTTTAGCAGTGTTGGGTTCCTGCAAAGGTGTCTGTGCATGTGTGTAGGCTGCAGTGACTTTGAAAAAACAAAAATAGTTTTTTATTCCATCAGGGGTCTAGGTTCTGACTTTTAGTTTGGCACTTGCAATCCTGACTGTTGTCTTTTCAGCTCCTTATTTTCTCACAATTAGTTTTCAAGTTCCTTTGTTGGGTTTTTGTCAATGTACAGTCTAGTATTTCCCCCAAAGGAGAGATTTTCAATTTTCTTTTGCCATTTTCATTCACTCTATGTCACAAATGTGGTAGGAGACAATGGGTGAAGTCTTGTCATCCTGTTTCCCTATCTCTTGTTCAACCTCCTACATTTGCATAGCTATAGATGCTTATGACTGCCAGACAGCCCACCTCTTGCTCCATTCATCCTTTCATCCATTTCATCCTTATTTCCTGGATAAATGATGGCAGAAGACCTCTGATCCCTCTTATTGCATTTATTCCCTGTCTCATGTCCTCAGAATCATTTTGAGGACAGAATATTAAGACTGGACATGCTTGCAAGTTTATATTTAAGCCATTTCAGGAACTACTGTGTTTGAATTCTCCTGCGTCTGTTACCACTAGTATTCTTTAACCTTCTTTTAACTTCTTCATTTTGCTGAGAAAGTTGGAAATTTTTCTCTTCCAAGTTTGAAGGGCTTCACCCCCTTTTCGATGCTTTTTTTTTTTTTTGATATTGAGAAGGAGGTAAAAGAGAACCAGAAAACAACACTTTAAAGTTTCGAGTGCCCTCTCCACCTCTCCAAAGAATCTGAGAGCCCAGAGAGACAGCTGTGTTATTTCTGTGGAGATTTGTTTTCCATTTGATCAGACTAAGATCAGTCAGGGTGAGCAAAAGGTGTTTGAGAAGTAACCCAAAATTTAAACTATGCTTTTATGTGAGCTTTATTTTTTTGCCTTGAGGATTTATTTTCTTTAATATTATGAAGGACCAATAGTGCTATCAACTATAGAGGATTAGATCTTGTGGTGCAATGTGCCAAGTTTTATAGGATCAGGCAGGGCATGGTGAGGATTTTTCTGGTCACATTTTATCTTCATAAATTCATAGCATCAGCTTTCTGTGCTTGGCTTGAGCAATGAGGGCTCACAGTTTCCATTGCATTCTCTCCAACAGCAGAACAGTCTACCCCTTCAGTATCCTTCTTCTGCTTCCCAGCTCACAATTTCAGATGAAGGACAAGTCTCTGAAAAACTCTGTGATCTCTACAGGTTGTCTTTTCTTTACTGGAATTCAACACCAATGATTTGTCAGCTTTGGTTTTGTTCAGTTATGGAAAAGCAAAACTGGTTCCAGGTTTAATATGATAACATTTTGCTGCTTGGAAATAATGCAAGTTTGATCAATACCATGTTAAAAGAACTTGTCCTGATGCAGTAGACTGGCTTCTACTGGTTTTACTGAAGATTTGAAAACCAGAAAGGTTCAAACATAATATGTATAGAATCTGGGCATAGAACTGTGTCAGTAGATTTGTGGCATACTGTGTGTTATGGCATGATGATATTCCTGTAGTGGGTTGACCCTAGCTGGATGCCAGGACTGGGGAGAGAAAACATAATGGAGGGTTCATGCCTTGGGATAACGACAGAGATCACTCACCAAATACTGTCATGGGCAAAACAGACTGGAATCAGAGATATTAATTGAATGTATTACTAGCAAAATCAGAGCCAGATAATGAGAAGTAAAAACAGATCTAAAAAATCTTACCCCCACCCCTTCCTCCTTCCTGGCTCTATCTCCTCCTCCAGTGGTGCAGGGAGACAGGAAATAGGGGTTACAACCCCAGTTCATCACAGGTTGGTTCTGCTGCTGCTGCTGGTCAGGGAGGGGAGTCTTTCCTCTGCTCAGTTGTGGGGTGCCTCCCATGGGAGACAGTTCTCCATTAACTTCTCCAATGTGAGTCCATCCCACAGGAGACAGTTCTCCACAAACTGCTGCAGTCTGGGTCTCTCTTCCATGAGGTGCAGTCCTTCAAGGACAGGCTGCTCCGATGTGGGTACCCCATGGGGTCACAAGTCCTAGCAGGAAATCTGCTCCAGTATGGGCTCCTCTCTCCATGGGTTCACAGGCCACTGTCAGGAGCCTGTTACAGGATGGGCCTCCCATTGGGAGGTCACAGCCTCCTTTCAGGCATCCCTCTTCTCTGGCATGGGTCTCCTCCCTGGGCTGCAGGTGGATCTCTGCATCCCCACGGATGTCCATGGGCTGCAGGGGCACAGCTGCCTCACGATGGACCTCACCACGGGCTGCTGTGGTATCTCAGCTCTGACACCTGGCGCACCTCCTGCCCCTCCTTCTGCATTTGACTGTGGTGTCTACAGACCTGTCCCTTTCACATGATCTCAGTATGCCCTTCTCAGGCTGCAATTACATCTGAGCAATAACTTTTTTTCCTTCTTCTTAAATATGTTTTCACAGAGATGTTACCACCATTTCTGATTGGCCCAGCCTTGCCAAGCAGTGTTTCCATCTTGGAACAGCCTGGGGTTGACTCTGCTGCACATGAAAGAAACCTCTGGAAGCTTCTCACAGAAGCCACCCTTGTAACCCCCCTGCTACCAAAACCAGGCCACAAAACCCCAATATGGTTCCTAATCTCAGCTCAGTCCATCTCTGTTACGAGGATAACACAAGAATAAGAATTATGGAAGAAGAAAGGAAGAAAATGCACCAGATGTTCATGGTGTGGTAAGAAGAGACTGGAATGACTTGATATTTTTCAGTTAGAATCTGGTGTTCTGGAAATACTTGATGTGCTGATGAGGGCGGAGCACATTCATCCTCTTTATATGGGGGAGATCTTTGAGTTTACTGGGTTCAAGTAGGTTCATGATCTAAAGGATTTCCACTTCCTGGTCCACAGGAGCCAAATCTGGTGGCAGTGGGGACTGGTTTGCCTTAGTTCCTGGAGGAAAGGAAGGAAAGCCAGATGCTTGCACAGGCTGTGGACTGAGCGGACTACAAAACTCCTGTTTTTCTTGTCACAAAACTTACTCCAATCCCAAACTTTTATTTTTTTCTGCCTTGTCAAGAAGGCTAGGAGCTAAGTTCTGCTGTTTCTGTCCTGTGTGTTAGCTGGGATAACCTTAGCCCAATGTCCATTATATTACACAACTGTCCAGGAGCAGTCATTCCAACATGACCACCAGATTGACCAAACTTCTTGTTACTGGAAGTGTTCCCCTGGGACAAAGCTGTTGTTGTGTTTTATGGAGTGTATCATAAGTCCTCACCCTACTTGTACCCAATATACTTTGCAGAAATGAACTTACAGGACTTCTAAATGTTTCCCCATACAGGGAGCATCTTCCACAGAGTCTTGTTTCTGTAAAGGGAGCAGAACGAGGCTAAAATTATGTTGTCTTAATCTATATCAGTAATCACAAGTTAATCATGATATCAATGTATGGTGATAAAATTCTATGGGGAGAGAGGTTGCAAATGCTGTCCTCTATTTATCATGTAGCCTCCTTTCTTTGAAATGAAGTAATCGCTTCATATGGACCTACAAGGTTAGGGAATGGCCTAATGACACTGTAAACTAGAAGGCATCCATGCCTGTAAAATAATGTTCTTTTTCTCAGACATTTGCAAACATTAACTGGTAACCTCTCACGATGACCCTTTGAGATGCTTTCATCTGTGTTTGACAGAATGGGAAGTAGATAAAAAAACTATGAAACAAACGAGGAAAGGTCAGAGAGTGAAATTTGTGAAATCATGTACATCCCGGCTCTATCTTTCTAAGTCAATGACCTTCCCAATGTCCTTCAAAGCAACCCGTAGTAGTTTTACTTGTATCTTTAATGTTTCATTCAACATATTATGAAACCGTGAATAATGAAGTTTACACTATACAGGCAGGGTAGCTATTGATTTACACAAGGTATGTCTCATTTATTAATCTGTAAATTATATGCAAATATATGCATGACAAGAAATTAAATCAATGCCTGTCACTTCTCTTTTCAGTCTGCATACTTTCATGAGTATAAATTTGACATTAATATTAGTTTACAGGAACGTACTTGCTGAGAAAGCAATGATTTACGCTGGTGTGCCAGTCGCTCATATAAGTGGAGAGTTTTTGAAAACAGTGTGTGTAACCTGGACCTGCTGTCCCCGAGTGCCATTTCGTAGATGATCTTAGATCCATTCATTATACTGATTGTAAAGTATAATAAGGGAAAGGGAAAACTCACTAAATTTTTAAGATCTTGTGGATGGTCTCTATCTGAAAAGTAGAAGAATTAAACATTAGGGTTGGGCAGAAAACATGCTGAACAGAGAGCTTTGGCTGGAACTCTGGGACAAAAAGAGAGTTTGTGACCTTTGGAAGAAGTGGCAGAAAACTCATGAGGGCTACAAGGTTGTCATGAGGTTATGTGGGAAGGAAAACGGAAGGGTCAAAGCTCAACTAGAACTTAATCTGGCCGCTGCTGTAAAAGACAATAAATAATGTGTTATTAATAAATAATAAATATATCAGCAACAGAAGGAGAGCTAAGGAGTATCTCTGTCTTGGATTGAGTGTGGGGGAAACACAGTGACAAAGGATGAGAAAAAGGCTGGGGTGCTTAATGCCTTCTTTGCCTCAGTCTTTAATAGTAAGCGCTGGATGCCAGGCCTCTGAACTGGAAGACAGGGATGGGGAGCAGAAGGAAGCCCCCACGATCCAAGTGGAAATGGTCAGTGACCTGCTACACCACCTAAACACACAGAAGTCTGTGGGGCTGGATGGCATCCACCTAAAGGTACTGAGGAAGCTGACAGAAGTTCTCACTTAGCCGCTTTCCATCATTTACCAGCAATCCTGGTTAACTGGGGAGGTTCCAAGTGATTGGAGGTTAGACAGTGTGACACTCACCCACAAGATGGGTTGGAAGAAACATCCAAGGAACTACAGACCTGTCAGCCTGACCTTGGTGCTGGGGAAAGATCATTCTGAGTGCCATCACATGGAGGGTACAGGACAACCAGGGGATCAGGGACCGCCAGTATGAGTTCATGAAGGACAGGTCCTCCTGTTAGCGTAGAAACACATAATCACTGGATGATTATATGCAGGTGCTTTTATTGAAGAGCTCTGGGAATCAGGAGTACGGACAAACCCAAATCTGACTCCGACATGGATTCGAGATGGACACGTTTTATACTCTTTCTTTACATAATCATATGTTGATTATTAACTTGATATTGTTCTATTATGTGTATTGTTTTTGCTCAAGCATGACTTTAAGCCCCCTCTCCCCACAGCATTTCTTATCTATTGTACAGGAACCTACACAGGAGGGTGTAGGTTCGCAGGGTTCTAGTAAAGACAATGCTTGATATTACTAAGTAATTATCGCATTTAACATCATCTACTATGCAGGTGGGTAAGCAGGTGTAGGTTCGCAGGGTTCTAGTAAAGACAATGCCCACTCTCGTTTCCAAGGCCCATTTTAGCTACCATGATTTTAGGAACATTTTGACCCCATGCTATCACTCCTTACTTGATGTCCTTCTATGACAAGATGACCTGCTGAGTGGATGAGGGAAAGGCTATGGATGTTGCCTACCCGGGCCTTAGTAAAGCCTTTAACACCATTTCCCAGAGAATTCTCCTGGAGGAACTCATGGCTGCTCACGACTTAGATGGGTGCACTGTTGGTGATGGGAGGCAAACATATACAAAGAATTCTAGAAAAAAATATTTTGGGGGGGTTCTTCTTTGCTCTTTGCTGGACAGCTTTGTGCATTTCACTGTTTTCAGAATACCTACTAATTTCTTGATATACAGTGGGACACTGAGAATCCGTGGCCTATATCTGAGTAATAACTATTTTGGTGGTAGTATTTATAGCTTTTACTTACTGCTATATTAGGAAACAGACATTTTGCATATCTGAACATGTTTGAGTTCGAGCATGATCTGACACATATTTTTTGTGAGAAAATTAATGGCTTTTTTTTAGATAGTTGTATGTAATGGAATATCTGCTAAAGGAAGGCATTGAGTCATGATAGAAACACCATGAACAAATTCAAGATACTTGTTCTTAAGAAATGTATGGTTTTATTTCTGTAAGTCGTTTTTTTCTTTCATTTTAAAATCAGGTTTTCGCCTTAGCATCTTTAGATATCCTGAAACAAGGAAGATAAAAAATTATTGAACTGGAAATTGTGGTCTGAGCATTTTCTGCATTACTATGAGATGGAAATGCCATAAGAAAAAACCCCAAAAATATGTTTTTAAAGCACAGCTTTGAGGACTCCAGAGGTTCAGTTAAGCATTCAGCATGAACCTCTGCAGATTTGAATCTTAGACTTCCCTAATGTGATGACCTCATTTCTCTACAAATTGGTCTCTGTACTCAGCTGGTTGTAGGTTAGTTAAAATCAACCTCTCTCTGCTAAGAGTCATACTTCAAAAATTCCTTTAGATGTTTTCACACTGAATACATTTCCACCTGTCAGTTCACATGAACCCATTCCTAACTTCCAGGAACAAAAAAATCTGAACTAACTGTTGATGGAGTTTTATGACTCATTGAAGCCTAGAGCTATGTGAAACTGGCTTTAATTTCTAAAAATCAATAATACGTTTAAGCTGTGTGTGCCTCTGATAGTCTTACCCCAGTGAAGAAGCAAATGTACTCAGTATAACAGGTGAAAATAGATTTTCATTCAATTTTAGGCTGAAGTAGTGTTTCTGAATATAGCTCTGATAACAAAGCTCAGTTGTTGGGTTTAAGTGAAACTGTTGTGTAATACATTGCAGGCAGCTGAGCCTGCTGCAATGGAAGAGAAAGACAAAGCCCTTTTGGCAGGGTTTTCAAAATAAAAATTAAGACCTTCTGGAGGTGAATCACTTCCTGATGGGCTGATAATGCTATGAAATCTGTTTGTTTTAAATATTGCTGGTGATATATGGAGCCCATTGTATGCCACAGTCATTTGATGGTGTGTGATTCACAACACAATTTCCTTCCCACTGCAAGCCTTTTGTGTCAGTCAGAGAAAAGAAATAACAATCCATCCCTGGATCCGTATTGTCCTGTTTAGACCCCTTTGGAAAGCTACAAAATGTCCTGGATAATACAGCTTGAATGATTGGTTTTCACAGCTTTATTTTCAGATATTGTGAGCTTCTCATGCAAACCCAATATAAAAACATAAATATATCTATGGTATTGATATGCTACCATCCTTGCAATGAAAAATACAGTAAGAAACATAAATATATCTATAAAAATGTAGACAGGTCACAATTCAGAAGTCTGCATTTGCATTTTTCATTCCTCAGTTAAACATCGCAGCACATTTTTGGTGTACATCCCTTACTGGTTTCTTAAAGGAGTGAGAATTAACATCCCTGTGAGCTGCACTCATGGAATAACTTCATCCTTGTCTATCTCCACAGTAGATTTCAACCCTTGGTTAGACATCTCTTAAACCATTCCTCTTGCTTTGATACCAAAAAGAGGTTCTCAATTTGCCACATTTTTCAGTATTTACTTTTTAGTCTGCAATAACTTTAGCACTTTTAATAGATTTACCACTGACTCTTCATTACCAAAGGAATGATAAAAGATCACATGGGTGCACTGTACAAGGGAGTTGTGCCTCTTTGTAGAATCACCTCTAGACATTGTGGAGGATCTCTCTCTGCAATGTGTGCTTTTGGTAATTAGAACAAGAATAAGGCTAATAGCAAAATCTTGTGATACAACATGAAAGCATCACTTTTCTGAGGTATTTTTTAGGATATGTTTTAATTCTTCAGGCTAAGTGGCATGAAGCAATTGAAGAAAGAGTGAAAAAAGAGCTAAGCTAAGCCTTGTATTGTTGTTTTTTAAATGATGTTTGACTTTGTCTAATCTTCAGATGTCACAAAAAGAACAATGCTGCTATAGCAAGAGAGAACTTGTGTTTGCTATAGGGAAGATGATAAACAGTTTTGACTTGAGTCCTGTGAATATATGTTTGCATAGGAGTCACGGAAATTCAGAACATGCTGGAAGAGTCAGAATACAAAGCTGGTTTGGAGCAGAGTAATTTCATTACTCCATTAATCTTACTTCTAAGATTGTTTAAAAGAAGCAGACTTGCAAATGACTTTGAGTTCTGCAGGAAGATAATTTTAATTTTATGGAGCACTTTTACTCAGAAGTAGGCGTTTTGCAGATGAAAGCATATGGTGCTGGAATTCTCCCTGTCTGTCATGAGGACTGGATGATGCCAGCATACTCTCCTGCCTTCAAATGCTATGGCACTTTGTAGAGTTTCTGCCTATTAATAATGTACTTAGAGAAGAACTCACTGTAAGAACCAGACACTGTGAAAATCTTGTTACTGGATCCCAATGAGGTTAATAACTACTCTGCAATACTCACCAGCCTCTACTAGCCACTAATGTTCAAGAGCTTTAACGAAGATTAACACCTTCTCAGGGGCCTCTGAAAGTGCACAATCAAGAGCTGTATATAATTTTGCATACATAAAATACCAAAGATACTTCCTTTAGAATTCTAACATCTGCCTTGCAACAAACCAACTAGGAAACAGAGTTGTGCCCCTTCAAAAGCTTCAGACTTCCTGAGGTCCAAAGGCTATGAAGGGTTTCAGCATCAGTTCCCCATCCGTTGCATGAAGTAGCAATTTTAATCGAGAATATACTTCATGGAGCCTTCAGGTCTGATCACTCAATGACATATTTTGCCTACTGGTTCAGTCATATTTTTTTACAGTAGTTAAAACCAAAAACAAACAAAAAAGTTCCTCACAATCATGACCTTGCAATCATATCAGACCTTTCCTTTTCTACTGAAATAGGAAAATGTGGGTAGCTAGTACAGGAGGTATTATAGCTTACTCAGCTATAGGGTGGCAAAGCAAATTTTTTCTTGCTCATATTCTTTGTAAAAGTTGTGTTGGGCAGTTTGTTCTGAAGTTCTATACGCAATTTTAGTCTCTTCTGGACTATGTGACATTCACATGATATAGTGGCAAGTTTCTGCTATGCAGTTCCTCCAAATAAAATCAGAGGACTGAGATGCATTAACTGCATCTGAATTAATAAAAATAATGTTTTATGGATACATTTAATCCTTCTTTTTTCAATTAAGAATTCCAAATGCTGTGATATCTGTAGTATATCCAATTAAACTTGTTCTTATAGAGGAAAATTTGTTTACTTCTTCGATGGGTATTTAGTAATGGTAAACTGGTTATAGAGTTATTTTCTGTCTTTTACAGTTAGCTAAATCTTGCCATTAATACTACCTCTCAAAACAGTAACCAAAGTTGCTCTTGCAGATCCTGCCATTCATGAGGAGAACTGATTTCACCTGTACCTTCCAAGTTTTAAAATCAGTATGCAATTTTTATTATCTGTTCTCTTCTGTGCCAGTAAAACCTTTTGTTTATACCTTTTTTTTAGAAATGCTACAGTAAGAAAAATCACTGAGACTATGATTTAACTGGAAACACTACCTGTATATCTAATGTCCTGTTGAAAATCAACATCTATATCTTTTCCTTGATTCTTAAGAAACATACATCTGTCTGCTACAATGTCTGGTAGATGGTATATTGTGATTGTCATTAGTTATTTCAGTTGCTGGTATCAGAATGACTCATTTAATTATCTGGAAGTACAGAGCAATTCAGTACTTGTACTAAACAGAGAGTACTCGAACACATGTTAAAGTTCAACAAAATCTGTGAATTCATCAGTTTCCTTTATGAATTAGAATCATGTACCAAAGAATATCAGTGCCATTTTGCGGGTTTAACTGCTATTATATAAACAGATTTTATGTATTTTGTCTTGAAAACACCTCCAAATGGAAATAAACTTTATAGAAAAGGTTAAGAAAATCCTCTTTGCTCCTGACATGAGGATTCAGCCACAATGAGAAGTCATCTACCTTCTGGGAGAGAATGATTTTTTATGCATTGTTCTCTAACTTGCATTCTCACTTTTTGTGCCTGCTGAAACTGAGGTTGAGTAACAGAGACACCATACACAGCATTCCAGTCATTATTGCTCCTGGTAAAACATAGGAGATTAATTTACGACCTTTTACCCACATACTTCTCTCTTTTGTGATTTTAATTCCACTTCACTCAGGTGAGACCTTTTATTCTGAGGAAATCTCTGTCAGAAGACGTTGCCGTGTTTAAAGGGGCCATCATGCGGTTCCTGAAGCAGTTTGTTCAGTGTTGCATTGCAGCGTGCAGTAGCACGGCAGGAGGTGGTACAGGGGCTGCCAACCCCTCGGATGCCTGTTTTATAAAGGAAGGCTGCCCATACTCAGTTAACTGAGATGTCAAAAGGTTAAGAGTACAAAATGGCAGGTCGCATGTCACCAGCTAAAAAGATACACTGCTGTCACCTTTGCTGTTTCCTGCATGTGCATATGCACCTGATGGGTACCAAATAAGTACCTAATTAACAATAATAAATAAGAGATCTGTAAAAATCTTCATCAAAAACTCTTGCGTATTTTTTGAGTTCAGCTTTGCTAGGAATTCAGGAAACATTTTGTCTAAGAAAAATTGGTACCAAATTTTCCCCCTTCAGCACTAATCACAGTTCTCTGTCAGTTCTCTCTCTCACCCACCTTCCCTGCATTTTTACCTGACCAGAACCTACACTTGATTAAGAAAAACTCTAGTATCTTAGCTAGCATTGTATGACTGCTGATGGTAAGTGCTCTTGGTTTAATCATCATTGTTAACTATTTAGTTGCTTTGCTGGTCATTCTTTGAAGTTTGTGCTAAAGGTTTTAGTTACCAAGGAAACAAACTTTTGGTAAAGAAAAAAATTATAATGCAAATATTGTCTTTAATGGGAAAGAAGTAAAACTATTTTGTAATTTTTGTAGCAAAAGTAATAGAAAATGAGAAGTTATTTAATTATAGTCTTCTACTGTATTTCCACAGTAGATAAAGTAGCCATGTTATGTTTCCATTGTGGAAAACAGATGACTAAGTAAAATGGATTATTTTCCTCTTACACTGGTTTCAGTGGCACTGCTTGCAAAAGATGTTTTTATCAGCATGAGAAAGGGTGACAGAATCAAGCAAAAACACGTAGTGCCACGAAACTATTAGGTCATGCTACATCTTGAAGAGAGAGACCCGCCATTCAGGGCAGACTAGATTTTAAATTCTTTCTATTATTTATAGTGACTCTTTCCACAGTATGTGTGAAAAAAATTGCTTGTTTGAAAAAATCACGGGGAGTCAGTACACAATCTGGCATAAGTAATTCCCAATTAAAATAAACAGAACCCTGAGTAGGAGGAAAAGAAATTCAAAGAGGAGCAACTTAAAAAATACACAAAATGAAATTTTGAGCAGTCAGATACTAGTGCAATTAAAATTACTAACCTGAAATTAACATTCTGCTAAGGGAAATATAGTAATTTAAGAGACCAGATAATTTTTGGTCGTATTAATAGTGTCACATGGTCATGAACCATTCCCTTATCTAATATAGTAACACTCTTGCAATATGGAACACATTTGCCTTTTTAATTACTTAGCTGTTAAAAAAATTACACTTTTATTCCCAGTGGAAAGTTAACAAATTGTGACTTTTGCTTTGCTTCATCAGAATTGGGTAAACGTGACCTTGACATACTTCTTGGAGCTTCATCAAATGCCATAAGTGCTTATGGGAGAGGAAGGAGTTAATGACTTTGATTGCTGTGTGAATTCTTCAGCATTCCCCAGAACCTTGTAACTGGCAGACAACTTTTTTTCACTGTCTCTTCCTATTACTGATGGCTTTTAACTTTCATACTTCTGCTTTTTATGGGGCAACCCCAGTTTGGGCACATTAAAGGGAAAAGTATTATGGAAATAAGATAAGTACGTTTAAAAAACTCAGTCCATATCTACCTTGTGATAAAATATCCCAAACACAAAGCATTCTATTTCTGTCTGGAGGTGGTACTTGAGAATACAAATTGGCAAAATAAAATCCCAAATGGCTTAGGATAAACTGGTTTATTGCTTACATAGTTTGCATAGCCATTTTCTATTGCAATCTGAATAGAAGAAAAAATGGAATGCCATGCCCACCTATTATAGAACTATATATACCTAGAAAAAACCCAGTTCATGCAATTATCTCTTAAAAATGCTGCTTAAGAATGAAGCTTTTAACTCTGCATAAATGAAGGCCAGGAGATCTATGAGACCACCGCAACAGAATATGACTCTAGCAATTGTATGTAAATGTGCGATGCTATGGGCTTTCCAGGTTAGTAAAAGAGCCTCTTTACTGCAACACAGATTCAGGTTATCCTTCGACAGGACTAGGAAAGGTTCTCCTTGTCTTATGGCATAGAACCATGCCCCAGCTGTGTCTCTCAGGATCTCCTGCTGGTATCAGAAAGGAACATATAAGGTCAATGGAGTGAGATTCAAGCCCTATTCACCTCACATTGACATCAGCAGCAAATACGGATTTTGGGATGTGTCACAGGTTTGTCAGATCTGTCAGATCAAAGTATTTCTCCTAGGAGCATCTCTAGATCTCTAGGTGTTATCTGATGTTGAGAGTTTTGCACTCTGCCTTATTTATTTTCCCCTCTGGTTTGATTATAAGCAATCACATTCTCAAAATGAAGATTACTCTATTTCTGTCTTCCAATATTTTCTGTGGGGGCATGCACACCACCTACATCCTCCATGTGATACTGAAAAGATTTAACGAAGGCACGACTCACATTGGGGCACATAGTAAAGACTTAATGAGGTGGTTCTTCTTTAAAGACTGTTCCAGAAGGGCAGCCGTATTTTGCCACAGCAAATTAAGATAAAACAAAACAAACAAATGCTCTGATTTCACCAAAACCTTGACTTGTACTCTTGATTACTGTTGAAACCAATTGGTGATCTGTAATAATTTCAAGATTCATCTGGAGGAACTTCTAACAAAGAGACAGAGGTGCCCTAAGTAGTCTTAACTCAGTTTGACAGCTACTAATAGGCAACAGCTCGTACCACAGGCATGGGATCAATTCATCCCTTTAGTCCATCAATTCAGCTCAAACAAACGCCACTTGTGTAAGTTCTGTGTTGGAGTTTGTGCTGGGCCATTATCCTCTGTACCTGTCAGCAGCTCTAATCCTGTTTGCCATTGGCTGCTTGTGGTCAAAAGCCCAAAACTCCTCCAACTCCAACCAAAACTCCTCTGTGTACAGCTTTAATTTTTTCTCATTATGAGGGATGGACTTATCCTCTTAACCGGGCTGTTTTAGTGGTCTGTAGCATACCTCTCTTGACCTTTCTTAACACATAGATTCATAAATCAATATGTGCAGAACCTGCTGCTCAGTGTCCTCATTTACTCCACAAGAAATGTTTTCTTTTTCATGTAACACACCATATCACCCACTGACACCTTTTTTTCTCAGACCTATCCCAATGATTTTACAATTCCAGTCATAAGAATTATTATTTTTTAATTTTAGTGTTGCCAATTAAATCACATTTCTGCTTATCCACAGGAATTTCCATTTCACGCTTGTTACACTGGCATGTGGAATCCAAGAGCCCAAACAATTTCTTGTCTTTTGTTTTGGTGTCTTTATAGTTCTGCTGGTCGGTAAGAACTTGGTTGTGACTTTATGTCCCTTTGCAGCCCTCTCCACATGTGTTAGCTGTGTTCCAGCTCGTCTCCCGCGAGGGCTATACTGCTTACATATATGATGCAAGCTCTGCAGTTCACACAAGCCTACCATACATGCTTTTTTGCTGCTCTGAAAGGAAATAAAACATAAGAAGGCAAGTCACAGCAACTGTCTCCCCAGTGGCATTTTTTACTGACTAGTTTAGCGCTGTTCTTGCAGAGAAAAGACCAAAATATCTTCTGCATCTCTCCTGGTGTCCCATTGTCCTGCACTAGTGACCTGCTGTGTATTTCTCATCATTACCATTCTTGTGCATTTACAAACAGGGAATCAAATTCCCCAGATTAATTTTTAGTAACTTTATTTAATCCAAATAAAACACCTCCAAGTAATAATACTTGTTTTGGGGTTTCTAAAATGTTCAGGTCTTCTGAAGTCTCATTTTCCAACTTTTTCTTGCAACAGAAAGAGCTAGAAATCTGTAGGGGTTTTATTTTTGTTTTGTTTTGGGTTTGTTTTTTTTTTTTGTAATGAAAACTGAGACTTTCATTTCAGGAACTGGTGCTTGAAGAAAAATACTATTATCAGGAGATAAACAGCAGCAGTGGGGGAGCTGGCAACACTGTTATCTTGTGTACATCTTAGGAGTCTTGGCAATCACATCCCAGCTTCTTGTTCAGAAAAGTCTGCTAGTTGACCAGAACAGATCTTCAGCCTCAGTGTAGCACCCGGTAGCTTGGTGAAACCCATTCAGCTTGGTCAGTTGCTACCTGGGGTGGTCTGGAACCATGCAAATTCGGACATTTTGGAACTCTGAACAGCAGTTCTTAGTTCTGGATCTGGATTTCAGTTCACATGTCCAAACTGGTTTAAGTCATAATCCTTGGTATAAACAGATCTAAATCTATGGGGAAGAGAAAGACATATTTGAAATGCAAATGAAAATACTGTCATTCTAACTCTCCCTAATGAAAATTCAGACCCTGCAGCAAACCCACACATTTTCAATGCTTGAAGACTTTCTTCATGGATTGTTGGCAACTATTCCCCCTAGAAGGATGTTGGTTCAGTGGCAAGAGAAAGTGACTGTCCAGCTTCTCCTTAACGCTCCTTGTCATAATGGTACAATTTTATTGTCTCCTCCTTGCTCTTTCATTGTCTACTGTAGATTTAGGAAATTCTTTACTGTGACCAAGCAAAATGTGCTACCACTGCTGAATGACTGATTTTGATCCTATCACCCTGGCATGCATATTACTCGTGGAAATGTGAGTGCTGACTTACGGAGTAATACACTAAAGCAGATTTTCTCTGCTCAGTGACAGTGCAGGTGAAGGAAACCAACATACAGAATGTGGCAAGTAGTTTTTTTTGATTGTGCTGAGGACCTGTATCTATGACTTTGACAGTTGAGGGTGCTCAGCTGCTCTGAAAATGAGCCCCAAATCTTCTGCCCTCAGCAAGCTTTTATTGCTTTAGCTCTGATTGATGGGTTCGGGGAACTGGAGCCTAAAGATAAGTCTTTAATGGATCGCTAAATTTTGACTGCCAAGCAAATTATTGTGTATAGGTTTTAGAAATTGTGCTACCTAGAAGACAGCATATTTCAGGAGTGAAATTTTACACTGGAGGGAAAACAAATGAACAGCATTTTCAGTAGTGTTTTTAATGGCTGATTTGTTCAGGATGTTTACTTGCTGCTGTCTCCTTTCTTTGTTCAGTCTTCACTTCGGCATCTCTCCTTTCTGCCATATACCTGTTAGTAAGGTAATTTTATTACCCTTCTTGTATTATTTTTCAACTTTAAGATTTTGTTTCCATAGTTATTAACTCTAAAAAGAGTACAGATACATTTCTTTTTGAAGGGAATATTCACAGATGTCATATAAAGGAGTTATTCTTTAGGTGTATTTTGGCATCTTTATGAAGAAATAGCTTGGACACTGAAGTTGTGACCTCTTCTTTTGTCACTGTTATCTTCATAAACATTTAATATGCAATATTTAAAGGCTGGATGTAGCTTTTCTACACTAGGGTAACACTCACAAACCCAGTTTTTGCGGCATGCTCACAAATCATTCATCTGGACATAGAATCTATTTTTATAACAATGTTAGTGTCCAACACCTATTTTTGTGTTGAGCATGTATTGAATTGCCTTTGACAAGGATTGGAAGCAATTAAGTTTAACAACTGTAATAACATCTCAGGTATTGCTCGTCTATGAATTGTTGCTATTGCTGTAAAATAACAAACCTGGAAACAGTACATATCTAAAGAACTCACAGTCATTAACCTCTATGTTAACAGGTCTGTTTAAAGGTTCAGAGGATGATAGGTTATGTTTTGAGCAATTTTGTGTGTGTGTGTGTGAATTAGAGTGCTTCGTTCTCATTATTTTTATGACCTAATTTGTATATCAAATGTTTATTCAGTTTTGTGTGATTTATCCCCGACGCAAAATCGTAGCCATAAGAAAACACACAGTTTCAGAGTTTAGAAATATATAATGGTGCCCTTCAATTGCAATGCATAAGAGACAATATTTAAAAATATTTAAATTAAAAAAACCCCACAAACCACAATTAAACATGCAGGTAGAAAATGAATTTATGGAAGGATTTGAGTAAGACATGCCTGGTAAAAGTGTGAAAATGTAAAAGACATCTTTTCCTCAAAAACATTAGGAAATCAGAAATCAGCATTTTGTAATAAAGCAAAAATTAGAAATTGTAAACTGATTTCAATTTTGCAATAAAATACAAATGGCAGGTGTATGTAATGAAGCACATGACAAATTTGGCTACAGATTTTGGTTTAAAAATAGACATGAAGCTGACTTTGGTTGGTTAGAGAAAGGAGTACCTTGCTTCTGCACCTGAAAATATGTCATTTTTTTGTTGCTAATGGTAGTGTGAATTTGGATGAAAGAAAGAAAAAGGTTACACGGTCACATTTTATTAGCCAACAAAATACTGAAAAGAATAACACACATTTTCAAGGGTAGTATAGTAGACTTCTGGGTACCTTAGATGACTTTTAGTTTTATTTTGCTTGAGTAAGCATTTTGTGATCATTACAAAGCCCTCATAGAAATGAAAAGTGCAGAGTGAAATGAGACTCTGAAATGAAAATCATTAGTTTGCTTGGGATGTCTTCAAGTGAACAGATACTGAGGTTTGCAGTGTATTATCCTCCAAATTATAAAATTTGTGCCTAACAGAGGAGTAGTAAGTCCCATTTACAGCCAGGAAAACGAGTCAAACCTTAATAAATGAACAGTGATGGACAAATACATCCTATATAGCAGTCATTTTACTTCTGTATATTGTGCTTTTATTATCAAATGTACTGGGTCATGTGTCGACTTCTGTGTTAAACCCCCAAAATTATAAAATGCTTTTTTAAGTGAGGGAAGGACCTTATAAAGTAAATGTTTAGCTTAACTTTGCTGACAACATGGAATGGTACCAGACTTTGAAATCTCCATTTCCATCAAATAGTCTTTTCATATTTGCTGACTTCTGAGGTGGAATAAAAAATATTTTTAGTGCTAGGATTTCTGAACACAACCTCATGTTCCATAACAGCTCCTGAAGCATGGATAAAGAAAGAAACTCTTAGGCAGCCATAGAGACGTCAAAATATTAGTGGTCTCTCACCAACAGATGCATCTGACTATTGCAACACTGACTTACTCAGTCTAAGTTCTCCCCAGCTTCATATAAATAGACAGATGGAAGAATAAAATTACATTAGAGTCAATACTGGAGAGTAAAAACTGGGAGTGCCAGAGAGGAATTTTTTTGTCAAATTCAACTCCTTTGTTTTCTCCCAAACTGTTTTAACAATGTTGTCTTTATAGCTTTCACACTGTTAGTACAAGCAATCTCATTCCTGGAATGGGCAGACAAGGTCTGTAAGTGCCTAATCAGCAGATAATTTATGTGTCCTTCTGAGGACACATAAACCTGAAGTACGGTACGTGTTGGATGCACACCTGGCTTCTTCAGACAACAGAAAAGAAAGCAAAACTCCTAATAATGCTCGTCTAGAAAAGTGCAGAGTAATACTGAATGCAAATAACCCAGATGAAAGACTCCTTGGAAGGAGATATCTTGAAATCTGCTCCACATCCTCTGTCCTACAAGGAAGTTTAGGCTTACATGAAAACAATTACCAAAGACAGAAGAGAAGGAGAGATGCACAAGTCAAACGTCACAAAATACAAGAGGAGGGTAAGATGATGGTAATCACAGATGCCTGTTTCAAATACAGCTAACAGATTTTGTTGGAAGAAGAATTGTCCTAAGGAGGTCACAGTCGAAGACAGGCAAAAGCAAGGAAATCTCTATTGGGATGGAGACCAAGCATGGCATAAGATGAACTACCTGACAAGTCAGTGTTTGCAGATAGTATGGTAGCGAGCAATAAAGACAAAGAAAGCAAGAAATCTGTGCTTTCACCTTAGGGGAGGAGACATCCTCTGATGACAAGTGGTGAGTAGGTTCACAGTAGATAGACCAAAGTTCCTGACTAGACACAGATGACATATTCTTCCAAATTTTACCGTGTCCTGATCAGATCGAAGTGACCAGTTTTTAATTCAGTGATTCCTTTGCTATTTTCCATTCATCATCACAAGAACAGGAAGAAGTTGTTGAACATAAAATGTATGAAACTCTTGAATTTCTGATAGGACTAAAATTTAGTATTCATGATCTCTGATAAGGTTATAGTGCATAGCAAATTCCTACCTTCTGTTTCCTCAGAGGGAGGAGCTCTTTATGAACTGCATAAAAGAGACTTTGTGGCCATCTGGGATAAATTATGCAAGCATGCCTCTGATGATTTTAAAAAACAATTGAACACATCTTCAGCAATGGCATTTTATACTGTTTTCCAGTTCCCCACGCATGCTGCCTTTCTGTTGCACTGAGATGGCAGGAAGCTCAGAACACACTGTTTCGGGAAGCTGCAGGTATTGATGACCAGTGTATCAATTTTGATGATGCATTCCTGGTTAATATAAGGTCTTCCACGAATTTCAGTGAAACTTTGGATATGTTATTACAGCTATCTTAATCAAATGCTGGAAAATGCTAAAAGACAAAAACCAGGCTGCCCTTAGGGTGTCAAAAACTTCCTCAAGAGTTCAAATATATAACTGCTAGTTAGTAGTAAGTGTCCCTGGCATCTGCTCATCTGTGCATGCCCTGAAAGGCAAATTTGAAGTGTGTGGCTATGTGCAATCTAGTTTGTTACAAGAACAGCGTTATGTCTGGATAAACATTCTACATGAAAGGATCCTGTCCTTTTCACAGCAGCTCCAGGTCTGTGTAGAACTGTGTATTTTAAAAGATGCTTAATAGCTCAGGCCAGTCTCACACCAGCCCATGGACACCAGAATGGTAAACCATTAGGGGCATGCCCACTTGTTTCAGCTTGCACCATTTTGCTGGACTGCCCTTAGGTTACTTAAGGTAGCTGGGTCTCATCCATTTGGTCACACTGGCACTAAGTGGCATTGAATATGGAGTATTCAGGAACATTTCCAGTATGAACTCAGGACTGAAAATGCCTAGAGACATCAGGCTGGGGGTGTGATCAGCACTACATATTGCAGAGCTGGGGGAGCAAAATGGATTGAGGAGGTCCAGTGCTGTCCATATCCAAAGAGAAGACCAAATTGCACCCAACTGTGTTTCTGTCAAATGCTTATGGCTTGGCTACCCAGTGCCTGCACAAAATTCAGCTGTTTCTGTGCAGGGCTGGGCAGTACCTTCTTCCTCAGAATCCTGCTAGCACTGCAACTTGCATGAAGTGTTAAATGAGTGTCTGGATCTGCTCAGCTGAAGCAGTATTCTATAACCCAGTAAATACCTTTGTTGATTGACTTCTGTGTGCTTGCATACAGGTGGTAAGCAATCCAAAATTATAGCTGTTCTCCAGCCTTGCCTTTGACCAATAAAGAAATCTGGTCTCAAGGGCATCAGGAGACACTTTGTTCATAGAACAGAAATGGGCAGTTTGTAGCTGTGGTTGTTCGTACTCTTTCGCAGTGGGCTTCTTTAGTTTCTGTGCCACATACTGGGCACACAGAGGCCCATGGACGATTGGTCACTCAGCTTTGAAGAAGTTAGCTTTAGCTTGTTTGAGCTGGTCTCTCCATCTGCATAGGGGACAGCCTTTCCAATGATGTAGTTCCACAGTAAGAGGTTATTTTTATACTGAGTTATTTTTGAAAGACATTTGATAAGCTAAAACCCCATTACCTTTTGTTCAGAGTTTAGTAATATTCAGAACTGAAAGGGCTTATGTACTGTGCTAAAACCCCCTACTTTATGTGCTTACGAAATGTGCAAATACACTTTGAAGAGAGCCAAACAGCTGAAGGCCAACTGTTCTTTTCTCTGCAAAAAAAATTATATAACTCCATGTATACATAAAAAAGAGAAGATGCACAAGTAAAAGTGACAAGGATTATGTCTTTCAACCTGAGATCATAACTAATTTAATAGAGTTAAATATTTATAGACTGTGTTACTTAATAGAGAAGAATAAAATTTGTGTTATTGGAAAGTTTAGAAAAAAGGCACCTGAAAGTGTACCTAAGTTCGTACCTGATTTTGGGAGAGGAAGAGTACCTGGAAACACTGAATCCCAAGACCCTCACACAAGTTATGAATGTGATTTTCTTTCATGTAAAGCTCACAGAAAATTTGCTGCATTTAAGACTGAAAGTTTAAAAATCTACACCACACTCCCCCCCCAACTCTCCCCACAAACAACAGTGTATAAAGTATCACAGACACTTTTGAGTGCTACCAAACATCCTTGTGTAGCTGGCAGTTTCAAGTGTCAGATCTTTGCTAGTCCATCATGTCTTGAAGCTGGGAAACCCTGATCAGCTCTTTCATTCAAAAAGTGAATGATTTAGTTTTGGGAGTTTGAAAATAAATGAAAGCTGTCTTTAGATAAGACTGAATAAATGTTATCTTTGCACTTAGTAGAATCACCTCTTGCTGCTCAACATGTTGCCTGTCTTGGTTATGCAATGGCCTTTTATCCTGTCCTCTTTTCATTAATAATTTATAAGATATTTTGCTTTTAATGCAATTAGCATGCCAGTTGATTTTGGGGATGAAGAAGAAGAATCCAGCCAAGAAGAAGTTCCGGCAACATATCGATAAAGAAATAAATATCAGTCTGTTTGTTTGTTTGTTTATTTCATTAGAAAAGACTGCAGTATATCCTGGTTAAATCTAAGTGTGAATTATGATCTTCTCTCAGCAGATAGAAATTCTCCTTTGATGTCCAGTTGCTATTTTTTATCAGAGTTTCCGGAGTCAGCTCTCTCTGTTCCTCCTGCCTAGAGGGCTTGCCTTAATTCTCATGTTAGCTATCAGTAGGCAGAATTGTTGAGATTATCTCCCTCAAGTAAATCCATTCTGCTTTTCTTTTGCAGGGAAAAATGATGCTACTTGCCCTTTGAGTGGAGTTCACTTTTATGCAGTTCTAGCTTTAGCTGGATGAAATTCAAGTGTTGGTTAAGGCTTAGAAACCTAATGCTTCCCATTACCTGGACTCTTCACTGCTTTGCTGTTGATTTATACTGTTATACTGGGTTTAGGTGACGTTAGGAAGATCAATCAAATATCTCTGGGAATCCTTTACTGGAGTAGCTGCAACTTTCTCTTGGTAGTGAGCTGCAAAAGGACCAAGATACAGCTGCTGACTAGTTGCAGGTGATTTTAATATACTTTAACTATTTGCTTTAAAAAAAAAGGATTCTTTTTTCTCATGGGCTGGTATTCTGATGATAACTTAGGAAAGGTGGTAGGTATATTAAAGATATAAACTATCCCTCTATTCTGCTTTTTTAAATAAAATTTTAATTTTCTTTTGAAAATGACAGATGTCTTGGATATTTCTAGCCTTTAAAACATTGTAGGTAGTTTCTGATTATAAGGATTCTAGTTAATAGTCAATGTAAGGATGAAACTGGTAATCCACATTCATCCCATGTTACCAATGGGAAATTTAGCTCTCACTTGCTATCCAAAACAGTTGTATATTGTATGTACTATTAAAGATCTTCTGTTCTTCTGCTATTAGAAATGGCTCTTACCTAGACAATACTCACTTCTATTGCTTTTTATCTTATGTTTGAAAATGTAACTGAAGTGTGTATGTGATGAAAGGCGATTATGTGAGTTCCTAGAAACCTCAAAGAATAAGTAAATATTTATGTTTCCTTTAGTGAATTTTGTCAATTTGTTTTCCACAATTTACAGGATCTAAGGAGTGATACAATTACAGTGGTCCCATGCAACAGTTCTAAATGCCTGCAGATAGTACTCTCTGCCCTTGCAGCTGGAATTGCTGTCTGAAGAAGGATTTGAATAGACTTTGTCCTTTCAATACCACCTATAAAACTTTTGGTGTCAGTAAGAAAAATCTATTTTTTATTGCATGACTGTAGAAATTATTTTTTCTCTTTTTGCAACTTCAAATTTTGAAACAAAAAACAAAGGATGTGTTTGGTTCTAATGCGATTAATAGCGGTGCTTTTTGCATGGTAAAAAAAAGGAAAAGGCTTCATACTTCACTAACTGAGAAACACCAGATGCACAGATGGGGACAGAGATGATTCTCTTTGAGAGGATACACAGTTGGCGTGAATGCAAGAGAGAAGTTTGGGAAATGAGGTTTAAATTTATTCATTATGAACATTTTGATTACTTATTCGGGACTCTAGTGGTAAATGTATAGTGTGAATTAGAACCCTTTGAGCTTGTTTGAAACTTGGGGAAGTTGGGTTCCCATGCAGACTTTTATGTTGGGATTTAATTCAAAACAAAACCCGCTGATTTTAGTTGCCCACAAGCCTTCCAGTTGTCCAAACTTCTGCATGAAGATTCTAGTGTTGAATTTAGGTACCTTGTAACAGCAACTGTGCTACTTAATTGTGTGAGGTTTACTGCCTGGACTCGACCAGCCTCTCCAGGAGGAAAAGATCCCTTGTGAGTCCTACATCATGCCCTGTGGAAGTGTCTTGGATGTCCTGTGACATCTTGGACACACTGTGGTGTTAGTAGCTGGATCCTGCTCCCAGCCAAGGAAGCCAAGCCATTGGAGAGTCATTCACCTCATCCAAAAGTGCTGCCACCCATATTCGTGGCTCTCTTATAGATCTATATTATATATATGTTGCCATTTAAATGCATGCCTCTCTTATAGATCTTGTGTAATATTGCCAGTCCGTGCAGATTTTGGACATGGAAGGAAGGATCTGTTGGCATGGGCATCTATATTGATGCCCTTGTGGCTGGTAAGCTCAGTATCTCTGCAGGCATTTTAGATTGTATTGGCTTTATCCATGGACTACCCGGGGGAATTTAGACAGCAAGAGTGCCATGGACACCTGAATCAGGTGTCTGTAATTAAGGCCAAAGAGAATCTTAAGCATTCTATTTGTGGAAAGGCCTGAATCCGGACCATAGAGTCATATACCAAAGCTTCAAAGAAGCTTGACCTCATGTTCAGACTCATGCCTTGGAAAGTCTGATCCCTTGAGAAGAAAGAGATAACATTCTTTAAAGTAGGTTTTTATCCTTATCAAAATGTATTTCTGCATTCTAGAGTTCACATATGCTTTTCTCTAACACTTCTTTTCAGAAAGGACATGTCAATTTACTGCTTCTGGTTTATTTTCCAGCGGAATTCAGGCTGCATGGATAGATTAATTATGAAAGGTGAGCTACACAGTTAAAAAAAAAAAAAAAAGCTTGGGAAAAAATATTCATATTGCCTTTGTTTTCGTTCCTGCCTAAAAGGTTTTGCAGGTGCTTAACATATGAAAGCTGAAGCATTAGACCAGAGGTCCATTGAGCTTCAAGCTCTCTTTTTGGCAGAAATTAATTAGCAAATTTTGATACATGCAAAGAAAGAAGAGAGGGGAAAAAATGCATCATATCACAGTCAAACATGTTTAGTAGACTTCTATTTTGTTTCCCATTAATCAACAACAAATTGAAATGAAGGGGATTATGAAAGACAATGGAAAAGAGTAAAGCTTTTACATGGAAACAAAAGGATTGATTCAGCACAGTTATCAGTGATTTAATTCTGTATTCCACCATACATCATCATCAGGTTTTATTTGTAATGCAGTTTTGTTTCCTTGCAGTTTGAGTCATCACTAAGAGGAAACCATTGACTGGTCCTTGAAATCTTTAGAAGAAATATATTAGTTGCCTTTGGAGAAATTATCAATGATTTAATTCTTGGAAGTGTTCTGTAGTATGGGTCAAAATTCTGTAAAAAGTGCTCACCGCACCCCTGGCAATCCATTTTGTAGAGGGTACTTTGCAATTTTACTGGAGTTATTCTTTCCAAAATCCCTCAAACACTATTAGACTGAAATATTTTGTTTTTGTGAAGAACCATACCCTGTATATTCTTGTAGTCCTATATATTCTTATAGCTGTTAGCTATTACATTACCTGATCATAGTTTAACTACAGTTTTCATAATCTATTATTAATGAATATTTTATTTTATGTGCTGTATTACTTTGCCATATGAAACTGCTGTGAAGTTAATTACTGTGAAGGTTTTATTAAGGTGAAAATGAGAGAAATTGCTTTTGCAAAAAAATTTGTCTATAGAATTTGTTGTGTCATTACAGGATAATGCCAACAACATAATCCCTCAAGAAAGTAAAGCAGTTCTCAGCCTTGTCCTATTGTTAGGGTGACTGATTAAGTACTTGTAGAGCTGAATCCTGGCAGGGCAAAAATCTGCAGCTTTGTAATTTAGGCTGCATTCAATTGTAAAATGAATGGTACACTTCCATAGTCTTTGAAATATCAAGCCTTTTTTTCATGTTTGTATTTTGACCTACTCAGGTACTAATGCTCATTTAAAAATATATTCTTTCCACACATCCAGCCACTCCAGGCTGCAGTGGCTTTCTGCAGGCAAAATTCAATGGAGGAGGCTCTTTTGTTCTCTACCGCACTCCAGGGATTACTGAAGTTGGCAGTTGCTATGTTTTTGGAAACTTCAATCTGCTCATGATGCTTTCAAATGTCTTTTTGCTGAAAGCAATTTGAGTCCAATATAAAACATATATTTCTGCCATTACAATTGACATAGGTTTTAATTTCAGACTGAAAGAACATTGATTTATCATTTGGCTTTTCATGGTGCTTTTATAAAGGCTGTGTTCTGCCTGCCCTCCTAGGAGAAGGAGCACTTTGCGAGGCTTTGGGGAAGAATGATCCGTGACTTTGGTACTGAACTGGGCCCTACATGCTAAGAACCCCTCTGTCAGGACACCTTAGCCCTGCATAGCTAGAAGATGGGCTCAGCTGCATCTGGACAAGGTAAAAGGGAATGAAAGAATTTCTGGTCACGAGGTGGCTTCCTGAGAGCATTTTTCAGACTCTCTATAGACTATTCCCAGTTTCAGTTCACAATACTCAACTCATCACAGCTGAAAATTTGCATAGTAGGAGGCCTCTTCTTTAGCAGTCTGGGAAGAAGTGAAAGCTTTCTGTCACCATAGGTAACCCTCTTTCTTTCATGTTTTAAAAATCTAGAAACTGAACCATCTTTTAGATAATAATCTTTGACTATCAGTCCACCCATTTTTCCATGAAATGACGAACAATATTGGGTAACCTCCATTTGTGTATATCCATTGCTTTTGGTATTCAGGCAAAATTGCTGGATTTTTCTTGGTTAAAAGATATACTCAGTTGATGGCATCCCAAATATTATCTTCATCTTTCACTTACGTGAAAGTTTCTTTATTAATGACAAGAGACCACTTTTTAATCTTAAAGGGTGATTTTTTATGAAGGAACTGTTTTCAGATTGATGCTTTCAATTGACAGAAGAATTGCAATAGTACTATACTTATTCATCATGTAACAGATCTTTATAACAACAGAAAAAGAAAACATCAAGTGGATAAGATGATCGAGGAATTGTATGTTCAGGTGGCAAAAGGCAGTATAATTATTTCGGGCTCCCGATGACACTTTTGGAAGATACATGGGAGAATGTGGCTGCAGTGTTTCTGCTGACAAAGCCCGACTACAAAGGCTTTGAGAGGCCGTGGGGATCTGGGTCCAAATTTCGTGCCTTATTTTACTGCTTCATGTTAAATTATGAAAAAGAACAAGAAGAATGGCCCCGGGTCCTCCAGTTGCGTTGCTGTTGTCTGCTCAGCATGGGAAATTAAGCTCGAACTGTTCAAAATCTGGACTATGTGAGGATATAATGGCAGCATTTGGATGCACTTAGTCAAAGTTCCTCTCAATCATGCAGCATGCACTCCCATTGGTTTGAAGTCAGAAAGCTTAAGTTGTTAAAAAATTATATGCAAGCTCAATCAGTCTTCAGTCTAGATTTTGAATAGCCAACAGACCAGCTTCCAGTGATTTCAGACAATTGCTTGGCTCATGCTGGAACAGAATCACTGATAAATGTTTCCAATTGTACACTTCATTATGACTTTTCAATGCATCTTTAACTTCTTGGAACTGGAATTCACTGTGTGCATTTGATTGCAGCCCACCGTCCCGTGCTGAAAACCCCTGTTTCTTGGTATTAAGACTCTCAGTATAATTAGAGACTATTCATGGCAGCTAGCAACACAATTCCTTTTCCAGATGTTGGAACTTTCATAGCATTACTTGTAATTTTTTTTTTAAAGCAATTCATTGCATCTCTCAAAAAACTCAGAGACAGTCTATTACTGCTGCAGCCTTCACCTTATTATAGCCAACTTTTAAAGTCTTTTGACTGAATTCTTAAACGGAAAATAATTAGGAAAGGTGGAGAAAATTCAGCTAAAAACATTTGCTTATGGCTTTGTGCATCTCACTGCTTTGCTCTAACTAGAAAACATGAAGACAAATAGTACTGATGCATTAAGCAGGGAGAAATAGTATTTTTCAATTATTAATAAAAATTCTGCAAAGGTTTCTCCAGCTTAAAATATGGATTCTTTCAGCAAATAGTCCCCATATCCTGCTAGATCTGCCATGACCTATTTTATTGTTTATAGAAGAAAGGTTCTGCAACAGACTGAGGCATGGGTAACCTTAGATACTTCACCAAAGACCTCTCCATTTGTGTGATGGATAATTGGGATGACAAAAACAGGATCGCCACTCTGAAAACTGACACAGGGCTGGTCCAGCTCCTGCAGGCCCAGGAAATAGAGTTTCTCAAATTGGTTTCAGGAATTTCTGTTCTGCTGCAAACAGCAGCCTGTAACTGTGTATGTGTCATTGAGAACGGTCTTCCTGCACAGAGAAATCATTACAGTAGGGCACAATTTCCAAGTGCCACAGCTATGCTGTAGGAACTGTTGTCTAGGTGCGTGTCCTGCTTGGTGGGTGGGAAAGGATTTGGGGGGAGAGATGACACAGGGCTCTCTCTGGATGTCATAAAGCACCAAATGGACACCAAATGGATTTTCCCACGGCGTGCCGCACAGAACCCATCCATGGAGAGGTTCCCAGCTTTTAAAGGGACATAAGATTTACTCTATCTACAGTCTTACATTTATTCTATTTTTTAAAGCATCTATTTTAATATCATATAATCATAGAATACCACATTGGGGGGGAAACTCTAGGGTCATATGATCCAACCTTTTTGGGCATAAGCACAGTCTAGACATTACTCAGCACTTGTCCACCTAAATCTTAAAAGCCTCCAGTATCAGGGAATCTGACACTTCCCTGGGAAGATAATTCCAATAGATGTTGTTTTTATTTTAAAAAGTATTACTCCTGTGTCTGACTGGAATCATCCCATGAGTAAATTGTACCCACTGCCCCATCTCTTTTCCATGCGACTCCTTCTAAAAAGGCTTTTTAGCCACTCTTTAAATACTGGAACAGTATGATAAGGTCTCCCTTTCTGTTCTCAACGTTGGCCAAACCCAGTTCTCTCAGACTTTCGTCATATGGCAGCCTTCCCAGTCCTTGGATCATTTTTCTCTGGAATCTCTCTAGACTGGAGACTTTATCTGACAAATAAAAAAAAAAGGTGGTGGTAGAACGAAAATCTCTTGCATTTGTGCAGACATATGAGCAACTCTTGAGATTTCTACATCAAAACTGATCACAAATGATTTCATAACCGTCTCCTCAGTGATATAGCTTGACTCTCTTTGGTGCTCGCAATGAAGCAGATCCAATATGATACAAAATTGTTTAACTAGTCATCTCATGGAAGACTCTTGTGTGGGAGGAATGATATCACAAAATCAACCCTCTGGGACAGTGACCCAGGGTTTATGGAAAATAGACTGTACTCGTATCTTTTCACATGCCAGGACCTGTCTGAAATCTGATCAGCGCAACAAGCTGCTCAAACTTACTTTCTGCTCATGAGGCTCTGCCAGTAGTCTTCCACATACTAAGTCAGCTCAATTTTCTGCATGTTTGGATCTCCGTCAACAATTTGCTCTGGAAGGTGGTCTGCTGTTGAAGGCATGTCATTTAATCATTTCTGTGAGCATGCAGGGTGAAATTACCTATGGGTTTTATGGCAGATGTAAGGATATTACTTCAGCGTTGGGCTTGGGCTTGCCAGGTGCTCATCTGGTGGCAGTGATGTGGACTGATCACATCCCCAAGGGTCTAAATTTTGAGCTGTAATGAAAATGGTACTGAAGAGCAAATAAAACATTTTTCTTAGAGACATGTGGAGTGAGCCAAGAACATCACCATCCTGGCTCAGTAGAATGATCCCATGCTGGCTAACCATGGGAGAGAGTTGTTCACTAAGATCATGTATCACCGAGTCAGCATATGGACTGCTACAAGAAGGCAGAACTTAGTAGTCCATGCAGGGAATTAATAGGATTTTGGCAGGTTATCAACGTTTACAATATCATTATACTTCTCTCTTACCATAAACTGAACCACTGGCAACTTATTGGTAGAACTTCCTCACAGCCTGATTTTGTTTTAGACGGTGTCTGCTTGTCGGCTTTTGAAATAAGGGAGAAGTATAAGAGTTACAGAGCATTAACCCATAGGTTTCTGATTTTCTTCGGGAAGTACTGGGGTTCTCAGTGGGCTTTGCAGACAGTTCAGGCTGGCTAAGCACACTGTGGATGCACACAGATTCCAGAGCTTTGTGACTGACTGTAGGGGTTTGAGGAGTTCTTCTTTTGTTTCGTTGGGTTTTTTTTTCTTTCTTGAGGAATTTTCCTCATAGGTGTGGCTAATGGGCCATAACGACTGGACACTTCTCAGACAAAAGGGGTTGTCAGCTCAGGGGAGAAGGCCGGTGGCCCCTCTCTCGTTACCTGGGAGTGCCCAGGTGGGGGGAAAATACCGCGAGCCGGGAGACTGGAGATGGCAGGGCGAGGGGACAACCCTGTCTCTTGGGCTCTCGCTCTCGACTGGGGAAGAGGAACGAGGCGGCCGAGGCCGTTTGGAGAGGAGTTTTTCAGCTGCCGTCGGGGACCAGCCTGGTCCTGCTTCTTTTGCCGCGGGCTCCAGACCGTGATACATCTCCTCCACCATCCCAGGACTTCTGCTCGTCTCTGCCGTCCCAGCTTGCCGCCGGAGCGCCCCTGCCAGCTGTGACCAGCACGGCACCAAAGGGGAAAGTGCCTGCGACCGAGACGGCCATTACTGGGTTTTTGTGGTTCTGTTTGTTGTTAATGCCAAAGTTGTTGTTGTTTTTGCTTCATTAGATATACTAGTAAAGAACTGTTATTCCTATTCTCATATCTTTGCCTGAGAGCCCCTTAATTTCAAGATTATAACAATTCGGAGGGAAGGAGGCCCACATTTTTTCCATTCCAAGGAAGGCGTCTGCCTTCTTTAGCAGGCACCTGTCTCTCAAACTGAGACACTGACTTGTATTTAAGCCAGGAAAATGGAGTCTTTGCAGCCTTGCTTTCAACATTGCACTTAAAACCCCCACCCTTGTCCTGTGCTGACCAGCTCAGCTCTCAAATGGGACTGGACACCTTATTTTTACCACATATGTTTTTCACTTAATGTTCTTTACAACAACAGATATTCCTTAGGGATATCTCTAATAGAGGCTATGGCTTCTTCCTGGAAGTGTTTGCATCTTTCTTGGTGGTGGTACCTTGGCATATGCCAGGAAAATGATAATTTATACAAAGTTCTGGAACGTTTCTGAAGGGTTTAGTCTCCCTCCTCTTACTCAATATGGTCCAACACAGTGGTATAAAGCACTGTGCTTTTGCCACAAGAAGAAATCAATCATCAGCTTGGCCAGTGGTAGGCTGATCTACTAAATACACTGACAATTTGTGTATGAATTTGAAGTGGGGTTGGACTAGATGATTTCCAAAGGTTCTTTCCAAGCCTAACAATTCTGTGGTTCTGTGGTATCAACCTTACAAAAGTGTCAGAAGATGCTGTGGCTCTGTTGTCTTTAACTCTTTACCCTTCTTAAAATAGGAGTGCTGCCTTGACAGCCTTCATAAACCAGATTGAATTGTGTAGTGCTCTGTGTGTATTCTTACCACAGCATTATGTCCCCAAGGAATAGACCAAATCCTCTTTTGGCTATAGGATGTCACTAAAAGACTGACATGATTCCTTCCTTAGCTCAGAATTGTGTGAGGAGTGGGGTGTGTTACTGTGCTGCCACATCCACTCTGGTGATGGATTGGCATACATGGCATAGGAGTGCTTCTTCAGAGAATGCACGTCAGACAGTGTGAATTTCTGCCTATTTGTAAGAAAACATGATTGGAGATAATGTAAAGCTTAGTGTTTTAACTGTTTATGTAGCTAAACAGGCAGAGGGATGTAAAGAGACTGTCACTGAAATTGCAACATTATATTACTCCCTAAAGCAACCGTTGTTTTTGTTTTTTAAAAACTCATACAACACATTGAAATAAGAGGAAAAAGCCAAATGCAGAATAAAACTGAAGCTATAAGTCTGCTGAAGTTACCAGAGTTATTCTGAAGCTAATTATAACTGTATGCAAAGCAAATGAAGTGAGAACTGAATTAATGGAGACTACTACCTCCCACGAGCTAATGAGGCATGCTTTATACCAATAGCTCTTCAAATTGAAAAATTAACCATGAGAAAGAAAGAAAGAAAGAAAGAAAAAGAAAGAAAGAAAGAAAGAAAAAGAAAAGAATTGAGGAAGTTGGTTAAGAATAGTACAGAAGACTAGAAAAGCAGTAAGAACCCCACTGTTCAATGTTCTCCCTTGACATGCTTTTCTAAGTATCTAGTTGGCTCTCAATTTTTTTTGAGATTCTCTGTCTTGGTAGACATTTTTAGTGCCACTGGGCTAAAGAAAACAAAAAAACCCTGTTGGTTTGGGGCCATTTTTTCCCAGTCCTCCTTGGACATTTTCCACGGTATTTAGTCTTAAAGCTATGTGCCCAGTACTCTGTAGTAAGAGAGGCAGTTGAGTTGGCTGAGGCTGCTTCTTTTCTTTCACGTATGTGACAGGACATTTCAGCCCTGATACAGAAAAAGCTTATCTGTTTTCCCTTCATGGCTCAGTTAAACCAGAGTAACTTGCCTTGTGGTGAATGATCTCAGCTGAAAAACATCCTTAGCCAGCAATAAACATCCTTCCCTGAATGCATGTGAAAGGATAAGCAAAATTTTGTGACTGAGAGACACAGCACTTCCAGAAACTATAAAAGACCACTATAATTTTCATAAAATCAGAGATCTCTTACACACTGTCTGAGTGATTGGCGAGGTCTCCTCAAAGTCAAGACATCGGCCTCCAGTTCTCTTCTGGAAGTTGAGTGAGAGGAGGCTCTTGTACACCACTGTCATTCGTTGATAAGTTACATTGGCTCCTAATCTATACTATTTCTTCACTAGCTGTAATATAGGTACCTTTATTATTGTGCACTGTCTTTCTAACCTACTAGTAGTGTTTCTTTTGTTTATCCTGTGTAGTAAGAAGTCTGTTGAAGTCTTATATCTGTTTTCCTTGTGTTTATTCAATAAATAATTCATGTTGTGATAGACCTGATTGATCATTATTAAGAACTTGTGAGCGAGAGTGGTTTTGGGTTGCTGGCTGCCTCAACAAAGCTGCTGCCTACTGTCAGAAACCTGGGCAAAGGCAGAGGCCATCCAAACTCTCCCCTCTCATTTGGAACAAATGGGTGCAGTGAGCAGAGTATTGCAAATTATTTAGAAAAACAGACCAAAGACTTAGCAGATTACTCATGGTGGCACAGAGCTCATAACCTTTGGCCAGCACATAAATGGTTGGAGTGGGAAAAAATTCAAGAAAAAATAAATGAACAGCGGGAATTGCTGAATGATAAAAACAGAGAACATGTAATTTCTCATGCACTTGCATTATGTTTAAAATTTGTTTGCCAATGGGGGGAACAAATGATAAAAGAAAATGACAAATTGAAACAAGAACTAAAGTAATCCAAGGAAAGGACAAAAACCTTGGAAGAAAAATTAGAATTGATTATATAAAAAAATGCCAAATCTTTGGAAGTTAAAGAAATTCCAGAGTTAGTAACATTACCCAAGGATGGTGATGATAATATTCAGAAAAACTCTGATGAAATTGGTAATGCAAATGTTGAATTGAATTCTTAAAAAGCATAGAAACCCTACCTCTTAAGGAGGGAGAAATTCAAGAACTTAAAATGAAATCCATAATTAAAACCTAACCCTCTGAAGCACTCCAAGGTGGTCAGAGGAGGAACATGGTCAAAACTTTCCCCTGGGATTCTCTGCAATTGGGAAACTTTCAAGGAAAATATAGACAAAAAGCAACAGAAAGTGAATATCTGTGGAGAATTTGTTTCACTGAGGAAAATGGAATTTTATTGGATGGTATGGAAAGTTTTGGATTCTGGGTTGTGAAGGTCCTTTTGCAATTGGGATTAGTCCCTCCTGACAAACCTCATTTAATAACCAGCAGAATTGAATTTGGGCAGGAGGAATACATATTACAGAAAAAGGGGAGCCTACTTCAATCCCTATGCAGTCAACTAAGAATACCTCTGCTGCTGGTACAGAACTCGACTGTTTGCAGGCGATATACAAACATGCAGATGCAAATATTCCAGCCTCTGCAAAAGTGAGTCTTAATATATTAAGACTTTTGCTGAGAAAGACTCAAACTCGGCTAAGAGATTTTTTAGTGTGGAGTCTGGACAAAGTCAGGGAAAATGTAATGCGTAATAAGATCTTGCACAGCCTGCAAACCCTAAAAAACAAACTCCACCATGGGGAAAACTCCTGAATATGTTGTAAACTGTACAAAAAATGGGCTGGAAATATAAAAAAAGAAAGCCAAATACTGAAATGTAGAAATCCCCTAAAACATGAGTGGAAATAGTTGTCAGTGTGAGAGAAATACAGTACAGAGAACTGCCTCGGCTTCCATATACCAAGAGCCGCTTTCCAGGCGGTGACTGGGAAAAAGCAACAAATTCAAACTCTCACCTTTACAGAGGAAATAAAACCCAACAGGGTTAGGCTAAAAAAACCCACAAAGCCTAGAGCTACAGGGACACTGCAACTTCAAAAGGCATGCCACTTCAAAAACATTGTTCCTTCCACACCTTACTCCTTGGCACCGGTGATGTAATGGCCACCTCAGCATCAGCAAAAACTTCCTTCTCCTGCTCTGCTTAGGGTTAGGGTTACACTTAAGGTTAGGGTTTAAGAAACCACAAAGCCTAGAGCTCCAGGGACACTGAAACCACAAAAAGCATGCCACAGGCAGCACAGCACTGACCCAACACTGCTCCCTACACAGCATTTTAGATGGCACCTGCCATCCATCGACCAGTTCAGTTTCAGCACCAGGCTGCTATTACTGCTCTGCTTAGGGTTAGGGTGACACTTAGGGTTAGGGTTAGAAAAACCACAAAGCCTAGAGCTCCAGGGACACTGCAATTACAACAGGCATGTTAAGTGTGACCCAGCACTGCCCCAACGTTGCTGCTTCAACAACTTTCTCCTTGGAACCAGCTTCAGCCAAAGGCTGCTTTTCTTGCTCTGCCTAGGGTTAGAGTTACTCTTAGGGTTAAGGTTCAGAAACCCTCAAAGTCTAGAGTTGCAGAGACACTGCGACTGCAAAAGTCATGCCAAGGGCAACATGGCACTGTCCCCCCATTGCTCCCTCCATACCTTTCTCCTTGGCAGCAGCCATGTGCTGGCCACATCAGCCTCAGCCAAAGGCTGCTTTTTCTGCTCCTCTTAGTGTTAGCGTTTCACTTAGGATTAGAGTTGAGAAAACCACAAACCTTACATTTCCAGGGACACTGCCACTAGAAAGTCGTGCCAAGGGCAGCACGGCTATTCCCTAAACAAAGCTCTCTCCAAACCTTTCTTCTTGGCTCCAGCCATTTAATTGCCACCTCAGCCTAATAGAAATGGTGCTATCAATGCTCTGCCTAGGGTTAGCGTTAGGTTTAGGGTCAGGGTTAGAAAAAACACAAATCCCAAATCCCCAGGGACAGAGCAACTACCAAAGGCATGCCAAGGGGAGCACGGCACTACCCCAACATTGCTCCCTCCACACCCTTTTCCTTGGCATCAGCCTTAGCCCAAGGCTGCTTTTACTGCACTACCTAGAATTTGGGTTATGTTTAGGGTTAGGGTTCAGAAAACCACAAAGCCCAGAGCTCCAGGCACACTGCAGCTGCAAAAGGCATGCCCAGGGGAGCATGGCACTGCCACAATGTGGCTCCATCCACACATTTCTGCTTGGCACCAGCCATGTAAATGGCCAGCTCAGCCTAAGGAAATGGTGCTATCAATTCTCTGCTTAGGGTTATGGTTACGCTTAGGGTTAGAAAAACCACAAATCTTACAGCTCCAGAGACACTGCAACTACAAAAGGCATGCATGACCCTGCTCCAGCATTGCTCCTTCCACAATGTTCTCCTTGGCAGCAACCATGTAATTGCTACTTCAGGCTCAGTCAAAGGCTGCTTTTAGTGCTCTTCTTAGGATTACTGTTACACTTAGGGTTACGGTTTTAAAAATTCCAAATCCTAGAGCTCCAGCAACTCTGCTGCTTTAAAAACCATGCAAAGGTCACCTCGGCACTGCACCTACATTACTCCCTATACATTTTTGGCTTTTGTACCAGCCTTGATCTGGCCATCTTCTTTTCAAGATAGGCTGCTATTAAAGCTCTGCTTAGGGTGAAGGTTACCTTTAGGTTTCGGGTAGTAAAACCGCAAATCCTAGAGCTCCAAGGACATTACAACTACAGCAAACATGCGAAGGGGTGCACGGCACTTCAATAACATCGCTCCCTCCACATATTTCTCCTTGGGAACAGCTATGTGCTTTTCTGGCAGGGATTTTCAGCCCTGATACAGAAAAAGCTTATCTGTTTTCCCCCCACGGCCTTTCAAGCCAGAATCGTTTGCCTTGTAGTGAATTATCTTGGCTGAAAAATATCTTTAGCCAGCAATAAACATCCTGCTGTGAATGCATGTGAAAGGATAAGCAAAATTTTGTGACTGAGAGACACAGCACTTCCAGAAACTATAAAAGACCACAATAATTTTCATAAAATCGGAAATCTCTTACACGCTCTCTGAGTGCGTGGGGAGATGTCCTCAAAGTGAAGACTTTGGCCTTGAGTTACTTTTCTGGAAGTTGAGTGAAAGGAGGCTCTTGTACACCACTGTCATTCGTTGATAAGTTACATTGGCTCCTAATCTATACTATTTCTTCACTAGCTGTAATATAGGTACCTTTATTATTGTGCACTGTCTTTCTAACCTACTAGTAGTGTTTCTTTTGTTTATCCTGTGTAGTAAGAAGTCTGTTGAAGTCTTGTCTGTTTTCCTTGTGTTTATTCAATAAATAATTCATGCTGTAATAGACCTGATCAGTCATTATTGAGAACTTGAGATCGAGAAACATTTGGGGTGCTGGCTGCCTCAAACAGAGCTACTGCTAGAAATATGAGTCAACAGCAGGACTTGTCTAAGCTCTTGTCTCCATTTGTAACAAAATCTAACAAAAAATGATTGGTTTTGGTGTTGTTCTGTGGTCCACTCCACCTGCTCCCCATTAGGCTTTTATTTCTTCCTTTTTGTAATCTTCTATTTAATTTTATTTGTCTGCTCGACTCTTTTTCTTTCATAAATCAAAATCTCCATCTTCTTTTCTGTGTCTCTGTGCATCTACAGCCATATTTTTGTCTGGTGAAATTGGGTATCTTTGCCACTTACTAGCAAAAGTACTAATAACAAAGTGTTTGGATCAATATCTTATCTGTTCAGAAGATCTGTAAATCTGTGCTTTAAAGGGGCTGTGTGTCCGCTCTTTCCCTGAGCAACATATATATCTACCAGATTTTATTTACACAGGGAAATTTAATTTCAAAAGCAATCACAGTATTACACAATCTTATTTAATAACACAAGTGTAGGGGTTTGGGTTC
>VWPU01013251.1:221224-259068 GCA_013398955.1 Callaeas wilsoni | reverse complement strand
GGCCGTGCAGCGCCCTGCGGCCGGGGGAGCGGCGGAGCGCAGAACGGGGGATGCCGGTGCTGCGCTCGGCGGGCGGGCGGAGGACGGGGGCTGCCGGCCCTGAGCGCCGGGATGGTGCCGGATCCACGCCCCGTCCCTCGCCGCGGGGCCGGGGGTGCCGGCCCGGGCTCCCCGTGCCGTAGCGCGGTAGCGGCGGCCCCGGGGAAGGGATGCTGGTGCCTCGGCCGCCCTCCGCAGCGGCTCGGGGGATGCCGGCGCTGTCCGTGCGCTGCCCGGATCCCTCCGGGAGCGCCGTGCGGGTGTTCCGGGCATGGATCTACCTGCTCGCCGCTCCTCGGCCGTGCGGCAGCGATCCCGCGGGATGCTGGTCCCGCCTGTGCACTTGTTCCTGCTGCCTTTCCAGCGCGCCGAGGATCCTGCAGGGATGCTGGTTCAGCAGCCTGCCTGCTTCCCATGCTGGGAGCTGGAGGATTCCCCTCTCCAGGCCCTTCCCATGGGATATGAACTCGCGGACAGAGGGGACAGACCTGTCCCTCCGCGTCTAATGAGTGGCATCCCTGCCCTTGGTGAGGGGCTTAGAATTAGATGAGCTCTGAAGTCCCCCATGATGCCGTGACAATCGTGGAAGATCTCCCCAGGATTGTTTCCGCCTTTCCATCCTCCCTCTTTGCTCCTAATTGAAATAGAGGATTTGGGGGGGAATTGCGGTGCGGCTGTCCCTGGAGACGGAGCAGAAGTGGAACGAGGGAGCGCAGCGCCGGAGTTTCTTTCCCACTGAGTAATTAAAATGGAGTTGGGAGAATAATGTATTCTCCTTTTGTGCCTTCGTGTGGGTGGGAATGGGCTGGGGAAGCGCTGGCAGTGCCTGTGTGCCGTGAGTGAGCTCCTCTCCTTTCTCCAGGGTCAGATTTGGGTGGGGAGTGGCTGAGGGGACGTTTTCCTCTCCTCCAGGAGGAGTCTGGTTTGTTGTTTTATCTCCCCATTTCTCTGGGACAGGTAACTGTGAATTAATCCCCCTGCATCCTTTCTTTCTAAAGTCTGATGAGTTGGGTTTTTTTTTTTTTTTCCTCATTGCTCCCTTAGGAACTTTGAAATTTATTTTTTGAAAGAAATTCCTTGTGGGAATCAACCCTTTCTCCTCGTGATTTTCACTGTTTATAATAATCGTCTGTGCATGTGATAATTCATCCTTCCCAGCAAGAATTGGATGGGCTTCTTCTGCTGATAAATAATATAAAAATCCATAACCACAGTAACAAACTGCTCCTTTTGCCTGCGTTTTATTTCCAGTGCTTGTGGTGGAAGGGGAGGCCTCCCCTCCCCTTTTATCCCTGGTGTCATCGAAAGTGTTTTGTTTTCATATACATATAAAAATAACCACAAAATCTCATATGCAGAGGCTTAACAAAGAGTGTACAAACTGGATCTGTGGTAAGCAGCTCTCCTGACACTGAGGATTGCTTATTACAGCACCCATCTGTCTGCACCAATTAATAGATCATCCATAGGCTCGTTTGCAAAACTTGGGGCTTCTTTCGCAATGGAATCCTTCTCTTTTTGCTTCATTTCACCGGGAATTATTTCAGTTTTCCCATGAAGGGGCGCTGGATGGGCCAGGTTGTATATTTTGATGTGCTTTCCTGTCTCTTGTAAATAAATTCTTAATTCTATTTATGGTACTGTAATTAATATCTTGAGTGAGAAATGGAAAAGCCCTGAGAGGACATGAAGAATTTTTTTCTGCTTTTTGCGTAGTTGAAACTTTTTTCTTTTTTTTCTTTTTTTCTTTTTTTCTTTTTTTTTTTGTGGCTTGCTGACTTTTTGTTTTTGCATGTTTTCTTCAGCTTGGGGTGGTGGGGAAGGCAGAGGATGCGTGGATGTGTTTGGATCCCGCTGCTCTGTGTGTCATTAATATGATTCCTATGGAGCATTCTTGGAGTTCTTCCCAAGGCTCCAGATCCTGACCTGGATTTGCCCGGATTTTGTGGTGCAGACTTTAACTGGTGTGAGCACAGTTCATCTTGGGTTGCTTCTGGACGTTTTTTGTGAAGGGTTTTCTATGGATCACTGCAATTACACCAAAAAAACCCCTCATCCACACTGCAAGGTGACCTCACTCAAATTGGGGAATAAAATCCTTTGGAGCTGCTTTAGGAGAAACAAAACAAAAAGAATTTGCAAATCCAGGGATTCTGGAGATGCCAACAAACTCAAAAGGCTTTTTTTTTTTTTTCCCCCTAGGTTTAGGGAACTGTTATTAAAATATTAAAATCAAGGGGATGAAGCACCTTGTCCAACATGGGATCACAGACAGGTTTGGGTTGGAAGGGACCAATTATTTCCAATCTTTCTGCCAGGGAACTGTACAAAACTGAGCAGGAGTTGGTCCTGTCTGTCTGTAACTTGTGATCTCCTGGTCAGGAGGTGGGAATGTGAGAAAGGCTCCAGGGCTGGGGGTGATGCTGCCTGGCACATGGGACATTTCAGCTCCTCGTTTCTTTCCAGAGCCGCCAAATTATTCAAAAGTCAGTCTGAGAAATTACATTGCTCGAATCAGAAGGACCAGACTTTTCAAGCCGAAATCAGCTTGAAACTGGCCCAGAATCAGGTGTGGTTACGTGGAACATGTGTTAAATATTGTGGCTTTTTAAACTCAGTGTGTTGACTCTCCACAGCAACATTTGCCTCAGAATCCGAGCTGAGATTTGAGCTGTGTTGCTTCTGCCCCTTCAGGTGTGTAGGTAGTTCTCTTTTCTGCCTTTTTTTTGTTTTGTTTTGTTTTTTTCCCCCTCATGTTTTGTTTTTCCTGGGTTTGGAACTTCTCCTATTTCTATTTTTCCCCCTGTTTCAGTGCTGCCTCAGCCACGGCTTCCCTGCCAATCCTCACGAGAGAGGGAAGCTGCCTGTGAAATCAAAGTTGTCAATGAACTGAATTGAACATGGTTCTCTTTAGCAGCTTGGTTTTTTGGTTTTTTTGGGGGTTTTTTTGGTTTGGTTTTGTTTTGTTTTGTTTTTGTTTTTTCCCCCTCTTTGCATGTTTATTTTTAACCAGCCTGTCTTCAAAAAGCTCCAGCCAAACCCTTTCCCCTCTCACTTCTGGCCACAGAGAAGCCCAGAATCGTTTAGGTTGGATGGAACCTCTCGAGATTATCCAGTCCAACCCACAAACTGCACCAGGGTTTAAAACCTTAATTTTTCTGACCATAGGATGGGCCTGTGTAAATAAAAAATGTACGTAACAGCCCATTGTCTGGTAATTAAATATTTCCTATCTCTCGCTATGTTTGCATTAGGCAGAAAGGAGAAACTTTTTCCAAGGAAAAACTGAGTTCTCTCAAGACTGGGAATCTGTTCAGATTTGTGGTTGCCTGCTTTTGGGAATATTGATGGAGTGCTTGGGGTTTTCTGAAATTTCTGCTACTTTTTTAAACAATAACTCACTTTAAAGCAGCTGATTAGAGACTGGATTTTGCAAATTTTACCGTTGTAAGACAAAATTATTATTGAAAAGGAGGCTTTTTTGTGCTCTTGGGGCTCTGTGAACTTCTCCCCCCTCCCGTTTCAGAGTTTCTCCCGTGGGTGAGCACAACCTGCTGGGTCCCCGTTCTGCTGAGAAAACCCAGATCCAGCCCCAGGGAGTGATTCCTCTTTGAATTGGCTCCACGGGGAGAGTGGAACTGGCAGAGCAACCCTGAAATTTCCCTCTTTGGGGAGTGTTTGGAGAAAAGGGGTGGTCAGAGAGCATCTTCTGCCTTATCCTCAGCTGCTGGGGCTGTTTCGGGAGAGGAGGATGGATGTGTGAAATTAAAATGGGCTTGGGACAACAACAACAACAACAACAAAGCTGTTCCCAACCAGATTAAAATGCCCCATTTGAGCCCAGGTAGCCAAACCTCCCTGGGCAGGCCAGTGGCGAGCTGGGACTTGCGGGGTGGTGCTGGTGACGGGTTTTGTTTTTGTTTTATAATTATTCCTCGGGAGTTCCGAGGCCGTGCAGAGAACGAGATGCTATCGGCGTGAGTGGAGGTGCTGAGTCACAAACAGCCCGGTTTCAGCGTGGCCAGGTTGAAAGTCTGGGGTTTTCTAAAAATATCCCGCCACCATCAGTATGGTCCCCCTTGTTTTCACTGTTTTTGGGTGGAGTCTTACTGCTTTTCTTCCATCGAATTCTTCCATTCAATTCTTCCGTTCGTTTCCTCCAGAAATTAATAAAAAAAAATCAGGGTTAAAACTCGCAGAAGGGACCTTCTGGTCTTGCACGGGAGAACTTGAAGCAGTTTGTCTGCCCGCAGTAATCCTTAGGAATGGGGAGGTAAAATATTTTCAGGGATTACGAGGCTTTTTAGTGTGTTCTGTCTGCTGTGTTCTGTGCTCCAGGTTATCCAGGAAAAGCAGGAAGCCCCCGGAGTGCTGCCCTGTCACCATGGGGTCCGTGGTGTGGGAATGTGGTTGAAATTTTAATAATTCAGTTCACGCCACGGAGGACTGAGGGGGAAAAAACAGGAAGGTTTCTTGCACACCTGTCTCAAATCCATCATCTGGACTGAGCTGAGGATGTTGAAAGCAAAGCCTGTTCCACCTGGGAGGAACCTCAAGCCAGGCCTGGAAATATCAAAGTGAAAACTGCGGATCCATGAGGAGCTGGAAGATCTTCCTGCCCGGGCTGCATCCCTGGCCCCGTTCCCGGTGTGGAAGGATGGCTTTTGGCTGGCTGCTGTGTTCCCTGTGGATTTTGGATGTCTGGGTGGCCCCCGCGGGAGGGCACAGCCTGTTCTCCTGCGAGCCCATCATCCTGAGGATGTGCCAGGACCTGCCTTACAACACCACCTTCATGCCCAACCTCCTCAACCACTACGACCAGCAAACAGCAGCTCTGGCAATGGAGGTAAACCTATTTTTCTTTTCATATATATATATTTAATTTTGGCCTTTAGTTCACCAATAATTGATAAGAGAATCCAAGGGGGGGAAAAAAATCAAGGTGATGAATAATTCCAATGTAACCCCAAATACCACATTCTAAATAGTCAAAATATTCCATGACTACGGATTTTGCCAGATTGAGTATAACTGAGTGGGAAACACTCGGGGTGTGCTTGTTATTTTAAGTATCTAAAGTCTGGTTTGTATTTCAGTCTATTTTCCATCCTACCCGAGGAGTTTACTTACTTGGAATTCTGTGACATGGCTAAAATGGATGGAAATTCAGAATATTAATCAAGTCTTGCTCTCAACCTGTTCAGAATTCCATGAGGGATTTGTGCGGGTTTGGTTTGCTTGTATTTTTTAAGGTACTTGGGAACCCCTTGTGGGTAAATCTGTGGTGCTGCACGCTGATAAATGGAAGAATAATCCTGTGTTTTCATCTTGGAATGCTCTTCCTGACAGTACAGAAACTGAATTTCGTTGTTCTTGTTAAATAACATAAAGCCTGGGATTTGTGCGGCCTTTCCTTGGAAGAGTTTGGAATTAGATGTGGTGGATTTTTAAAAACTGAGGTTCTTTCCCTTAAATTTGTTTGGAGGAGCTGTGGGCTTGCATTGCAATGGCTCCTCTGGATGGGTCTGGAGACTCCCATTACCCTGAGTACAGAGCAAAAGGAATGAATTTTATTGGAGAAAATGAATGAATTTTATTGCAGAATTGGTTCTGGCGACCTCTGAGGCCCTGGCAGAGGATTCCCAGAGAAGCTGTGGCTGCCCCTGGATCCCTGGGAGTGTCCAAGGCCGGGCTGGACGGGGCTTGGAGCACCCTGGGATAGTGGGAGCTGTGGGGGTTGGAATGGGACGAGCTTTAAGATCCCTTCCCACCCAAACCATCCTGGGATGTAATGACTTTATTCGTTCTCTAACCTGTTTCACACAGGTTTCCTGGCCGTTTCCTTCAATCCCTTTTTGTTCAGGACTGTGCTGCAAATCTCTTGAGGTTTTGGAAGCCTCAGTTTTATCCCCCAGGCTTTTCCTCTCCAAGGGGAAGCGTGCCAGCTTTCTCCCTGCAGTCTCCTTCTCCAAGTGCTGGGCTCCCTTCCTGCAATTTTGCTTCTTCATTCCTGGAATGATTTGAGTCCCCTTCCCCTCTCCCTTTTTTTCCTAGCCTTGCCCTTGTCCATGGCACATCCCCACACCATTTATGATTAAAACCCCACCTTTCCCTGCCCAGAGCTCCCCGAAAATGGCCAACATTATTCTCATTTTTCAGACTGTTTGTTGCACGTTGAGCCCGCGCTCTCAGAGAACTGCCAGAAACACGATTTTTACTTAAAACCCATTTCTGGCCGCTGCTGGAAGCGGAGCAGTAATTCCATGGAGCCCCAGAACAACTGGTGCAATTATCCCGATTTTTTTGTGAAACAGCTTTCTGCCACGGAGAGGGGAACGGAGCAGGGGTGAGCTGTCCCTTCTCTGCCCTCTGTGGTGCAAAACAGGAGTTAAAAGCAGAAATTACCTGGCACGAAACGCTGCAATTCACACCAAAGCCATTCCCTGGCTTAGCACGGGGTGCGGGGTGCGTTGGTGGCGTGGGTGTGTTTAACACTCCCTTCTGCCAATAAAGTCAGCGTTTAAGGCAGCAATTTCAGTCTGGGGATGGGTTATGGGCCACTTCTGAGCGAAGGTGAACGCTGTGAGGGAAACAAGGCTTTATCAAGCTTCAATTCTCCAAAAAAGTGCAGGGTTTTGAGCAGCAAAAAAAAAAAAAGACTGAAAATCCACAGCTTTTCGTGAATATGTTCCCATTCTTTGTATTATCTTAGAGTGCACTTTAATATGTACTTAGGAAGAGGGAAGTTTTTATTATTTGGCTTTTTAGGCATTATTAAATGACTCAGGCATTATGGAGCTCTCAAGTGCTGAGCTGATTGAAGTCTGTTGAATGTTGCCTTGTGGCATTTTCTGGGAACGTCTCTGGTCTCCAAGCCCCCTCCCTGGTTGCTGTGAACATAAAATAATGTAGAAACAGAATCAGGGTGATTCATTTTGTGTACTGGAGAGGGAAGGCCTTGTAAATCTCTCGTTTCCAGCACCTCTTTTTCACAGCAGTTCCTGGTAAAAAACGAGAAGAATTCAGCTGGTTTGTACTGAAAGGGCACAGGACAACAAAGAGTGGAGGTGAAGCAAAAATGAGAATTACTGTAGCTGTTGTCTTGCCATCAATAAATTCAGCGTACTTCTCTTCCAGTACTGCTGGTTGCTTAAAAACTTATTTATTATTTCTTGAAAAAATCAGTTAAAAATAAGTTAAGTTTTTGAGACTTTAAGCTGATGTAATTCCTTCATAGTTATAATAAATTCACATAATCAGGTTAGAGAATCATGGAATCCCAGAATGGTTTGGGTGGGAAGGGACCTTAAAACTCATCCAGTTCCAACCCGGACACCTCCCACTGTCCCAGGCTGCTCCAAGCCCTGTCCAGCCTGGCCTTGGACACTTCCAGGGATCCAGGGGCAGCCACAGCTTCTCTGGGAATTCTCTTCCAGGGCCTCGTTCACAGGGAAGGATTTTTTCCCCCAGCATCCCAACCAAATCTCCCTTCTTTCCGCCTTGATGAAACAAAGGCAAGTGGAATATTCCACCAGGGTCCCTCAGTGCGCTCCGGTCCCTGCTGGAATCAGCTCCTGCTCCTTGACTGACTCCTGGGAAGGACAATTCCTTAGGCTTTGTGCTGTGCTGCATCCACGAGGCCGCTTTAATCCGGGAAGGTTGGAGGGAGGGCTTGCTGCATCCAGGGGCTTGGAGCATTATTTTATTCCCAAATATCCCTGAAGGATCTTGGTCCTTTTGACAGAGGACAAACACCAGGCCCACCTTGGCTATGGCAGAGGCTGGAATGAGAATTATTTTCCCTCTGCTGTTCCAAATAAAGGAGTGGTGACAGCCCAGCGATGACGGAGCACGGAGCCAAGAGGTGCTGGTGTCCAGGGCAGGAATTTCCCAGCTCCTGTGGCCGGGATGAGCTGTCCAGGCTGGAGCAGAGCTGGGAGCTGTCCAGGGCTTCCCGACTCGGGAGGGTCACTCCTTCCCCGTGCTGCTGTCACGCCCAGCGTGCTGTGAGGTGTTGGCGAGCGTTTCTATAACCTGCTGACAGGCTGGTTTTTGGCAGTATCCATCAGGAATAGCTGGTTTCAGCACTGCCGGTAAAACTTCCCTCCCAGATACTCCCGAGGATGCTGCGGCATTGGGATGGCGCTGCTCCCACGGCTCCGTGTGTTACACAAATCCATAAATCCTGGGCTGATTGAGAAGTCAAATTGCCCCTCTCCCCCGCAGGGACCTGACCTTGTTTACCCATCTCTTCGGATTATTATTGCTCCGAAGAATTATCTTCCGTCCCTTTTCCGCTTAATATTCCTTCGGCCTTGGAGGATTTGCTGATGCATGAGAGTAGCAAGCAGTGGGGTTTATCTGCCTTAATGCGGTTTTTTAGGCAAACATTTTGGTCAGAAAACGTGGGAGTTGGTGGCCTCTCGGAGCCTGTGGCCATTCAGCGACGGCTTTGGTCACTGATGAAGAGGAGCAGTTTAATTTGATGACTGCCAACCTTTTCGAATCAAACAAGCTGCCAGCACTTCTTTTTCCTCACCCTGATTTTTATGGGACCCCACAAACGATGGTGGGGATCAAAGAGGCTTTAAAGGACAGGAGCCAGACGTGGCCGAATGGGTCCCTCTGAGTTGTCTTTTGGGATTAAACTGGAGGTCAAAGACTCTTAAAAGGAGACGATGCAGTCACCATATGGCCAGGGAGATAACGTGCTGCTCCTTTGCACTCCATTCCCGTTTTCCCCTATCCAAAAAGGGCAGCAGCAGGGACATAGGGATGCAGCTGGGTTGGCCAGGAGGTGGAAAAGGGGGAAACGGAGAAATTGTGTTATCCTGCCGTTGATTCGGGGTTTGCAGCGCGAGGGAAGAAGCTGGAAGAGCAGGGGAGCGATGTTCACTCGTGTGCTCCATCAGCATCCCAGGGGTCACCAGGGAATTGTGGCATTGATATAAACAAACCCCCCAGCCACAGATTTTTGGAATATTTAGAAGCAGAGCCAGTTAATTTGCCACAGAGTATCCAACTACAGACGTGAGGACATGCCCTGTTTCAGACTGGGTGGTTTCTTGCCTTTCGATTCCACGGACCTGCCACAGAGCAGGGCACGTGCTGCAAGGTCTGTGTGCCCTTGCCAGCCCTACTTTTGTCACCTTTGGAGTCTCAGTTCCTTTTTTCCCATCTTTTTTTCGAGTGGGAAAGAACCGGAGTGTGCTTAAAATGGCATCGGCAGAAGGCATAGCTATATTTATTCCCAGCCCAGTCTCAGCATCTGGGATAGGAGGAATTTTTCCAGCAGAGGTAGGTCAGGTATGAAGTGGCTCATTTAGTGGTGTTTCTTTCCTAATAATCACCAAAGATGGTGAGAATGTAGAGTAAAAAATCCTTAATTTCTTACCCCCTTAATTCCACATTTATTCCTTTTCCTCTTCTGCCTTCCCTGTTCACTATATCCTAAATCTCACACTTTTTCCTTGGCTTTCTGTATTCCTCAGTTCTGCCTCCCAAACTCCTGGAAGTACAGGCGTATAAAGCTAATGGAGAAGTGGGTTTTAATCAGCTGCTGTTTTGTAAGCACCCTGATCTTAGGCACTAATTTGCAGCAAGGATTAATCTTCTCGTTAGTGCGTACGATTATGATCCCCGCAGAAGAATGGAGCTGTGCGGGATCACAGAGGTGCAAGCAGCGCTCCAGCTGATTAAAGCCTTCTCTTTCATTAATTTTATGTTCTCTTATCCCCAGCTGGAATTTTTACCTTGGAAACAGCCACGTGAAGCTTTTAGATTTGTTTTATTGTTCAACCAGAGATGATTCCGCAGCGTGCAGGCAGAGCCAAGGAATTCCTGACAATGTCCTTGGGCATTCCTGCTCTAGGAATACCTGGGGCTTGTCTGCTTGAAATGCAGCAGCCTCTGGTTCAGGCTCGATCTGCAAAGGGCGTGAGTGTCATGCAAAGGTGAAATCCTTAGTGGGAAAGAACAGTCTGGGAAGAAGCAGAGCTGTTACATCCCCGCGTAGGTTTCGTACAAAAAAGAGCGTGACCTGACAATTTTGTAAAACGAGGTTTCTGAGGGAGCGGTTCCTTGAGCACAGCCTTGGCTGGGCTCGTGTTAGAGCCATCCACTGGATCCTTCTCACAGGAAAACCCGGTGAACTCCGAGGTAATCTGAGTGAACGTCGCAAATTCCGTGAATAGCGAACCATTCCCGTTGTTTGGACAGGAAGAGCGGCCACGGGAGGTGATAATTTGCATTCGGATAAAACACAGGGCTCTGTGTTTCATGGACCTGCTCTGAGGTCGGTGGAGGCTTAAGGAAGGAAGGGAAGCAGCCTTGTCTTTGGTTGGGAGTCTTTGGAAGCAGTTAATCCGGACAAAATAACATCCAGGAGCAGATGCACAAAAGATGGAATTTTGGGGTGTGCGGTGATTTGTGTTTGGGGGACGTGGTAATTCTGAAAATCGACAGGACACAGGGAATGGCTTCCCGCTGCCAGAGGACAGGGCTGGATGGGATATTGGGATGGAATTCCTCCCGGTGAGGGTGGTGAGGCCCTGGAATGGGATTCCCAGAGAAGCTGTGGCTGCCCCTGGATCCCTGGAAGTGTCCAAGGCCAGGTTGGACATAACTTGGGGCAACCTGGGACAGTGGGAGGTGTCCCTGCCCACGCCTGGCATTTCCAGGTGGGATGGATCCTTCCTTTATGGAACAATCGCGTGGAGCAGTCTCCGAGTTGTTCCTTCCCATCCCTGCACTCCAAGAAACCAGACAGAGGCACCCCAGGGCTGAGCTTCACGGAGCAGCCTGAAGGAACCAGCACTGAAAAGAGATTTCCTTCTAAAAGGAATGCAAAGCACACGAGGGTTCCAGCTCCTGCCTGGAGATCATCACTGCCCAAATATTAAAGCAAAATCACAGGTGTGAGAAACCCTGAATTTTTTTTCCCCTGCCTAACACACGTTCTCCAGAGAATAATTTAAGAAATACTGGGTTTTTTTGTCTTTTATGTTTGTTAATGAGAACAAGATGCCACGTGGGTATTTTTAAAATGCTGACTGTGGCAGTGAGAGGGGAGATGAAGAGAATAAAGGTTTGGGGGTTTTGTTAAATTGGCAGTGCTTGCACACTGGAGATGAGCTCTGCCACCGTGTTCATATTTGCTTGAATCAAAGATTAATTCTGAATGATGATTCGAGCGGAAATAGGAGAACGAAGTGGAGCCTTAATGGCTTAGTGCAAACATAGCGGGGGAAAAAAATGACTTTTACGTAAAGATTCAGTTGAAAGTAAACGCTGCACATCTTAATCAAGATGTATTCACAGGGGGATGTTTTCGGGGTCAGGGAGGCAGATGGCTCTGCATTGTGGCTCGTTCCGCAGCAGCTGGTGGAGCCTTAAGGAGGAATTATTAGGAAAGGTGGAACACACGCGGATTTATTCGGAATAGTTAAATACAAAGCACTGCACGGTCAGTTGTGAATTTAGACGCCAGAGAATGTTGTGCTGCTGGAGCATTTTGGGAATATTTGTTTTGCCTTTCACCACTCCAAGGTCACAGATATTCCTTCCCATCTTTGTATGGGTTTTGTGCAAAAAATAGGCAGCGCTGTAAATGATGTTTGGCTGCTTGAAAGCAGGGGTGGCTTGGCTGGGATGTACTTTTTGTTTTACTGGTGCCTGGAAATTGGCTTTTCCCTGCTTTTTCTGGTGTGTGCTGGTGGTTGCTGTTATAGGATGGATGGATCCAGAGAGAAAACCACACCAGAGTGAGAAGAGAAGGAATAAATCCGGAACACCTTCAGCAACAAGGAGCAGTTGTCAGAAATATTTGTCTTGCTGGCATGGCTGCAGTTTCCTTCTTTGTTTTGAGGGACATTGGTGAGTTTAGAGGAAGTTCAGATGGTTTTTATGGATTTGAGACACCTCCCACTGTCCCAGGTTGCTCCAAGCCTTATCCAGCCTGGCCTTGGACACTCCCAGGGATCCAAGGGCAGCCACAGCTTCTCTGGGAATTCCAGCCCAGCCCCTCCCCACCCTCTCAGCCAGGAATTCCTTCCCAGTATCCCATCTATCCCTTGTCCCAAGTCCCTCTCCAGCTCTCCTGGCGCCCCTTTAGGCCCTGGAAGGGGCTCTGAGCTCTCCCTTGATCCTTCTCCTCCCCAGGGGAGCACTGCCAGCGCGCCCAGCCTGGCTCCAGAGCAGAGGGGCTCCAGCCCTCGGAGCAGCTCCGTGGCCTCTGCTGGAGCTGCTCCAACAATTCCACGTCCTCCTTATGCTGGGAGCACCAGAACCATGCTCAGTACAGGGATTTATTTGTGATGTTCTGCAGATTTATCCATTTTCTCCCCGTACTCCTGACGTTCAAAAGAACATCCACACAAATCACCAGCAGTTACATAAGCTAAGTGTGGCGTGAAGAATTTGCTGTTGTTTCTTTGGTTTGTTTTGGGGTTTTTTTTATCTTCAATAAACCACCTGCTGGTTTTATATTCCCTGCTTTTTGTGCTGAAGACACGGCGAGCAAGTTTTCCTTTCTGTATCATTAGTGATTTTATAGGGCTCGTCCTCCCGCTGTCTCTTTTACAAGGCGCAGTAATCAAAACGTGCCATATTTATATTTTTATGGAGCAGCTATTTCTGTTTTTATGGAGTAGATGGATGTGACGCAGCGCTCAGAGGCTGTGTGTGAGGCTGCTCTGTCACTTCACTCCTGCAGTGACGGGGACAGCCAGACCCTTCCCTATCCTGCGGGACCGTCCGGACGAGCTGGCTGTGCGAGTTGGGAGCTGCAGCTCCATCCTCCTGATCCTCTGCCGTTTCCATTTCTCCGTCAGGCATTGATAAAACACCTCCAGAGCCCTCCAGTCGAGGGGATTGTTCGGCATCTTTGCAGGAGAACGTTAAATTCTCCTGTTGGATTTGGGAATCGCTCCTTCCCAGCTTCTCTCCGATCTCCTATAAATCAATTTGACGGAATTAAGTGGATGTAGAACCAGCACAAAGTTGGATGCTCAATCCTTCAAGTTTTCTTTCATTTTGGTTTATTTTTAAGACTTCCACTTCCCACTGGAGGTCCTGGCGTCGCGTTTTCCACGACACCTTTCCCATTTCCTTCCCATCCCGCGATTCTGTCGGGATCCCCCCTCGCCCGGCTCCTCCCGTGTCCCGCAGAGTTGTTCCTATGGTTACCCCCCCTTTGTGGGGGGACAAAGGTTGGCATCCTGGTCCTCCCGAGCCAAATTCTGCCCTTTGACTCCCTCCCCTTTTCACACCCCTTGCTAAGCTTGGCCTCTTGCTCCATCCAAGGCTTGTCAGCCGGGGGGTTCCCATGGAAACAGGGAAGGAAATTTGAAAAGAGAAGCACAAAGGGCTGCTTAATTTGAATTTGAACAAGGGAGGAAGGCTCCTCGTAGTTCATCTTTGTGTGGTGTGGAAACCCCGAAATTTATCTTTTAAAAGTTGCTTTCAATTTGTAAACTTGTTTATATTCCGTGTTTCTTGGTTTATAGGACAAAAGTTGTCATGTCCGCGGCGCCGAGCGAGGAGAAACATCTTTCTTTATAAATTCAGGGAGACAACTCCCGGTCAGCCACTCGTTTTCTTCTCCCCCCTCGCAGCTCCGAAAGCATCACTCACGTTTTTAACATTTCTCCCTGAAAACTCACGTGTATTACATATCTTCCCCCCTCATAAGGACTCGATCATGTTGTCAATTATCTGACAGCCCTGCATCCTGTCCTTGTGGGGGGAGTGGGTGGATGATGCGTCCTTGAGACTCAGCAGAGCCAGTGCTGAATCCCTGCTCCTGGGAATTCCTCCTGGCTCCTTCCTGTGCGTTTGAACCCTCACGGTGCAGGTGTAACACGGAAATGTAACTGCAGAGGATGATACGGCTGAAAAGTTTGGCCTTGGATTTCGGGTTTGCTGCTTGTTGTCAAAAATGAAGAGGAAAAAAGGGGGAAAAAAAAAAAAGGCAAGGAAAATTATCGTGGGATGGCGACATTTTATCTGCATGTTTTACAAATGTGTTAAATTATCAAGTTTGATGTAAACGTGTTAAAGGACAGGGAAGTCGCTTTGCCTCCGGGTTTTTCTCCGTGGCTTTTTGAAGGACAGATTATCCAATTCTTCCAGATAAGGTCTTTACCTCACGTCCAAGAAATACCATTTAAAAGGAGTTATTTGGGAATCCATCCCACAAATCTTGCGGCTGAAACACCAACCCTGCAGAGCACTCGGACATTTTCTTTCCTCTTCCTTTGCAAGTCGTCCCCGTTACTCACAATAACCTTCATTAAGCGGTATCGCAAAAAAGGCAGCGCAATTCTCCAGATCTATCGGCTGCTTTTTTCCCTCAGCACCACGGGAGGCGGCTGCTTTTGTCTGGGAATTGCAAACTTCCAGGCCTTTTAAAATTTAGCCTTTGCTTCCCCTCCCACTTTGTAGCCGCTGCCTTGAGATTCCGGGGTCACGGAGGGGACTCGGGAGAGCCGGAGCCGGGAGCGGGAGGGATCTGTGGCTTGTGGATGTCCTGCAGTGGGAGCTGATCCCGTCGTGTCCATCAGAGAGGAGCCGGTGGGACGGATTAAAGGGCAATTTTTTGATCTCTGGCTGTCAGTCCTCATCCCTGAGTTGGGAAGCAGTGGGAGCCAGGAGCGAGGGAAGAGCTGAGCTCATTAACAGCTGCACGGACACTCCTCCCCACTCTCCCGGCCCCATCCTGCTGCTTCCAGCTCTTTTTGCCTTCCTTGCCTCACAGCCCCGCTCCTGGTCTTCCCTCAGCTGCATTTTCCAGCCTTTTGGACACTTTTATAGACACGTAAAAGGGGTTTTGCAGGGTTGGGCAGTTATTCAGTGGGAAAACACGCTCACCCCCTCTTGCCTCTCGCATCCCCCTGGAGCAATTTAATGCAGTCTTTCCCACTTCTGTAGTCTGATCCCACTGATTCCATTCCATGTCGATTCCCCCCTTCCAAACTCCCCTGCAGGATATTCCGTCCACATCCTGACGTTTGTGGGAGTGTCATTTACCCCTTAAGAAGGTTTTGAAGGGGTTCTTGCACAGCATCCACGGACGTTTGCTGCTCTTTATTCCGTTTAACCGGGAAAGAATTCGGAATCACCATCCTGGGCAGGGGCCTCGTGGAGTAGTGGGATAATCTTTTCCCTTGTTTCCCTCACCCGTGTCCCCTCTCTCTTATTAATCCCATTATTGTTTGGCCTTGTCCTGCTTGTGAGTGTTCCAGACATATGGGAGCAATTCTCCCCAAAACTCTTGTCTGTGGTACAGAAGAAAGCTTGGAACAAACTCCTGATCTCAATGGGAGAGAAACTCCTGGACTTTCGAGGGCAAAATATTCTTTAATCTATTTTGAGTGCAGCAAAAACCCTTTTAGGGTGCCGCAAAAACAAATAAGTGCAGGCACTGTGGGAATTCCTGTCAAATATTTATCTGGTGAATTATTAACTGAAAAATCAAGTCAGGGGCTTGGGTTTGTGCTCAGTTTGATGGTTTGGGTGAGGATTTCAGGATTGGTCGTTCAGAGGTGGAGAACAGCTGTCTGGCCAGTGGGAAAGTGGGATACAATTGCAATTATTTTTAATTCTTTCCCCCATCCTCCCCTGTAGCGTTCAGCTGTGACCTCATTAACTTGGCACTGAATGGAAGGGAGTGTATTGCCTGATGAGTCTTAAATTTTAATTTACAGCTGCGGCGTTCACACATGCTTTTTAAAAATGGTTAGTGGTTTGAAAATGGTTAAAAATTGAAATGGTTAATAATTGAAATTATCCTAATTCCTCTATTTAGAAGCGTAAATTAATTTTCGTTTAATCCGTTGGAGTAAACTGAGGTATTCTCAGTCTTAACTTTTCTGTTCTGCATTAATGTCTGATGAATAGAGAGGCCTGTTTGGTTGCCCTCTTTTAATTCTTTAATTGGGTAAGAGAAATTTATATGAGGGTGAACAATTTCTTTGAAAAATTAAAAAAAAAAAATTCCAATAAATTCGGTCAGTGTTTGTTCAGACCCTACAGACTCGCTGTAGAACTGTAACCATGAAAGAAAGAAGGAAAAGTCTCTTTCCTAAGACTGAAGTTTTCCCCCAAATCCACCTCATTTCCTCATTTTTTGTGTCCACGTGGTACATTGGAAGAATTCCGTGGATAACACCAAAATATGGGAAGTTGTTCCTGAGGTTCAACTTGTGTTTTTGTAGTGGCTTTATTGACTCGCTCGCAGTAGAGGATGATTTTGTGTGGAGCCCCAGGGGACCCTGAGAGAAACACTCTTGGTTTTTCACTCAGGCTTGGAGGTAAATTTACAGGTTTTCCTGAGTGAAATCTGGATCATGTCATAATCTGGCCACTTCTTCCCCATTAATGCATGTGAAGAGTGTTGAGTGCTGCAGCTTTACTTTTCCGGCGTTGGAAATAGGCTAAAATAATCTCCAAACCCTGGGAATCCTTACAAACAAAATAATCTGGAGTTAAAAACTGTAAAATACCTGTTTTTGGGGAATCAGAGAGAAGAGAAGCAGTAACAGCTGTAGTGGAGTAAAAATGGAATTAAATGGGAGGTGCTGCTGAGTTGAGATTTGGAGGTGGTGCAGCTTGATTTGGATGGATCCTACTCCAATAAATGCAGAGAAATGAGGAAGAAATTCCCACCTCTGAGGGTGGGGAGGGGCTGGGATGGAATTCCCAGAGAATTTGTGGCTGTCCCTGGATCCCTGAGAGTGTCCAAGGCCAGGTTGGACGGGATTTGGAGCCACCTGGGAAGGAGGAAGGTGTCGGGGTTGGAACTGGATGAGTTTTAAGGTCCTTTCCCACCCGAACCATTCCATGATTCTGTGATTCCGTAATTCAGGGGAATTTAGCAGGGCTGCGGGGTTGGTAGAGAACAGACCAGGAAAACCATCCTGGATTATTCCTGCACGTGCACCAACCTGCTGGTTTTTGAATTGCTTCCACCAAAAGACAGCCCAGTGTCCTGGGCTGACAGTGCAGCCCGCCTGGAAAGCCATCACAAGGGACAAAGAACACAGTGACTTTATTGTAACTATTCTGAACCGTACATTTGAATGATTGCTCTGTGAAATATCCTCGATTCTGAGCCCCAACGGTGTAAATCTTCTCTCCCATCCAGCTGCTGACGATGCGTGTGTGGTTTTGCTGGGATACAGATTTAACAGCTGGTCTGCAATGTTAGATTAAGACACAGCTGTTAAAATATCAGCATTCACGTCGCAGACACGTTTTGTTTGCCATCCAGAATAATTTTTATAAAGTTAATCCAACAGATAATGCTCTGACTTCAGTTTGCATCATGTTATTTTATGTATGTTGTTGTAGTGGATCAGTGCCGTGCTCTGCTCCTTCCCAAGACCAAAACACCTGACTTTTCTGTGGAGATGCATCCTTGTATCGCCTGAGAAGTTTTGGGGTTTAATTTGGGCAGTAGCTGTGGGGCAGAGTCTTCGTGGATATTGCAGGATCATTCCTTGAAGGATTTAGGTGAGATTTGTTTTCATAGGAGCAAAATTAAATCACTGAACCTCTTCCCAAGGAGGTGCTGGTCCTGATTGTAGCCAGGGAAGACACAAGAGCTGTCGGGTGGCGATTCCTTCTTGGAGAACAGTCTCTGATGTCCACAGCTCAGGCGTGAGGGGATTTATTCCGACTGAATCCGCCGTTGTTTTCTCGTGGATGGAGCCAGGTGTTCTGGCTGCTGGGAGAATCCTGTGAGAGAATTCCGACAGCAGACGGGTTGCCAAGGGAGTAGCAAATAAAGCTTCCTGAATCCAGTCAGCGTGGATGGATTGTCTCTTTGTGCAGCCTTTCTGGCTGCCGAAAGTTCTGCTCCTGGATTTCGCAGCCTCCTGCCCCTCCTGGCTGCCACAAGTTCTGCTTTAACAGCCTCGTGCCTCTTCTCTGCCGCAGCCAGAAGGATTTGTCCGCTGTGCTGTGGGGCTGATGCTCTGAAACTCACTTTATTTACCTTAAACCCGAGTTGGGGTGGCAGAGGAAGAGGACAGGGGTCAATACACTTCTGCCCCTTGTGAAAATGCCCCCGGAGTGCCTTGGGTGGCAATTGGGATTTGTTCTCATTTTGTGACCATTTGATGACAGCAAAGCTGACATTCAAGGCAGTCGGAATGCTGCAGGTCTCCCTGGTTGGTCTGCCAAAAAGCACTGGGGCTTGAATGTCAAAATTCAGGAAATAGAAGCCTTCTGCCATCCTCATCCCAGTGGGAAACGTGGAGGTTGAATGGTCTGCACTGGCTTGTAGTGTTAAACACCCTGGGATATCCTGCTGCATCCGCCCGGTGAAAATCCACAGCAAAGTCACACGGGAAGCAGTAAAAGTCATCAAGCCTTTGAGGAGAAAAAGTAAATTCTCTTCAGTGGGAGGGTTCAGTGCTTCTTCTGTTATGTCTGGAAATCTGGCTTGTCTGGTTTTATTCTGCAGGGTTTTACTGTTGTGTGTTATGTGGCAGACACTGCCATCCTGCATTTCTACAGCTCTAGAAACGAAAAGGCCAGCCGAATCCAAATGGTGACTTTGAATCCTGGCTGTGTCTTTATCTGTATTTTCCATCCTATTTATGATTTATAGAAATTCCCCCCTCCTTTTTTTTTTGAGCACTGAAGAACCTGATCTGGCTGTGAATTCCATCGTGTGCTCTCCAGTCAGTGTCAAATCCCCTGACAAATCCCACCAAACGCTCTTCTTCCTTTGCTCAGCAAGAGAAATTTTTGAGCAGTGGATTGTCACGCTCCTCCCTCCTGTTATTTTCCAAGGAGACCTCCTTGGAACTGGCAGGAATTGTGTGATCCTTCCATGTGGATCAGGGAAGGGGAAAGGGAAGGGGAAGGGGAAGGGGAAGGAGAAGGAGAAGGCGAAGGAGAAGGAGAAGGAGAAGGAGGAGGAGAGGGAGGAGGAGAAGGAGAAGGAGAAGGCGAAGGAGAAGGAGAAGGAGAAGGAGGAGGAGAGGGAGGAGGAGAAGGAGAAGGAGAAGGCGAAGGAGAAGGAGAAGGAGAAGGAGGAGGAGAGGGAGGAGGAGAAGGAGAAGGAGAAGGCGAAGGAGAAGGAGAAGGAGAAGGTTGTTGTTGCTCCACTTCCCACCCTGGGTCTCCTTCCCCTTCCCACGGTGACAGCAGCTCTGGAGCATTTCCCAGCAGGCCTGGAAGCAGTGATCACACTCCCACTCGGAATGTCATCTTCGCAGGAGATGGAAATGTGTCATTTCCATGAAAAACAGGATTTTGACGAGATTTACAGCTCCTGCCCCAGAGTCTCTTCCTTGCCCGGGCAAAGTGTCTTTATTTACCAGTATCTAAAACACAGGCCAGAGGATGGTGGATTTATTTCCCTGATAATATCCCTCTGGAATTCTCCCAAGCCCATCACAGCAGGCATGTGGAGAGGAAGGAGGAAGCCCAAACCCTCTCAGCTGCCACAAACCCAACATTCCCCGCGAATGGAAATGGTTACCAGGACCCCCCATCTGCATCCCCCCGTTCCTAAACCACGAATCCCACATCCAGGAAAAGTGCAAACTGACAGATGGATGCTGTCTTCCAGAGGAACTTTGGAATTTAAAATGCAGCATCTTTAAAGAACAAGAGCAGATGGCTTTGCTTTTTGGTCCTACAGGCAGGGATTAATGTCATTCCCTGTCTTTTAACTACTTCCATCTTTATCCTCCCTTTTTTCCCCTGCAGAAATTAACCTTGGCTGTCTGTTTGGAGACAGAAAGCTTGGGATGGTTTTTCGTGGTTGCTGCCCTCTCAGAGTAAGGCAGGTAAAAAAATTGGCCGTGGGTTTTAAAGGGAATAACGGGGTGAGCGCCTCGTTCAACCTATAGCATGGAAAAAATGTAATTTAAACCCACAGTAATTACTTGTCTTTTTTTTTATTGTTGGAGTTACTTAAATAACGATTTAAATGCAGACATTTACTTTTAGTGCTAAGGTTAAAACAATCTGATTTTTTTTCCCCTTCCCAGCCCCTAAAGCAGTGCACTGTCAGTCTAATCCTCATCGCAACCAGGGTTTTTCCAGCTGGCATCAAATTATGAGGTGTGGGATACTGAAAGGCCGTGGGTCACGGGGTTCACACGGATAATTGGGAATAGCTTTATTCCATGCTGAAGGGGGAAAGCTCCACTGGCAGCCAGAGCTGTGCCCCATTTGGCTTTTCATACGTGTAGCACTGTGAAAAACCAGAAAGCATTCCAAAACCAAAAGCGCACCTCAGTTTCTCCTCAGCAGGGAAGTTGGTGGTGAGGTAAGCTGGGGTGTGCTTCGTGCCAGGAATTCTCACTGAGCGTGTCTTGGCACCGTGCGCTCGGAGCAGGCTTGGGCAGAGTCACCTTTTGCCTTTGGAAAACACAATGAAGGGTCTGCAGCGGAGCCGCGCTGCCGGAGTCACACGAAGTTGGGTGAATTGGGTTGATTCCAGAAGAAACAGCCTCGCTCCCGCACACCTGGCTGTGCCCATGGCCCTCTCTGCCACCTTGGATTTCATGGCACCGTCCAGCTCAAGCCAGGTTGGGTGGGAAAAGGTAGAAATGGCCCTGGTTTTCTGCCAAGTTTGTGCCCCACATCCCTGCTTTTTGCTCTGCTGTGCCTGTGTGAACATTCCCTGGTTTTCTTCAGGAAGCAGCTGGGTTGAGGCAGGACCTTGTTTTATTCCAGCAGCTCTTCAGCTCACGTGTTAACCTGGAGCGAATATTCCCAGGTGAAGTGTGAGCCCCAGGAGTGTGGGCTGCGGATCCCGTGAATCCAGAGAGGTTCACAGGAGTCAGGGGCGATGGGAAACGAATTTTCAGAGTCTCAAGGAAACCAATTCTGCCTTTAACAGCCATCTAGAGCAGGAGGCTGAACGTGCTCGGTGGAAGCAGGAGCTGTCTGCAGAGCTAAATCCAAAGCCGCTCCCGTTCCCCAGGGAGGCAGCCGGGAAGGCCTCAGTGCCCATGGCCTTTGAGACACAATTCCCGATTTTTTTCCCCCTAATGAACAGCAAGCTCCATCAAAGGCGGGGAGATGCAGGACAAAGAGCAGCTCATGTGGCTGCTCCGAGCCAGGATGTGCCCCGAGGCAGCTGCTTCCACCCGGGAATTGCAACAGCAATTGATAGTCATAGCATCACTCTCTTCCCAGGAGCCTGAGGGGAGAAAAGTTCCCTCCTTCCCTCTCTGAGTTTATGAGGATGCTTCTTGTTTAGTGCTCTGTTCAGAGAATAGAATGTATAAAGGAACAGAATGGGGAAAGATCACCGAAGTAATTTGGTTTAAGTCGTGCAAAGTCACTTCCCAAAACCAGCGAAATGTCTGTGTAAAATAAAATGATTTGGTTTATTATCTCTCAGTATTATGAGGTCTGAAGTTGGCACTCTGTTCCATGGTGTATTTATAATTTGAGTTACTGCTCTTGCTTTGTAACCGAAAGTGAGGATTTGTTAAAACAATTCGGGGGGCAAGGAGGGGAGAAAAATCCACACATTCCGTCTCTGCTTTGTCTTTCATCCCTTGGGGGATGAAAGTTGGAGGTTGGAATGAGATGATCTATAAGGTTCCTTCCAACCCAAACCATTCTGTGATTCCACGACCCCCTCCTGCAAACAAACCCAAGGCCAGCAGGAAATTTCTAATCTCTGCTAAAGCACAGCCATCGACGCTTTTTTTCCAGCAGATGGGAACTGTGGGGAAAGGAAGGATCTGGGGCCACGCTGCTGGGAATGGGGACGTTTCTTACCGCAGCTTTTCCTCCAGCACAGAAAATTCCAGGGAAGAGGGGAAAAAAGAGCTGGGTGAGGTTGTGCTGCAGGTGGGAGCTGCTCTGAGGGAAGCAGGGACACAGGGCTGGGACACAAAACCTGGGTGGCACAGCTGTCACACAGCACCTGGGTGGCACAGCTGTCACACAACACCTGGGTGGCACGGCTGTCACACAACACCTGGGTGGCACGGCTGTCACACAACACCTGGGCGTCAAAGCAAAGGGCAAGAAGAGTTTACCTCTTCCTAAACATTTCTCTCTTCCCTTTCTTGGATTCCCCAGGACTTGGCCTGAGTTACTGACATCAGTCTGGCTGCCACGCCTCCTCTTGCCCTCGTCCTCTTGGTTTTTCCTCCCGGAGCTGTTCACCAGGCATTTTCCAGAAGCGCATCCCATTTGACAGAGAGCCTTTTGTTCGGCACCGGCGGAGTCGGGCTCGATGTCATAACTTGCACTGCGTCCTTGGGCAAGAGCATAAAAAGAGTCTTTTAATCTCCCTGGGTTTATTTTTAATAGGGAACAACATAATCAGTAGGTGGAGGTGACTTTTCATCTTAGGAGCTGCAAGGGGGGAAGACAATTTGGAGATAATTTTTGGGGCGCTTTCAGAGGGAGCTGCCCACAGGCACAAATGCTGGCTCAGAGCAAGTGAGTCTCTTTTTCTGTGTTATCAGGAGTTGTTGTAGGGATTTTTCTTCTCCTGTTCTCCAGCTCAGCCTCTTGATGATTTTAAAGCACAGTGGTTTGATGTAATTCGGAGAGTTTCTGTCTGCCTGCAGTCGCCGTTTGGAGAGAATGGGGTGAGAGAGGCCTGGAGGTTCTGAGACAGAACAGCAGCACTGGGCACAGTCCTGTTAAATGTCCCCTCCTTCAGAGGGAATTTCTTCAGTGCTCCCGCAATCCCAGGATCGCTGGGATTGGAAAAGATCTTTGGGATCATCGAGGCCGACCTGTGACCGAGCCCCACCTTGTCACCAGCCCAGAGCACTGAGTGCCACATCCTGGGACACCTCCAGGGATGGGGACTCCCAGCCTCCCTGGGCAGCCCCTTCCAATGCTTAACAACCCTTTCCATGAAGAAATTCCCTCTGATGTCCAGCCTGAAGCTCCCCTGGCACAGCTTGAGGCCGTTTCCTCCTGTCCTGTCCCTTCACCTGGAGCTGTGTTTGCACACCTTGAGATGCTCTGGGGTTTCTCCCTAAACGGTTCAGCTTCTGCATCTCCACCAAAACCAAGCAGACCTCTTAACAAAGGCAAGAGAGCAGGAAAAGGGGAATTTTGGGAACACCTTTTCCTAGTGGGAGGTGTATCAGAGGAAAGTAGGAGAGCATTTGTGAGGAGAACTTGAAATTTAGGTGTAGGTTTGTGAAAACCTGTAGTTGCAGGAGGCAAAACTTTGGGATTGGGGCAGGCATGAAAACAGGAACTCATTTTCATAAAGTTGTAGCTTTTTTTTCTCATTTTCAAGGCTTTTTGAAAAGAAGGGAACTTAAACTCTTGCTAGAATAAAAGTGGAGTTCTCATTTTATTTTCCCTTTCCATCAAGTAAAGACTTTTACCTTCAGCTTTTCCAGGCAGGCGTCGTAATTCCTTGGAATCAATTTCTTGGATCCGTGTGGTCAAACAAGGGATTAACTCTGCTGTAGACAGTAAAAACTCAAAAATAAATATATAAATAAAAATAAATCTGAAGTGCACGTCCAGCCAAACAGAAAGAGCACCTTGAGTAACGTGAGCTTGTAAATGTAAATATTTCCCAGCTGCTGCTGCCTTTTTCCTGGTTGATAACGCCGGAGGCTCATCCTGCTCTTCCTGCAAGTTATTGCTAAATTTCATGGCTCTCCTGTTTGTGGGATGTTTGAGAAATGAAGGGAATTTAATCAACTTGGTAAATAATAATGATTTTTTTAAAAAAACACATTAAAATCATAGCATGGTTGTGTCTTGTGTTCCAAAACTTAACCTTTTGCAGAGGGAAAGGGACTTCTGGGAAGGATTGGAAGAGTAAAGAGGTGGTAAGGGACAAGTGAAACTTTTCCTTATAATTCCCAGTATTTACCATTTACATCACCACAGAAGATGACCTGTTTTTTCCTGTCAGATCAGTTCTACTCTATAGTTTGGGGAAAAAAATGCTGAATTGGTTTAAAACACTTCTCAGGAAATTGCTGCTTGAGAATTTAATCTTTCTGCAGCTCCTCTTCAGCTGTGCTTCTAACAAGATTTAGGATTTATATGTATTTATGTATAGCAGGTTCGTTTGTGCTTCAGCTATTGCACTGCAAATTCCAAAGATTAGAATTCCTGCTCCTTAATCCTGCTGGGCTGTGGAGAAAACTGGTATCCAAATAATGGACTTTTTATAAAAATGTGTGTAGAACAAAGCTGTTGATGAAGCCACTGTCACCTTTTCCCTTTGAGCTGTGGTTTGAAATATAAATCAGGAGAAGAAGTGGCTTGTGGAGGTGTTTTTCCAGCCCGGGGTTTGTTTTATTCCAGGGTTGTAAATCCTAATGTATTCCAATAGTCTCTAATTCCACTCTCAAGGGAATATCATTGATCTGACATCGATAGCCAAAGAGGTGGTGAGTGCCACAGAAACGTGGAATGAGACATTGATTAATTCCTGGAGAGTTTTAAGGACAAACTACAAAAAGCAAGAGCAGAATGAACCCACACTGGACAGTAAGAATACAACGTGGATTATCAACAGCTTTTTTTGAGACATAAATCCCTGTCCTCTATATTTTTCCCTCTTTATCCTTCAGGAACACTCCAGACCAGCTGTATTTGCCTAACTCTGATAGATTTTCTCTCGGAGCTTCCAAGGAGTGTTCTCTCACCGATACCCAAACCTGTTATAACACACCGCAGGAGCGCAAGACACCGGTTATTTATTTTGACTTTTTTTTTATTTTCAGGCTTTGAATTTCACGGTGCTTTCTGATGCTTAGGCAGGGAATGACATCTTGGCTGTGCCTTCACTGTGACTACAGCCCTGTTCTGGGAGCTGGGAAGTTCTGTGGCTGTGTGGGAATTTATGTAACCGGGATGACGTGCGGGCTGGGAATGTTTTCCTTCTACACCTTCGTGAGAGAACTGAAATCCCCACCAGCTAATTCCCACTGATTTCAATGCAGATCGAGTACATAAATATCCCTTGGGAATCTTTTCATTGTCCCCACGGTCGCCTGTCTTCCTGAAACCCCCAAGCTCTGTCCTGGTGATCATTTCTCCCAGCAGCCAGAAGCTCGCGGTCACGGCTGCGATGAGACAACGGGAAATATTCCACGGAAGTGCTGCTTGTAGCTGTCGAATTCTCCTTTCTCTTTGCCAGCCCTTCCACCCCATGGTGAACCTGGAATGCTCCCGGGATTTCCGGCCCTTCCTGTGTGCCCTGTACGCCCCGGTGTGCATGGAGTACGGGCGGGTGACGCTGCCCTGCCGCCGCCTCTGCCAGCGCGCCCACAGCGAGTGCTCCAAGCTCATGGAGATGTTCGGCGTCTCCTGGCCCGAGGACATGGAGTGCACCAGGTGAGAAAATCCCTTTTTTTTTTTTCAGGGTTAAATTTTACTCCCCTCCAGGATGTCTTATGGCTCGTAAAAAACCAGGTGTTTTAAACGTTTTCCGTCACGAGTGGCCGTGTTTTCCTTCTCATTTTCCAGAAGCCTGTTTCCTGAGGTGGGAAGTGAGTTCCTATTTCTGCCCAAGAGATCGGCTGAAAATTGGCTGGGTTTGACGAGGATAAAATCTCAAAGCTGTTTGCAGAGCATCTACCCCTTGCTGAGCTGCAAGCAGCTGTGTTCAGCTTTACGTTGCACAAATAACTTCATGGAAAAACGATCCGGTGATGTTCCAAGCTGTTTGAGACAGAATATGCATGAAATTAAAAACAATATCTTCCTGCTTTATTGTTTTTTGTCAGTGACTCCAACAGCCAATGAAATTGAGGAGCACAAACAGGAAGAAATGGTTTACAGTTGGATTGGAGAGAATGAAAAACAATTAAAATTATTTTAGTTGAATAAGTCAGAGAGTGTTTCTAGGTCTTGATAATCCTGATCATAGATGGCTCTAACTCTGTATTCTGGACAGATGGACCCTTCAGGTTCTGCCTTCTCCTCAGTTAGGCCCAGGAGGTGGAATTTTAAAACCAGAGCTCGGATTGCTGGAACTTTGCTGGTGTTGTGTTCGTGCCTTTGTGCCGGAACACAGGCTGGGCAGAGGACGCTGAGCTTACGCTGAGCTTACTGGGACAGCGGAACCTGGTGGAGGGAGGAGCTGGGATTCCTCCAGTCTCTCCTTCAGAACTCCAGCCGTCCTCAGCCTGCAGTCAGAGCTTCAGCTACACAAATATCTTCATCATAATTCCATTTATTAATGCTGCTGGCAGTGCTGGTTGGAGTTTTGGTGTAACCACCTCACCGCCTCGCCCGATGGCAGCGAGCGGAGTTGCTTAGGAAAAGCTGTAAAATGTTCTATAAAATCCTGCTGCCGTAGGCTTAAATTCACAGACTTCCTGGGATGGATTTTGCATCCTTACCTTCATTCCTAAAGCCCCAGTGGGGTCCTTGTCTGTTTTATTTTTAAACTTACTTTATAGTTTCAACATTGCGCTCTGGGACGAGTTTGTGTCTAAATAGTGCAGAATTTCGTGGATTCTCCATTTTTTGGATCGTCTGGTTTTGCTCCGGTTCGTTTGCCTGAAGTCACACCTAGAGATGAGGTTACCAGTCCTTGTAAAGTGTGAGTATATTTCTTGTAAATGCTTCTTTTTTAGGTTCCCAGATTGTGACGAGCCCTATCCTCGCCTGGTTGACCTCAACTTGGCCGGGGAGCCCACGGAGGAGGCCCCGATGGCCGTCCAGAGGGATTACGGCTTTTGGTGTCCTCGGGAGCTGAAAATCGACCCGGACCTGGGTTACTCCTTCCTGAGGGTCCGGGACTGCTCCCCTCCTTGCCCCAACATGTACTTCCGTCGGGAGGAGCTGTCCTTCGCCCGCTACTTCATCGGCGTCATCTCCATCGTCTGCCTCTCCGCCACCTTGTTCACCTTCCTGACCTTCCTCATCGACGTCACCAGGTTCCGCTACCCAGAGAGGCCGATCATCTTCTACGCCGTCTGCTACATGATGGTGTCCCTGATCTTCTTCATTGGCTTCCTGCTGGAGGACCGGGTGGCCTGCAACGCTTCCAGCCCCTCCCAGTACAAGGCCTCCACGGTGACGCAGGGCTCCCACAACAAGGCCTGCACCATGCTCTTCATGGTGCTCTACTTCTTCACCATGGCCGGCAGCGTCTGGTGGGTCATCCTCACCATCACCTGGTTCCTGGCGGCCGTGCCCAAGTGGGGCAGCGAGGCCATCGAGAAGAAGGCCCTGCTCTTCCACGCCAGCGCCTGGGGCATCCCGGGCACCCTCACCATCATCCTCTTGGCCATGAACAAAATCGAGGGCGACAACATCAGCGGCGTGTGCTTCGTCGGCCTCTACGACGTGGACGCGCTGAGGTACTTCGTGCTGGCCCCTCTCTGCCTGTACGTGGTGGTGGGAGTCTCCCTCCTCCTGGCCGGGATTATCTCCCTCAACCGGGTTCGCATCGAGATCCCGCTGGAAAAGGAGAACCAGGACAAGCTGGTGAAGTTCATGATCCGGATCGGCGTCTTCAGCGTGCTGTACCTCGTGCCCCTGCTGGTGGTGATCGGCTGCTATTTCTACGAGCAGGCGTACCGGGGCGTGTGGGAGACCACGTGGATCCAGGAGCGCTGCCGCGAGTATCACATCCCCTGTCCCTACCAGGTGAGGAACCCCGTGGGAGGGGACGTGGGAAGAGCTGCTCGTGGTCCCTCACTCAGAGTGCTGCTGTTCCTGTAGAAAAACGTTGTTGCTGCACTCAAATTATCGGGATAATGCACTTGATGCCTTGTAGAGGCTGCCCTGGAGCAGAGGCTGGGCAGAGTGAAAGGATAAAGGGCAGGGATTTTATTAAAAGGCCTTTATAGGATACATCTTGGGCAGTGCAGGAGTCTCGCAGAGACTGCACCCAGGATGGACACAGCCACACGTTTTTGGGACAGATAGAAGTTTTGTCCATTTGCAAATCAGAGGTTAATTGTCCAATTACAGCTTCAGGCAGTGCAGTCCCTTTCTCCCAGTTTGCTCCCCCCAACTCACTTTTGTTTCCGTTTCTCGGGGCCTGGGACAGTGAGGTGTCCTTGATTCTCAGGCCTGGAGAGGAATTGTTGTGTCTGACCAAAATGAGAAAAGCAGCAGCTCACACTCTGTATGGAGCTCAGAGTTATACACTAAAGAATTGCAGGATTGCAAATATATGAAAATATAAAAGCTAAAATCCTAAGGCATCACACCAGGCCGGGTGTTGTTGGGAAATCGGAGGTTCCCGTCAGCTGCTTGGTGTTTTTTCGTGGCGTTTCTGGGCTGTGTGGCACCTAGGCAGGATGTAAAGATGCTGTTTTAGACCACCCTCAAGACCAAGACTTGATGAGTTTATTTTTGGTCATTGGAAGTTTTGCTGGTGAGGAATTTTGGCGTTGGAACTGAGTTGTCATCAGGCTGCTTTTTCTAGGTCTCCTTGTTCATCTGTAGGAGTTTTGGGGCTTCGGTGGCCTGAAGGTTTTGTGCTCGTTTTGTGCCAGGAACATCTGTATAAAATCCAGCTTGAAGTGTCTCCTGAAGAAAACCAGAGCTTGCAGCTCATCAGCTTTGGGTTTTTTTCAAGAAATTGAGACTTATCTGCCCGGTTTAATCGAGTTATCACCGGAACAGAAGCCTCTAAGAGCCCTAAGATCAAACTCTTCACTGGTTTATTCAGATGCAGTTGAAAAGAAAGTATTTTAGGGATTAATTGCCTGCTTTTGAGCCAGAATGGCAGATTGTTTTTGGAATGAAGTTGCTTAGATATTTCCTGCAACTTATTTTAAAGGAACTTTATTTCCAGAGGGTTTTACGGCAAACCTCCATTCTACAGCTGCACGCAGAGGGATATTTAAAAATTAGCGTTTTGGCTCTGAAGCAGTTAAAACACCAGCTGAATCATCAAAGCTCACATTTTAATGCAATAAAATATCACTTAAAGGTTTGGCTTAGGCTTGATAATAATCCTTTTATTACCTTTTAACCCTTGCCGCTGTTTTTCCCTGTTAGGTTTTATTAGGGTGGGACTCTTCCCTCCCATCCAATGTGGGAGCATTTTTATGGCAGGAAACCTCTGGCAGTGGGTGTGTGCTGTTCATTGGCTTGATCGAGCCTTCAGTGCTGCAGGTTTTAATCTGTTCAAACCGGCTGATGCTTAAAAACAAAGGAGAAAAAAAAAGAAAAAAAGAAAAAAAAGGAACGTGTGGCTTTCTCTTGATTAATTTCCAGCACCCACCGTGTGCCAATCTACATTTTGTTTGGTAAGGATCTATAAAATCAAGAGGGTTTTGCCCTCCCCCAAAATTTGGAGCAAAAACTTGTTATAAACCTCGAAACTGAGGGCTGGAGTAATGAAAACATGTAGGAAAAATGCCCCTGAAATCCCTGGCAAACCGTTGCCATAATGGCCCAGCGGGAGTCAAAAGAACAATAATGGTTTCATTCACATCAAATTGGGTTGAAGGACCTGCAGACCCCAGGGAGTATTAGAAGGGATTTTTTTTTTCTCCTTTTAACCCGTCCATTTATATTTTTTTCCCTCAAACTAAACACGCTTCCTGTATGAAACAATCCAGATTTATAACTGAAACAGATTCCCAAAGCTGTGGGGAAAATGACTTTATCCTTAGCTCATGCTAGTGAAATACATCCTTAAATTAGGGGGAAATGTGGAGTTTTGTGGAGAATATCCCTCAGTGGCGAAATACGAGCGTATTTTTACGAAGCTTTAATGTTATTTAATTAACTTCCAACGTTTCCGAGGGCAGACTCTCCCAAATGGAGAGCCGGAGCCGATTCCTCAGCGGATGAAACGTTTGTGTGCGAAGCTCCCCCGGGGTTGTGGCGGTCGGGAGCTTTTTCCCGACACCAGCAAATCCGAGGTTAAAAATCCCCGAGTCCACTGGAGCGTGACATCATCTTTGCCATCAGAGATGATGCCACAGAAACTCCTTCTGGAAAATTCCCGGTGAGGGGGGTGGGAATATCCAGCTGCTCCCGTGGGAGGGACCGCGGGGTCCATGCTGTGCCGTGGATTCTCCTGCCTGCTCCAGAACCGGGCTGGGGTTCAGGATAAAAACCAGAAGCTGTTTTTCTTCGGCTGCCTGAAACGAGAAATATTCTCAAAATTAGAAATATTCCCAAATGGAGGAGGCCACAAGATGCCTTTGTGCTCCCACTGTGATTTCTGCCTACCTGGGTGTTTCCTGGCTTGACCCGGATGTGTTCTCCGGGTTTCTTGGCAAATCTGGGAGGCATCCGTTGCTTTCCTTGTGAAATAAAAACTTCTTTGCCTGAAGGACAGGGAATCAGTGTCCCAGTACTCATGGAGCAGGTGCGGGGACAGGAGGAGTTCGTGGTGCCCTGTCCTGCCCTCAGTGTCCTCCGTGCTCCAGGGTTCTGGGAGAGAAGAGCAAAGAGGGAAAGGGTTTGTAGGAGCTGGGAGCAGCTTTCTTTATCCCCATGGGCTCATCTCGCGCCTCGCTTTTCTGGAAGTCAGGCAGTGGCTTTAATCATAAAATCAAGGAATGGTTTGGGTGGGAACGGACCTTAAAGCTCACCCAGTCCCACCCCCTGCCATGGACACCTTCCACTATCCCAGCCTGGCCTTTCAATGGGAATAAGGGCAAATTGATTAAAGAGTCACCACAAATAATTCTTGTTTCTGCTGCCGGGGCTGTGCAGTGACTGCGGTGATCTGATCTTGCCACTCAGCACAACTTCTCTGTGAAATCTCTGCTCGCACTGGCCCAAAAATGTCCTGAGCCATCCACCTCTCTTTTTACCAAGGTTGGAACCTTTTTCCTTTTCTGGAAGGGAACGGTGCCTTCGGAATTTCCTTTCAGCGTAGGAATATTCAAACAAGGAGCTGAGTTTTACGTTGGAATCCTACTTCTCACTCATTGCCTTAAAAAAGGAATTAACGCAATGTCACCTCATGGTTCACAGGGCAGAGCCTCAGGACAGCCAATAATTTCACCGTTCTCGATAAATTCTTGGTGTTGGCTTGGCTCGTTAGTCCTGCCCCAATGTTCAGCTCTCCCAGTTTGTCTCTTTCCTCTCTTATTTGCAGTTTGCTCCCGGAGGTTGATGGCACATGGGAGTTAAATCAGATCACGGGCAGGGGCACGGGGATGAAGTTTGGGGCAGTCACCCTCCAGAAGCACAGAATGGCTCCGGTTGATGGGGAGGTTTAGGTTGGAAATCTGGGAAAGGTTCTTCCCCCAGAGGGTGTTTGGGCACTGGAGCAGCTCCCCAGGGAATGGTGACATTCCCAAGGCTGCCGGAGCTCCGGGAGCGTTTGGCCAGCGCTCTCAGGGATGCGCAGGGTGGGATTGTTGGGGTGTCTGCTGGACTGGATGATCCTGGTGGGTCCAGCTCTGAATGTTCTACGATTTTGTGACCTCTGGACACATCTACTCAACCTCCTGCTCAAGCAGGGTCAGCCCAGGTCCGTGTCCAGTCAGGTTTTGAATTCCTGTTGCCATAAAAGCTGTGATTTCCTTTCCATCTGACCTCAGAAGTAAAGAGAAAAGCAGGGGAAAAAGGAAAAAAAAACCCAACAGCTTTGAAGTGTATTTAGCTGCTGTTTCACATCCTTGTCCTGCACGGTGGTTTATTCCTTACAAGGACAGGGATGGAGTTTTATTCCTCTTGGAATTACGAAGAGAATCAAAACTGGGCCACGGTGACCCGCTCCAGTCTGTGAAAATAGGTCTCAAAACTGGGATGGATTTGGCTAAGAAGTGAAATAGATACTCAGTAAAGTCTGTCCCCAGAGTGGGCTGTAATGTACATTTCTCTTACGAAAAGTAGGAGTTCAAAAGTCAAGAAAAATCTGATTTCCTGCAAAGTCAAGGAAGTTTTAGATTAATAGATCTCAAATCCAAACCTAAATAGACTCCACAGTTTCCACAAACGCTTCAGGGCCAGACTCAGCACTGGGCTGGGAGAGGCTTCAAATTTAGATACTAAAGAGAAAAAAAAGAAAAAGAAAAATAAACCATTTCAAAGACATTTGCTGCTGTAATGGGAGTCCTTGAGAAGAGGAACTGAGCAGTAGGAATTAATTACCTTTGCTTGGTATCTGATATTCAGCATTTCCCTGAATAAACAGGGATTAAAAGCCCTCAGCGCTGCCTTGCTCAGAGCAAAGGTGCTGCTCCTGCTTCTCTTTTCCATGATTTTTTGGGGAATGGGAGGGAGCTTAAATCCCATCCCATTCCACCCCTGCCACCTTCCACTGTCCCAGGTTGCTCCAGGCCCAGTCCAGCCCGGCCTGGAAAACACTTCCAGGGACGGGGCATGAATTGTGCCTGGCTTAATCCATGATCTCTTTAAAGAGGTCACATTTGCTCTCACTGGATGTTTTTATTTTAGGATTTTTGCTGCAAAATTCTGGGGACATCTTTTGAGGAAAAGTGGGGGTGTTTTGCAGTCAGTCCCCTTCAAAAATCAGGATAAGCCTCAACACCTTTTAAACTCATTTTCTACATCCTGACCAGCCTTGGTTGAATCTTTATAATCATTCCAGAAAGAAAATTAGGGAAGAGGTTTTTTGCTTATTTTTTGAGGGTTGACGTAAATAAGCACCTAAAATGGCATTTCCTGGAATTTGGGAATCCCATGGAGGTTTCATTCTGCTTTGCTGCTGATAGAGAGGAGTTTTTCTGCAGCAACGATGAGCACAACTCTTTCAAAAGTAATTTTCGCCGAGTTCTTTGAAGCAGTTCCTGTGTTTATCTCTAAATCTTTCCTATTTTCCTTCTGATCTTCACCTTAAAAAAAATTAAAACTGCCTCAGTGTTTTGAAGAACTTAATTATTCTGAGCTGTAAGATGATGTAATGGTGAATATCATTTTTATCAGTAACAAAAATAGACAATCCCGGGGTTTTTTCCCCAATTTTTTTTTCTCTCCACTCTGTTTCATTCCAAGTCGAGGCCCCAGCCTTGCTGTGGGATAAAGTTAAATGGGATTTTATGGAGTTTCACCCACTCACTCCCATCCCCGGCTGGTGTGGCACGAGGGAAATAAAACACTTGCCAATTTATTCCTGTTAATACTGAAATTTTAACACCACAGAGATTATTTTAATGCACTATCTGACGACACTGGACCAATGGGTTTTAATATTAGGATCAAAATCCTGACAGGATGAAAATCCTGTCACCTGCTGGTAACTTTGCCTCAAGAGTTCAGCAGTTCTCTCGTCTCCCATTTCCACAAATGCACTTTTTGAGCTGATAATGGTTAATTTTTAATTTTACTGTACATTTTCATGATCCCTTTAGATGTGGCCTCCCTGCCCATGGCCTGGATCAACCTGGGGTGGTGGGAGGTGTCCCTGCCCATGGCAGGGCTTGGAATGGGATGAGCTTTAAGTCCTTTCCAGCCCAAATCATTCCGTGATTCTCTGTCCCAAAATTGTCACTGTGTGACAAAAACCTCTTCATTTCAGGCTCTTTTGGCTCACTAAGATCCCTAAATTGCTTTGTTTTGCTGCTTTTTTTTAAAAGGCTGCCCACGCAACAGGGGCAGGGGCAACATTTCCGAGTTTCATTCCTCCTTGGCATGGCCTGTTCCTTCCTTCTGCTGAATATCCTGTCTCCATGCACTTATTTTAAATAAAATTGGGCTGAAACTGAAGAAGCACCAAGAAAAGCTGGCAGGAGTTAATCCTTGACACGCAGACCCCCGTGGCTTTGAGGTGCTGCTCGAGTCAGGGACGGGATTTCTCCGTTTTTATGGAGAAAATCCAAATTTTTTTTCCCCCTTTTTCCCATTTTTCCCCCCCCATTTTCCCCACTCCTCGGGGGCGTCGCCACTGTGCTTTTTAACCCGGCGTGGCTCAGCTGTTTGGCCATCTGTGGGGCTGCAGAAACGTGCGGGGAGTGCTCGGGGCTGGCTGGAGAGAAGAGGCTTCGTCGGGAAACGTCTCGGCGCCGTTCGCGTGCGGCACGGGCGGAGAGGGAATAAATAAACTTCGGGATCTCTGTAAATCTGGGTTTCTCCTCCCCCTTCTTCCTTCATTTATTGTTTCGAATTCCTCTTGGGAGAGGTAATGGATTTGCTTAAGTCTGCCCTAAGGAGCTGCTTCTTGTTGGGTGTAATTATTCCGTCCTAAGGAAAGGGAAAAAAAAAAACCAACCCAACAAAACAACAAAGGTGGAGGTAAAACCAGATTTTCCATATTAATCAGAAAAGGTGGAGCAGAGCTGAGGTAGGAGAGGGGTTTCATTCAAAACCAAATGTAACTTAGCTCAGAACATCGTTGATCGCGTCGTTGCAGTGCTTCCTAGCAATGACACAGGTCATTTCTCCTGCTTTGCATGCTCAGGAAAAAGAATATATTCAAGGAGCAGCCTTGGATTCTGGTCATTAAGGAAAACCTTTTCCCACTGACTCTTTAATTGTGAATAAATCAGCAACAAAAGCTGAGTGAAGTCGCTCTTTACCCTCAGAACTGAAGGTTGCAGCACCTGTGACGGGAAACCCATCACCCCAAACCAGATTTATCTTTTCATTGCAGTGAATTAAAGGAAAGTGCTTAGGATTTGCATTTGGAAATGTATTTTTACTTGTGGTTCGTTGATTTATTTTTGTCTTTTTAATAGTGCTTCTGAAGCCACTGTATATCATCTGAACTATTTTAAAATATCTGTTACGCTCAAAAACAAACAAGACCAGGGTCTATTTCTCATTTTCAGTGTGAAACAATACTGGTAAGTATCAAAAACTGATAAGAAATATCAAAACTGGTAAGAAATATCAAAACTGTTGATATTTCAGTGTCCAAATCAGGGTTATGCTTTGGCCAACTCATGTTACTCCTTGTATTTAAATTTTGGGAATTGTCTTTCTTAAACTGCATTATTTATAGGCTTAACAGCCTGAGTTTAGTGTAGGAAAACACTTCAGTCTCTCCTCCTGAAGCAGTTCTTCCAGAGGGAACTGAGAGAAGTGTTAAGTGGAAATAAGTCAATAATAATTCTTATTATTATATTTGAATACATATCAGTGTAGTATTAAGTTGATGGAATAACCCTGACACCAAATTATTATTTAAAGACTCAGAATGAACTGGTTTTTAAAAAATCAAATAATACAAATTATTATTATTATTATTATTATTATTAATATTACTCCACTCACACTCTGAACTTGGAAAAGAAGGGCTGTAACCTAATGAACGTAATATTTCTTTCTGTGGAGAATAAGAAATATATCGTAAATACTATGCTTGCTAAAAAACCTTTTTTCACCCCTAAGTTCTGCCCTTTGCTTTGAGCAGGCCATTATTTGCATCTTTACCAAACCACATTGGTATTTTCCTCATGGCTTTATCTCCAGGGATTTCACAGTTTTTTTGTTTCCAATTGCCTCCGTCCGAGGAGCGGGAGTTCCTTTTTGGGGACGCATTCACAGCGAGCTTCCGAAATTCCGTCTTGTGAGAACGGAATCGGTTCAGGGAAGAAAATCTGCTGCCAGCCAGGTGTTGAGGCTGCAAAGGTTTTAGTCCAGGTGTTTTTCTAGCGGCAGGGTAGGCAGAAATTAGATTTGCCTTGCGAGGGGCCGCTCTGCTGTGCTGGTTTTCCGGGCTGTTTTTCCAGTGGGTTTTTGGATTCCCCTGAGTGTGGCCGTGGGATAACTCCTGGGGAAACCAGGGCGGGTCTTCCCTGAACTAATTTGGCTCCTGTAAATCCCTTTCCCTTAACAGGCTGGAAGAACTCGAGAGAAGTTCTTCTAAAATAGAGTTCATTGCCTTCAAATTGTTCTGCAGAGGCAGTTTTTTTAGGGATGTGGTTTTTAGGCACTTACACAGTTAAAATTCTTGGGGGAAAAGTCTATTTTAAATGAGTTTGGTGTGGTGAGGTGGATCTGGGCTATCACTTAACTCCTGGGGTGGATAAATTTCCCCCAGAATAGCTGTTCCCCATGAAGAGGCTGATTTTATGAACTTCCATTACAGTGTCTTATTTATTTATTTTTAGCTTGGGTTAGCTTTGAAGCTGTTACTGGCCCAAGTCTTGCAGAGTAGCCAGAACGGTGTCATGGTTTGATAAAAGCAACACAAGCAAGATTTTAATAATAATTTACTTTGCAGTGACAAATCCCACCACATTTTAGTGGAAAACAAATTGTGAGTACAATTCTGAGTCTCGGAGCGATGGCAGTGATGGAAACGCTTATGAAAGCAGGGCTGCTGGATCAGAATCCCTTTGGTCTTTCCCCCCACTTTTCCCATTTTCAGCAAAAGGATGGGTTAATTTGAATTTCATTGCTTTTTATCCTGAGGGAAATATCAAATGATCGGCGTTATTGCCCCAGAGGAGGGGACAGGTGTTGTGTTTGGGCTTTCCCCACACACACGCGGCGAGCTCATTAATTTGTGGTTTCACACGTTTTAGTGGGAAGAGGCCACCGGTCTCTGTCAGGAAAATGCAGCTGTGATTGATCGTCCGGGGGCAGGAGGGGAAAATATTCAGGAATTAGTTATATAAGCATTTAAATGAGCAGTGTGCCTACGGAGCAGCGTCGGTTTTCCCCGGAGGAACGCGGAAATTGATGTTTTTAACCTCCTTCCTGAGCGCCTGCCCACCGTGTGTTTCGGGAGGGAAGCAGTGGATTCCACGAGGATTCTTGGATTCACGGAGGGAAAAGCTTTGCTGTTGGATGCTCTGCACCATCCCAGCAAATGGGAGGGGGAAATGGGCTACAGAAATCCCTTCCTGACATCGGTGATCTCTGACAGAACCTGCTGGGTGAGGCCTCGGTGCTCGTGGGATGTGTCTGAGCAGCTCCGAGGGCGGCGCAGAGCCCGCAGCCCAAATCCTGCGTCTCCTTGCCTGTTTTCCTGGTCAGCTGGATGCTCCCGAGGGCCTGGATCCACAGGGAAACCCTTCCCTGTGAGGGTGGGCAGGGGCTGGGATGGAATTCCCAGAGCAGCCCTGGCTGCCCCATCCCTGGAAGCGCCCAAGGCCAGGTTGGAGCACCTTGGGGTAGTGGGAGGTGTCAGGGTTGGAACTGGATGATTTTTCCTTTTCAACCCCAACCATTCCGAGACTCCATGAAATTGCCACGTTCTCGTGTTCCTGGAGCACACAAACCCCTCTTGCATCCCTGGGGAAGTGATCAGGTCTGAAGGAAAACAGAGAATCATCCCCAGAATTCACTTCCCTCTGGGAAAAGTTCTCACCTCTAAGGACATGGCCCCAGGGCCTCCCACTCCCTGTGTCCCTGACACTCTGCCCTCGTGGAAAAGCAGCTCCTGGTGTTCAGAACAAGGTTTTTATCTAGAAAGGAGATTATCCTGGTTTTTAAGGCCCAGAGGAGCTCTGTCTCTGCATTTGAGCTTTTCTGGTGTTCAGAACAAGCAGGTTTTTATCTAGAAAGGAGATTATCCTGGTTTTTAAGGCCTGCAGGAGCTCTGACTCTGCATTTAAGCATTTCCGCAATTCAGAACAAGCAGGTTTTTATCTAGAAAGGAGATTATCCTAGTTTTTAAGGCCCAGCGGAGCTCTGTCTCTGCATTTAAGCATTGCCGCAATTCAGAACAAGCAGGTTTTTATCTAGAAAGATTATCCCGGTTTTTAAGGCCCAGAGGAGCTCTGTCTCTGGGTCTGAGCTTTTCTGGTGTTCAGAACAAGCAGGTTTTTATCTAGAAAGAAGGATATTATCCTGGATTTTAAAGCCCAGAGGAGATCTTTCTCTGTATTTAAGCTTTTCTGCTATTCAGAACAAGCAGGTTTTTATCTAGAAAGAAGGAGATTATCCTGGTTTCTAAGGCCCAGAGGAGCTCTGTCTCTGGGTTTGAGCTTTTCTGGTGTTCAGAACAAGCAGGTTTTTATCTAGAAAGGAGATTATCCTGG
>VWPU01013251.1:0-221183 GCA_013398955.1 Callaeas wilsoni | reverse complement strand
ATTATCCTGGATTTTAAGGCCCAGAGGAGCTCTGTCTCTGGGTTTGAGCATTTCTGGTGTTCAGAACAAGCAGGTTTTTATCCAGAAAGAAGGATATTATCCTGGTTTTTAAGGCCCAGAGGAGATCTGTGTCTGCATTTGAGCTTTTCTGCTATTCAGAACAAGCAGGTTTTTATCCAGAAAGAAGGAGATTATCCTAGATTTTAAGGCCCAGAGGAGCTCTGTCTCTGTGTTTTTTCATGTCAGGGCGACCGCCGAGATCTACTCTCTTTCCCTACGCGGCGCTTTTCCGATCTTAAGGCCCAGAGGAGCTCTGTCTCTGGGTTTGAGCTTTCCAGAGTGCAAGAGGCACTTTGAAAGCCTTTGGTACGGGATGATGAGCGGAGTGTTGGGGTTCACAGGCATTAAGAAGGGTCTGGCCACGGCGCCAAGTGGGAAACAGAAGAAATGATGGAATTAATATTCCTTAGTAGACGTTCCCAGCTGTTGTTTCAGCTGGTAACAGGAATGTAGACTCCAGAATTGGGTTCAAGAGGGGTTTTTTTCCCTCACTGGCTGCATCAGCAGGGGAATTCACCCTCTGAGACTGAGGGATCACCGTTCTGATGGCATTCCCACACCTCCATCTCTGACAAAAAAAGCGATAATTGTTATTTCAGAGCTGCGGCGCTGCTCAGCCTCTGTTTTTAGATGCACGTTGGGAATGTTGTTGGTGTTTCACAACCCGCAGCTCTTGCAGAACAGAACTGAAAGGTGAAGTCAGTGCTCCTGCAGGGCAGATCCCGGGGGAATTGCTGTCGTGTGGGATCTGTGGTGGATGCTGAAGTCCCAGCCTGGGCTGCTGAGGTTGCTGGAGGGTGTTTTGGGATCAAGTCCCCCCTCAGATCCCTCCTCTGAAAGTGGAGTATCCAAAACTCCTTTGGTGAGTAAATCGTTGGAGAGGGGATGGGGAAATGCCACGTTTCTACAGGGTAACAGCGGGATGTGGCATTTTCCCTAAAAAAAATTAATTGTAGTACTTCAATAAAGTGCTGCAACGCAAAAATGCAGCAATGCCTTCAGCACACCTTGCTGAAATACCCTTAAATCTTTAATTGCAGCTTCAGTACCATGTATTTATCAGCACAAGCAGGAACAGACTGAATTTCTTAATAAAATGGTTTGGGTTGGAAGGGACCTGAGGGATCACCTCGTTCCAGGGATACCCTAGAGTGCCTGTGCTGCTGAGAAGGTGCTTTTTATACTGGAGTCATTTCTCCTGAGTGAATCCCAACGTGAAAACCGCCAGCAGCGCTTTGCTTGCATTGTGTTCCCGTAAAAGAGGAGGAAATTCTGCACGGAGAGCTCTCACATCAGCGGATTTTCCCTCCCGTGGCAGGGGGTTGGAATGAGATGAGCTTTAAGGGCCCTTCCAACCCAAGCCATTCCGTGAGTGCTGTAAATCCCGCAATTTCTGTTCCTCGTTATTACAGTATCTGTTACGTGCCGTTCCGCGGAGCTCAGCACAAGCCAGCAGCTCTGAAGCGTTTGTAGAAAAGTGAGAGATGAAAATGCGTTTTAAATTCTCCTGAACTTCAGTTCCTTTCCCTCCTTGCAGAAGTTCAGCTTTCAGAGAGGTTTCTTAAATGAACTTCAGTAGTTTATTCAGGTATCCAGGAGGGAAACGGAGTCAGGTAGTGCTCAAAGAAATTTGCTTTTAAACCCAAAGATATTTCCTTACAACCCGAATTTTTAAAAGCACGGATGGAAAGTGCATCAAGTGACTTTGTTCCATAAACTCGGACATCTCCACCCACCTGAGTGTCTCATTTATTGATTATTCCCTGCGTCATCTCCTCTCTCCAAGAAGATAAATTGAAACCAGGGATCCTGTCCAATTTTCACTGTCATTTTCAAAAGTGGTTCCCACAGGAGCCTGGAATTTCATGAAGCTTCCCCTTTTAGTCCTTCAACTGGAACAAGCTGAAGGCATCAAGGAGCTGATTATTTGTAGCGTGGACAACATCAGGGCAGCAGAGTTTTGTCTGAGTGCTCCCCTAGAAAATGACTGAGGTCCTCGTGTTGAAATTGGATCCTTCTGGAAAAGACTGGATCGTGCCCCATGGATTCACTGGGAAAAGAAGGAGCAGGTGATGCGGAGCTGGAGTTGCTGCCGTCGTTGTTTCAGCTGCTCCGTGCTCCCCTCAGCAATCCTGGGTACCTGGATTTTCCCAGGAGGCACAAACAGGAGTAGGAAAGCTGAGCTTTAAAAGCTGAGGGGGTATGAAAACGGGTCTGAAATAGCAAAAGTGCCGCTGGAACCGTTCCAGGTTACATTCCCTGCTGGAGGGGGATTTGCTGAAAATAAGGACCCAGAGCAGATCATGGTCACAGGTGCTTTTGGAAAATATTTTGCATTTTGAGGGAGGTGGTGTGTGGAGTTTGGATATTCCAGGTGGATTCATCATTTCACATGCCGTGAGTAAATCTAAGCCAGTCCAAGTCTGCACGGTTTTGCTGTTTAAAGTTGTATTTTTGACTCTTCCTAAATAGCTGGGCAGTAAAAAAGTCTGAAGTTTTGATGGTGAACACGAGTGAGTTTTTGCCTAATTTTGCTGGTTTTTAAGCTGCACGAGCTGGTCTCTGTCCCATTGTTTTGGGGTTGGAGGTGCCCCAGTGCCGCACCTTGGGAAAGGGGCTGGAGCCTTTGGGCTCAAACACCTGGTTTTTAGTTCAATAAGCCTGGAAAAGTCATTTCCAGTTTCATTTTTTCCGGTGTTAATTATTATAAATGTCGTTAATTATTATAAATACCTCACTCTCTGCAGATTAATATTGTTTCAAACAGGTGCAATCACTTAGTATTAATGTGAGTTTAATGGGTGTTACTCCCTGAATTGGCTGCTTTGTGCAAAGAGGCTTAATTTGGAGAAAAGTGTGTAATGATGTTTAATAACTCGCTTTGCCAAAGAGCAGGATGTGCTTCCTTTCACCTGAAAGATTTGTTGAATGTATTTATTTAAAATTTTTTTTTGCTTGGAATTATTTATAGCACTCGGCATGAATACGTTGAGGCAGGAGTTCTGCTGTTGAGTGATTTACTGCAAGGTCTTGGTGGAAGCCATACAGTGAGCAGCTGAGGGCTTCAGCACCAGAGCCGCTGGTTTATCCTTGAGGCAAATTTCAAAACTAAATTCCCTTCAGGCCAGAAGTTCTGCCAGGGGAGACTTGGCCCCCGTGGACAAACATTAAATGTAAATATAAATAATTAAAGATAAAAATGCACCTGGATGTCGCCTTCATTAAGAAATGATGGATTTCACCACTTATTCTGCTTAATGCCAGAGGAGCTCGTGATGAAATACCAAGGCGGATTTTTGAGAGCTTCGTTTGGCTGGGTAGTTTTTTATTGGGTAATCCTTAATATTTTTGAATCCTGGGTGGAATTTCCCAGGTTGGCTGCAAAGCCCCCTCAGACCTGTTCTGCTAAATGGCGCAGGAAGGTCCACAGTGGTGTCCAAGACCCTTCAGCATCCCTGGTTTTCCTGGGGGAGAGGTGGATGCAGAACTCTTAAGGAACATCTCCTAATTACGCTCGTTACGTTTCTGCGCTTTTATTTTCCATCTCCAGCAGTGACAGTGCTAAAAAATGTGCAATAATACAAAGTGTTAAGCCAGGGATTGCTGAATTTGCACTGCTCCAGTGGAAGCTGTGCTGTCCCTCAGCATTAATTGGAATATGCTTGGAATTTCACAGGGCGGAAGCCTGTTTCTGGAAATTCCTTGACACAGGGCATGCTTTGACTTCGAATTTTCAATTTTGGGGGAAAAACTGGTTCTGGGTGTTGTTCTAGGAGGTGGTATCTGTGCTTCTACATTAATGCAGGCTCCTAGGAGCGGAGGGGAGCTCTGATGGTCACTGTCAACCTCTGTCGTAGACTGGTGACACTCAAAACGCGCCCGTCTCCACAGTTCATGTCTGAAGCTGTTCCAAAATCCTGCTCTCCCAAGGATGGAATTCCTTCATGGCTGATGCAGCCGTATTTCTTTCCTACTGCTTAGATTAAACACCTCTGAGTGGTTTTTCCCCCCGCATTTCAGTGTTGTGCCATTCTTTTTCTCACACATTGGAGTCCCTCTAGGCCAGAGGAGCTTCTTGCAAGGGGGGCTGGTTGTTCCCTGTCCTCCTGCTGGCCCTGCTCGACATCCCTGTGAATTCCCAGAGTATTCCAGCCTCGCCCTCACCTCGCAGAGCACCAGTCCCTGTCTCAAACAGCTTCTTGGATGTTCCCGTGTGCTCTAAGCAGGCTGGTCAGTCACTTCCTTGGGTGTGGTGGTTTTTCCAGCTGTGTCCCCATCTGTCCCAAAGTTGCTGCTCCAGGTGACTCCTTGTTGGAAGAATTTCATGGGCATCTCCCCACAACTAAACAGCCCCAAACCTTCCTGCCACACCAGTCCTTGAGCCGTCTGCGGCTCTTTCTTATCCCGTTGTGCACCGACTTTATTTCTGTTGGGATCAGGATAAATCTGCTGTTTGTCGTCCATGTTCCTTCTTGTTCACAGCCCTCGTCCCCTGGGATAATAAAAAGTTTTCAGGGTGTTACAAAAGTTTGAGGGGTTTGGAAATTTCCCTCAGCGGTGACGAAAAGCAGGGAACCTCTCGATGCAGGCCAAGTTCTTTAGTGGCCAGTGGGTGTCTGAGGTCATGGAATCACAGAATGGTCTGGGAAGGGACCAAAACTCATCCAGTTCCAACCCCAACACCTCCCACTATCCCAGGCTGCTCCAAGCCCCGTCCAGCCTGGCCTTGGACACTCCCAGGGATCCAGGGGCAGCCACAGCTTCTCTGGGAATTCCAGCCCAGCCCCTCCCCTCCTTCCCAGCCAGGAGTTCCTTCCCAAGATCCCATCCAGCCCTGCCCTCTGGCAGTGGGAAGCCATTCCCTGTGTCCCGTCACTCCAGGCCCTTGTAAATGGTCTCTCTCCATCTTCCCTTAGGCTCCCTTCAGGTCCTGGAAGCCGCAGTTAGGTCACCCCAAACCTTCTCTTTTCCAGACTGAACGCTCCCAGTTCTCTCAGTTGCTGGAGCTGTTGGAATTCCACGGTCACGGTGCAAGTGCCAGCGTCACCCAAATGCTTCACACCCCCATGAGTCTGTTCCTTCCCTCCACAGCTTGGAGGCATCTTTCAGGCTTGCTCTGGAAGTTCTCTGTCCTCGAAGGGTCAGTTTTTGAGCCGAGTTATCAATTCCTGAAAGCCGCTGGATGTCCTTTTGTTTCGCAGCTACCCTACAGGCCTCCCTGGGAAGAACATCTTTGTCTTCTCTTCTTTTCCAAGCAAACCCTTCGTGTATAAAAATGTTTGGAAAAATAGACCTTGTGAGCGTTTTCAAGTTCAGCTGATCTCCCTGAAGAGAGGAAGTTTGGCTGGGTTGATAGGAACCAGGCACTTGCACCTGGCCAGTGCCTTGAATTCCCAAGGGAGACAGGGAAGCCCTCCAAGGAGTAAAGGACCAGTGCTGACCATCCATGAAGCGTTTCGCTGGCGTTTTTCCCCAGAGCAGCCACAGCACCTGGTCCTATATAGGTTAATCCCATCAAAGAAACGGCTCCTTATGGTTTTGCAGACTAGAAAATATTTCACGATTATTCAGGGCACGGACAAAAGACCAGAAATACAGATAAAGGCCAGGACCTCGCAGCAGTTGAGCCCTTTGTTTGCGGCAGCGCTCTCTCGGTCATGCTCCGTGGAGCCGGGGAACAAAGGAATCCCGACGATGTTTGCTTTGGCTCGGGCAGGGAGGGATGATTTAAATGTGCTCACAAACGGTGGTGAGCCAGGACCAGGACAGCTCAGAGAATCTTCCTTTCCTCTTTTTCTCTCCCAGGTCACTCAGATGAGCCGTCCAGACCTGATTCTGTTCCTCATGAAGTATCTCATGGCCTTGGTCGTTGGGATCCCCTCGGTGTTCTGGGTTGGAAGCAAGAAGACCTGTTTCGAGTGGGCCAGCTTCTTCCACGGGCGCAGGAAAAAAGAGTGCGTATGGATACGTTACGGATCAACTTCCCCTGCAGTCCTGGAAGAGGGTTTGGGTTGGTTTTTCGTGGAGGCAAAGGCAGCAGTGGGTGGAAAAGTCACCAGAATGGAGCAAAGAAGGACAAGACAGGCAACAGCTCCAAAAATTCCTTATTTTGCCCTAATTATTCTTTGGTCCCAGAATCAAATCTACATTTGTTTGTCTTCAGAATATTTTTTAACAAGAATTAAGTGACAAGTGAGCACTGCAACTACTCTGCCTCTTACCGAGAGGTGGAATTGAAACTTTTTATTTATAAATGTGCATCTAGCCAACTGAATCAGACCTTTAAATTGAAATTAAACGCAGGTTCTTCTCACCGTGGTTGCAGTTGAAAGCATTTGTCTCTGCTTTTAATCTTCCTTATGCATTGGTGCTGAAGAGCAGTTTGATAAAGTGACAACACGAATTTCTCGGAGCTTCTGTAAGGTTGAAATTAATTTAGATTGAGGTATGGCATCCATTTAGAGACAATCTGTGCGATTTTGTGGTAGCCATGGGTAGGTACTTTAACAAAAAATGTTGTCCTTTGAGGTGTTTTAAAACAGATCCACAGAGACAGAAGCCTTTTGGTGACTTTTGGTCCACCCCTCAAGGATTCAACTCGGCTAAAAGAGCCGGATAGAGAGGTGCTTCAAAATCAGGCAAATAGGGACATTGTGATGTAAATAATGGTCTTATTTGCCAAGCCGCGCTACTTGTTCTGTTTGTAAAACAGTCACAGTGCTGTGATCGCCGTTACACCGCGTTAATTAACGTTAATTGCTCCAACTGCTTGTCTTGCTCAGAGTCGTCAACGAGAGTCGCCAAGTGCTGCAAGAGCCGGACTTTGCTCAGTCCCTCCTGAGGGACCCCAACACCCCCATCATCCGAAAGTCCCGGGGCACTTCCACCCAGGGCACCTCCACCCACGCCTCGTCCACCCAGCTGGCCATGATGGATGACCAGAGGAGCAAGGCCGGCAGCGTCCACAGCAAAGTGAGCAGCTACCACGGCAGCCTGCACCGCTCGCGGGATGGACGGTACGAGTGTCCTCCAAAAAATCGTGGAATTATGGATGGTTTGGGCGGGAAGGGACCTTAATCATCCTCTTTCACCCCTTGCCATGGGCAGGGACACCTTCCACTATCCCAGGTTGCTCCAAGCCCTGTCCAGCCTGGCCTTGGACACTTCCAGGGATGGGGAGTCCACGACCTCTCCAGGAAAATCTTGTGCAGAAGATTGGCCAGGCCCCTTCCAGCCAGACATGTGGCCATAATGGTGCTCAAACTGGATGTTCTAGGACATCTCCCTTCCCTGTTAGTGTCCGGACCGGAAAGAGGAAAAACACCATGGTATTTTCGGAGTCTGTGCTGCTTTTTGTGAATTAATTACACAGCAGGACTGCGTTCAGCGCTGGTTTTCGTGCACAGGAGCAACCGTGTGGGAAAACAGCCCTGCCCCAAAGCCAGCCCAGTACTTCCCTGGCTGCTTTTGTCCAGGTGTCAGTCGATTTTGTGTCTGTCAATACTCCTGGCCCTGCCGAGGTAAACAAGGGCACAAGTTCCCCGCTCCGACTTGGGGTGGAGTTAAGGTTTACAGCGTAATTAATCATCGAGTGTTTCGCTCCCCTAATTATCAATACCAGGCGTAGCGCTGGAGTAAGAAGGGAGCGGAGCCGTCGTGTGAGGAGCTGAAACGCTTGGCCTGGGGCTGTACGAGCTGAGCGCTGAGCCGAGCCGGGAATGCCTTTCCTCACAAGAGCTCTATTTACATTCTTTCAGCGGCACGGCAATAATTGCCCTGTGTTTCCCCAAATTAGGTACACTCCCTGCAGCTACAGAGGCGTGGAGGAGCGACTACCTCACGGCAGCATGTCACGGCTGACTGATCACTCCAGGCACAGCAGCTCGCACCGGCTGAACGAGCAGTCGCGGCACAGCAGCATCAGGGACCTCAGCAGCAACCCAATGACACACATCACGCACGGCACCAGCATGAACCGCGTCATCGAGGAGGACGGCACCAGCGCCTGACGGGCGCGGAGGGCTCGGAGCGCTTGCAGGGCTCGTGGTGCCTTCCTCAGCGAGGTGACACGCTCAGTATTACCCTCATCCTCCGGTCAGGTGCTGAATTTGGGCGTCAGGAAGCCGGCGTTGGCTTCTCCGCGTGGGAGCCGACGCTGTGGGACTTGCCTGGGAGCTGGAGGGTTCAGCTCTCTTGAATTGCTGAGTAAAAAGCTGGCTGTCTCCTCTGAACCTCTCTGTAGGTAATTATTTATTTGATAACTGTTCCTCATCGGACGCAACTGCTGAATTTCTTATTCTCTGTGGAAAACAATCTCCCCCTTCTCTCTCCCTCCCTCTGTCCCTCCTTCCGTGGGCTCTGCGTGTTGGGAGGTGCCACCCCCGAAAACTCGGTGTGGGGGTCGTGCTGGGAGTTGTTCTGATGAGACTTGAGGGAACTCTTGATGGTCGAAGGAATCCCTCCGTGCACCTCCCGCGAGGCACCCGACGAGGGGACACATCCTGAGGGACGTCTGTGCGAGCAGGGAGCACAACAGGAATGAGCATTCTGGAGAAGAAATCTCCACTGAGGATCACCAGCTCTTCCCAGAGCTGTCCAGGCTCGCTTGTCCACAGGGTGGGGGGAAGAGAGAGGCAGGAAAGAGCGATTTTTTTATAACTTGTATTGTCCTTGCTTTTTTTACAAAAGACTATTTAAATTTTCTACTCGTTTACAATTTCTGTAGGAAGAGATGGGTTTTAAAAGCAGTTACCTAGATAATATTCAGCCGTTTATTTTTTAGAGTCATGTACAAAAGCTGAGATTGCCTGTTGCTGATCTATTTAAAAAAAAAAAACCAATTATCATGGAAAAGCTGAATTTGTCACCCAAGCAGGAATGTACAGCCCGTTCTTACAGCCAGAGCAGAGCTGTCTACGAGCCCCAGCAGCACCTGGGTGAAGAAGGCCGAGGCTGGAAGGACCAGAGGAGTTTATTCAAGGATGCCCCACCCTCCTGGCAATGTCCTGGCTGGTTTGGGGAGGATTCTCTGCGCTGAGCAACAATTTAGAGATGGGTGGGAGAAGGTGAGGCAGGAGCTGCCCCCGGATGGGGAGAAAGCGGGATGTGGCAGCTGGAAGCCCTCGGCATTCCTGGAGGAGGAGACAGGATCCGCAGTAAACCGGTGGCTCCTTCCCAGCCGAGGATCTTGGCTGCGGATCCACCTCTGCTGTGGCTTTTTCATTCCCTGCTGCAGATTCATGGTAGAGAATTCTCAGTTTGGGCTTTTTGGCGTGGAAAGGATGTGTTGGGATGCACTGGAGGCAGAAGTCGAGGCCCATGGAGGACGGTGCTGTAGACCTTCTGGAGCGTCTGCTGCGGAGATTCGTTCAGCGTGAGGAAACGCTGCTGGCGTGCAAACCTACCTCAGTAATTACTGCAGACCACTGCTGGGAAATGAATCCTTACTTTTGCTTTGTCCTCTCATAATTCCCTCCCTGACCTGGTGGAGGCATGTTGAGAAGCCTTTGTGCACCAACCCCGAGGGCAGGGCCGGGGCAGGAGCTCACGGGGCCTTCACTGGCAGCGGGGACGGAGCCGCTCCACAATTAACTCATTTTAATTGCAGCTGATGACACAACAGCAAAGCTCATAACCTGTGTGCTGTGGAATCAAAGGCTGCCCCGGGAGTCACCACGGCTCCCAGACAGATTTATCCCAAATTGTCTTTCTTGCTTCCACCGGGCTTCTTGCTCCGGAGGAGAAGACAAATGGAGCCCGGCGTGGAATAACAAAGCTCTTTGTTGCGAGCTGGGGAGGGAGGTGCTGCACCCAGGGCCCGGGGGCAGAGCAGGCTCTGCTTTGCCTGTTTGCTCAGCAAACAGCCCTGGGGCCATCCACAGGGACAGCCCTGTCCCAGGGATAACAGGGACAGCCCTGTCCCGGGGATAAAACTGTCCAGATCCAAAGCACATGGCTGTGGAAAATCCTCTCCAGCGACTTACGACTCCCTGGAAGCCCCAAGGGTGGAACCTTTGCTGTTTTCAAATTCAGCTCCTCCTAACTCACGTGCTGCTTCAAAGGGGTGATCTGGTAGAAACTTGGATCTGTGGAGGGAGCCAGGAAGCTGAGTTTTCCTGAACACTGGAACCGAGCTGAATAAGCTCAAGGGTTTACATTGATCTTCTTGGCTCAGTTTCCTGTACTTTTAAAAATTTTTTTTAATAAATTGTAGCAATGCTTTGACTTGTTTAGAGACAGGGAGAGGAACGCTGATGGAGCTTGGAGAAAGAGCCTGCTGGAAACGTTAATTTGTTTGGCTCAGTTCCCATACTGCTTCCAGAAGGGAATATCTAAGTCATTCCTTGCTCATGGATCCTAAAGGCACAGGCTCCTGTCACCCCAGAGAGGTGATTAAACCTCAAACTGGAGTTCTGACTGGGTTTTTTGCCTCCCTTCCCCCTCCCTTTTACCTTCAACAGGTGAGCCAGCACGCTGTGCTCTCTTGGCAGAGCATTCATCCCGGGAAGAGCATTTCTCACCCACGGAAGAGTGCCCCAGCTCCGGTGCAGTTCCCCAGATGGGGCTCACAGGGCTGCAGCTCCCAAATCTTCATGTCCGGGGGCTCTGAAGCGCATCCCAGTTTGAATGTGGCCCCGCCACCACCTCTGGCAGGGGCACCAGGAGTGTTTTTGGGGTGCTTTCCTACCTGGTGAGAGCTCCAGCCTGGGTGCCTGGTTTGTGGGATTGGTGCCAAGCTTTAAGTTCCCCCGAGCTGAAACCCCCGGCCGGGAGGGCATTTCTGCAGTCACTGCAGTGCTCCGTGTGCCCCGGGCTCCCTGCACGTCCCTGCGGCGGAGCACACGTTCCTCCTGGAGTCCCTGCAGCGCTTTCTCCCTCCCCAGCGGCCTCCGAAATCCAGATCCTCTCTCCCAGGAAACAGGCAGGGAAGCTGGACAATGCCTGACTTCTCCAGCTCAGCCCAAGCTTCTCGCCTCTCCCTCCTGCGCACGCGACGGCTGCAGCCCCCGAACGCTGCCCTGTGAAACTGCTCTGTCAAAGCTTCCCGTAAAACGCATGGCTCCTCGTTCCCAGTATTCCCAGGGAACTGCAGCTCCTGTTCTACCAACCCAGCTGCGCTGACAACAGATCCCCCTGCGTTCGTGATGCTCCTTCTTTCTTAATCCCTTCGTAGCTCCCGTGGTTCATTGAAATGTCTCGGATCGGAGCTGCGGTCGCGTTGCATGGAAGAGGCTGCTCCTCTTTTTTAAAGCATAAACAATCCAACAGCAGCAAAAAGCCACGTTTAGGTGTAAATGTTACTGTGTTCTCCCTTTTCTTCCAGCCTAGGCCCAAGTTTTGTGCTGGAAGTGTTAAGACACCAGCCTTAGGGGGGTCAGTGGTGAGCGTGGGGTGGCACTGGGAGGCTCTGGCCAAAATCCGGCCCCAGCCAAATCCAGCACCGCTCCCAAGTTGTTCCAGCAAGGAGGGAAGGGGAAATCCCTCAGAAAGGGCACAAGGAGAAGAGCCAGGCCAGCCCTAGAGCAGTGCCCGTCCTTCCAGGGGAGCCGATTCTCCAGCCCAGCTCCAGGGCCCTGAGGATCCCAAACAGCGGCGGGGAGCCGGCAGCTCCGTCGCTGCGGTGAAACCAGGGCACAGAGCAGGGCAGCCCCTGCACAGGAGACATCCCCAGCTCCACCCTGAGCAGCAGAATGTCCAGTTGAATGTGAAACTTTACCCCTCTCCCCTCGTGCTTCTTTTCTAACAGGACTGGGATTGGTTTTCCCAGTCCTTGCCTGTCGGGTCCGTGCATGGGGAACTCGGTGCATGTTAACGCGCTGCCGCCTCTTCCAGCCCTTCCCTCGGCACTCTGGTGTCCTTGTTGTGACAACATCCAACTCCTCAGGAGAGGGGAAGGAGCTCCTGTGAGACCTCTACGTCGTGGAATGTGTGGGGCAGTCCCTGCCCGCGGCTGACCCCACTTGCACTCGGCTCTTGGTAGACTTGTTTACAGTAGTCCAGTGTCAGTTTTGTAATGTTTAATTTTTAGCACTTTAACTGTGAGTGTACAAACTGGTTCCCTTGTAGTTGGTGTACATTTTCATTTTAGACCTCTCAAAGTTTTTAATAAAACGATGGAAAAACTCTGGCAACAGGTTTTCAATTCTTCTCCTGTGGGTGTAATCCTCCTTCCCTTAAAAAAATCCAGTTCAGCAGCAGCTGGGATTTAAAGGTTAAATAATCAAATATCAGCTTTTACTCTGGCCAGCAACTCTCTGAATTTGAAGAAAGACTTGCTAGACCTAATCTCCCCCCAACATCTGTACTCAACAGGTTTTCAATTCTTCTCCTGTGGGTGTAATCCTCCTTCCCTTAAAAAAATCCAGTTCAGCAGCAGCTGGGATTTAAAGGTTAAATAATCAAATATCAGCTTTTACTCTGGCCAGCAACTCTCTGAATTTGAAGAAAGACTTGCTAGACCTAATCTCCCCCCAACATCTGTACTCGTGGAGGCCGGGCACCCTTCCAGCAAACACAAAGCTCTCCGCAGATTTTGGGCTTGGGGTTGTTCCGCCCTTTGACGAGAACAGACCACTCAAACCACCAGCATTTCAGAGGCAGAGAGGAGCGAAGAGCAGACAGGTTTGGGAGCAGCAATGCCAGGGATGTTTGGGGTTTTTTATTGCCAAATCAAAGCTGAGGACAGGATGACTGATTTATCTGAAGGAGCTGTCTGGCGTTTGGGCGGATACGTGGCTGTACGCGGAGTCTCGCATGGCTGGTGATAAAATAACTCCTTTCACTAATTACTGGTGCTGGTGTAGGTCTCGTTAGACAAATAGTTCAGGGATGAAACTTCAGGAGCTGCTGGTAAAGCCCCAGGTGTTGCAGGGCCCTGTGGCAGCAGGATCCTCGGCAGAGCAGCTCCATCGGGGAACAGCCTCCGCAGGGATGAGCACCCGCAGAGGCCTCGGAGCAGTGCCAGGAAAATCCCTTCTGGGGAAAACCAAGGTGGGGCTGTGGCTGCTGAATGCTGGGGACTCGTGGAGCTGGTGGGGACGCGTAGGGCAGGTGCCAGTCCTGCTGGAAGGACCTGCACCACGGCAGGGAGGGCAGGAGGGACAATATCCCTTTCCTCCACCTTCCCTGAATTTAAACGTGCTGTTGTGGGTTGTGAGTGAGCAGCTCCGAAGTGAAGCAGCCACAGATGTGATCTCCCGCTGCCAAGGAGGATTCCCACCGCAGCTAAACCCGTCAGGGATGAGGAATGGGAGCTCACAGCATTTATCTCCCCTCTGTGCTGCATTACCGGGTCCCAGAGGGGTTAATGCAGGGGTTGGGGAGGAGATGGAGTCACCGGGAGCTTGTTTAGCCCTCTCCAAGGTGGTTTAAGGACCTGCGGGTGAGGAAGGTGGGAGGAGCATGGAAAAAGAGGAGCTGGAGGAGGGGAATGTTTCACGGAGCAGAGGCTGGGGTCAGTTCAGACCCCCAGGCTGGGATTAGGGGTGGCTGTATTTTAGTCACTATCACATTCCTCATGCACCTTAACACCCTGGCTGCTGTTTTGGGGCCAGCTTTGTCTCTCAGCCCTGCCAGCTCGTGCCCTTGTGATTTCTTCTCCAGTTTGAAAGGAGAAGAGCACCTGGCCACGCACTAATCCTAAAGACAATAAAATCATAGAATCACCCAGGAATGGTCTGAGTTGGAAGAGACCTTAAATTTATCTCGCAGTTCTGTTTTCCCTGCCATGGGCAGGGACACCTTCCACTATCCCAGGCTGCTCCAAGCCCCGTCCAGCCTGGCCTTGGACACTTCCAGGGATCCAGGGGCAGCCACAGCTTCTGTGGACAGCCGTGCCAGGGCCTCCCCACCCTCACAGAGAAGAAGTTTTTCCTAACATTCAATCTGAACCTACTCCAAGAAAACCTTGGTAACAAAAGGCTAAAATAAAATGGGTGGAAATAGAAGGATCTTTTTTTAAAAAGTCATTTTCTTTAGGAGTTCTCTCCAGCTCAGAGCTCCAGCCAGCAGGACAAAACCGCCAGCCCTGGAGCGTGACCATCCGGGATCCACGTTTCCAACGCCCTTGGCTACCGGTCCGACTGGTTTTTATGATGACACTCCAGGCACCTTTGATTGATATTCCGTCTCCAGTTTCAGTGCCTGCACCTGTTTGCCACCTCTTCCCAGCACCCACATCCTGCTCCTGTTACCCCACTGGCATCCCCTGCTCCCCCTCCATCCCATGGGGACATCCCAGGCGGGGAAAGCCGCTTTCTCCTCACCTATCTCTTGGATTTTGGGTTTTATGAGATTCCACCTTCCCTTTTGCTTCCTGCCCCCATTTATTGCCTCCACACACCCCCTGTGCATTTCAAAGCCTCTGCATCCCAGGAGCTGGCTTTAAAAATTTCCAGGGTCTCCCAGGGAGTGCTGCAGGGATGCTCAGAAAACTGGAGGTATCCTGATACCTGAAATGGTGGGAAAGCTGAAGAAGGACGGATCTGCAGTGCCAGATGGTTGCCAGCCTCTTCCCAAGATGCTGTAATGCAACATTTTAAATATAAATATATTAATATTCCTGTTCGGTGTAGACATATTCTCCACTGCTTCCCATTCAGCGCTGGTGCAGAGGGTTCCTGCCTTTGGGAGAACGTGCTGAAAAAATCCCTTAAGGCCCTGAATTGCAACATAATCCAGCTACAAATCCCACCTGGAATCCGTCAGAAGGGACGAGCCCCGACATTCCCCTGCCGATGCCTTCAAAGCCCTCTGATCTCAGCCGTGGAAACGACACCATCAGATAAGGCTCGGCCCCTGCCAAAAGACACAGAACATCTGCTCGGCTGCAGAAAGTGGGATTAGGTAAAAGTTAACCTTGTTACTCAATTTTAATTTTTGGGAGGCAAGCAGCTCCCAAGTTCTCCTTTGCAGGGCAGGTTTGGGGCTTTCTTGGTGGTCCCCAAACTCTGAGGGCAAAGTGCCCTTGGGAACGACGGCAGCGATGCACAGAGGGAGCAGGGCCATGGATGTCCTGGCTTGTGGAAGAGCAATAAACTCTGGGGCTAAGCAAGAGTTTGGACTTGTAGAGACGAGCTGAGAGGAAACAGCCTTGAGCTGTGCCAGGGGAGATCCAGGTTGGACATCAGGAGGAATTTCCTCACAGGAAACATTGGAAGGGGCTGCCCAGGGAGGTGGTGGAGTCCCCATCCCGGGAGCTGTCCAAGGAATGACTGGTCATGGCACTCAGTGCAAGGGGGTGATCAGTCAAAGCTTGGACTCGATGGTCTCAGAGGTCTTTTCCAACCTAAAGGAGTCTGTGAAAACCAGAAACCATCTTTAGTTTTCGACTCCTTTCTCCCTCAAAAGATCCTGAAACCCAAAAAGATCCTGAAACCCCAAATCTCCTAAAATCCTGAAGAACCTGCTTGTTCCACATAAAGCTCCTGGACCTCCCCTGGGCGACCCGACCTTGGCAGCAGCGCTGCTTGGGCGGGTGAAGGGTTAACCCTGATCTTCGGGAGCCTTTAACTGTGAGCAAAATCCCCGAGTCCTGCCAGAGCTCGTTAGTCCGTGAACAGGGTGAGGGGCCAGAGCGCTAATTGGAGTGACGGCCTGCGGAGCTGTGAGAAATTAGCGGCGGCACAAAGAGGAGGTGCCGAGCTTCGCGGCCGCCAGCAGGTGCCGGGTCAGCCCCAGCCGCCCCAGAAACCCTGACCCCCGGCCGCGGGGCACTGCTCCCTCCAGCTGCTGGGGAGGGATTTTCATCCCGATCCGGAGCAGCTGCTGCTGGAAAAGCTCGGACTGGCAGGACTGAAACTTTTTTGTTTTTCGCTGGGAGCCCGGGAGGGAGGAGCCCTGCGGACCCGGCGGTGACAGGGGATGTCACAGGGACATCTCCCTTCCTCCCTGGAGCAGAAGGACATCGAATTCCTAATGCTGCTCCTGCCCCAGGCCCTCCGGGGCTTTGCATTGGTCAGAGTAGTCGGATCAGGGGTGCTGCAGGAGCAGAAAAAGCTGCACCGTCCGCAAGCTCATGTGGCCAACCCGGGCACAGCCCGGCTGCTGGCATCGGGAGAGCTCGTTCTCCTCCCCCTCTGGAATCGGAGCTCGTTGTACAACATTCGTTTCCTCCGTATCCTGTTTTCCCCAGGATAAGCCATCCTTAAATGCTTTTCCTCCCTCCTGGGACAGTGGGGTCCTTTTAAAAGAGCTCTTGGAGCGGCGCTGGTTGCAGGGAGGATGTTTTGCTGTGCGGGGGGGGAGGGATGCTCATGAGGAGGGATGATTGTGGTGAGGGACTGGTGCTTGGGATGCTCACAGAATCCTTGAATGGTTTGAGCTGAAAGGTTTGGGAGGATTTTATGGGCGAAGCCGCGGTGTTAATCCTGTGCGAGGTCCTGAGTGCCGGCAATGCCGCACTGCCCTTGGGAGCTGCAGCTCGGGGCAGTTTGGCAGGATGCACCGCAGCTTTTCCACCCGAACCACGGGGCAGAAACCCCTGGAAGAGGAAAATCCCTAGGGAAATGTGAGGGCTCATCCCCGCCTGCCTGAGCACGAGGCTGGGACACTGCTCCTGGATTTGGGGAGCCCACTGGGACTCCCTCCTCGGGGCCAGGACGGCTGCGGGAAACCAGCGCAGAAAAGCGGCGTCCCCAGAGGCCAGCCGGGATTTTTAACGCAATAGTGCCACCCTGCGCACCGCGCGAGCCCTGGGCTCCCAGTGACACCAGCGGCCCGAGTGACACCGGTGGGTGACGGGCAGGAAGGTGCGGGTGGTGGCACTGGGGACCGAAACACCCAGGGGTGGGGGTACCTCCATGGATACGGCCGCGGCAGGGAAAGGGTGGCATTCCCATTGGAATCACTCCATCCCGCTGCATTTGGGATCCTGCAGAGGCCAGAAATGTCTGTGGCTTGTAGGGACACCACGAGAGCGGGAGAATCGTGGGATGTGCGGAAATCACGTCAAACTCGGTGCTTCCTGGAGCTGCAAACGGGAGTTTCGTGCTGGTTTCTGCTTTTCCCCATCACTTCTGGTGCCCTGCAGGGCCTGGGCCGCAGAGTTCCCTCCTCTGCTCCGTGTCCTGCCCTGGAGGGAGATGTGGGGACAGCAGGGCAATGTCCCATCAGTGACCTCTTGACAGCAAGAGGAGTCCCGTGTCCTCTTCTCTGAGCCCCGTGACGGACCAGCACCGCCTGGGAGAAACCCCCCGTGGGATATCTGGGATAATTTAGTTGTCACAACTCGTGGCCTCCGAGAGGGCTGCGGGGAAGCAATTATTTCGTGCGTGGGTGATGGGTGTCTCCCCACCACCCCAGAAACCAGAAACACCCCAGTGGGTCACCCTGACACCCCAGGGACCTGAGAGTGCCTCCAGGTGCAGCTCAGCTCCTGTGAAACGAGCACCCAGGAGGAGGGAGCAGATCCCTGCCCCTGGTCTCAGCTCCCCAAAATTTCTTTCCACAGGAGATTTCAAACTCCCATCATGTCCCAGCTCCTTCCACGGCCACGTACCCCAGACTGTTTCGGGGTGTCAAATGGGGACAAGAAGCTTTTGGGACATTTTTAGGGTCAGGCTTTGCTATTTTAGTTCCCTTCCAAAGCGTGCACACACCTAAGGGCACAAGTACAAACCCACATGTGGGCCCTGTTGGGAAGGCATCCCCCATCCTATAGGGTCCATATGGGATCTTCAGGCTGGAAGAGGGATTTGTTGGGGAGGGAAGGAGGGAAGGAGGGAAGTTCTTGGGCCATGCAAATAAATAAGGGAGGAGCAGCAGGGCATTTTGGGGAGACAGTTTTGCAGGGAACCGCTGGTGTGACGCAGGTCCCCAGTGAGCTGGAGGCGCAGCCACTTCCCTCTCTTGGATCCCAAAGGCTAATCCTTAGGGAATAACAGACATAAGCCTCTTAGCTGGTGTGCTGTCAGTGCCCGTCACTGATGAGCTGATTAAAATCAAATGGAAAAGATTAAATTTGCCCCGTCCAGGTACCCCAGGAGCTGCCCTGGCTGCAGGTGATGGAGAGGAGATGCTCCTTGCCAGCTTTGCTTTTCCACGTCTGTCTGACCAGCCCTGGATGCTCCACAGAAATGTTTCCAGCCTTTGTAATCTCCAGAAATCCCTTCCCTGTGCCCCACCAGGAGGTCCCAGCAGCACCGGCTCCTTGAAGATGTGGGATTATCTGTGTATAAGCTGCCACCTGGAGCTGGAGGAAATGGTGCCAGGAAAATCAGTTACAGGAAGAATTTCCCATAAGGGACCCCCTGTTCCCGTCCTTGGTCACTCCCTGGTGACATGAGACTTGACAAACATGGGAAAACACAGAAGTTCCTTGGATTTGAGAAATATCTGCAGCCCTCCCCAGAATTTGGCCAAATGTCGATTGGGACAGGGACCCTGATCTCCAGAGAGTCACATCCCGGCTCCTGGGAAGCAACAGGAGCATGTAGAAAGACATCATGGGAACAGAATGTGCAATTTGGTTGAAAAAGAGGATTTTTGAGTCAGAATGAGCTACTGGCAGGGTCTGAAATGTCACTTCACAGCTGCAGCAGACACAAGGTGGCATCAGAAAGCCAAGTCCTTCCTGTGAGGCTGCTCTTGCCATGGAAGAGAGACAAGTTGGAGCTGCAGGTGTGCACACACCTGGTTGCCGTGCCTCTGGCTTGCCTCAGAGTCTTTCAGCAGTTCTCCTCTCTTGTCACTGCTGGCTCTTTTCCAGGTCTTGTCCATGACTCGCAGTTGCTTCTCCTGTCAGAAAAAATCCCGGGAGTTACATTAGCGGAGCTTGATGCAAACTGGCAATGTGGATCAAGGCTTGTGAGGTCTCACTTTCAGAGCAGTATTTGGGCTTTAATCCCATTTTTGGGGTGATCCCATTGTGGCTGGGTGCAGGATCATCATCCCACTGGGATCATTTTTCCCCAGGCTTTTGCTGAGTTATTGGTTGGCCTTCAAGCAGGAGCCCAGTGCTGGCTCAGCAGAGCAAAGCTCCTGCAGTGCTGACCCAGGGAGGTCAACCACAAAGTCTCGTTAGTATTTAGGTGATTCTGCCATGGAGCTGCACTAATTATCCACCCGAGATGAATTAATTACCCACCTGAGATGCATTAATTGCTTGTCCAAGCAGCCTGGGCACAGAGGAGAGGAGAGGCTTGTGGGGGAGGAGAAGGGCAGAAGGTGTCAGAGCTGGGGCTGTGACCCAGAGTCCCCAAACTCATCCTGGCCCCACATCCTCTGCAATACCCACAAGAATGTTCAGTCCATCAATCTATACATTTCCAATCCCTCAATCTATACATTTCTGTAACTATAGACCACTCTATATTTGTGCCTAACAAGTTGTCACAAGGGGAATACTCTGAAGCTCGCACCTCCAGCCATGAGCTTCACCCCAGGAGCTGATGTGCCCCAACATCTGCCCCTTCCTCTTCAGACCAGTGCTTCCTGTTAATTTGCTAGAGGTGTTCTAAGACACCTTTTTGGGTTCTACCTGGGAATGGGCACAGAGGAGAGAAGGCTCTGGAGAGACCTTAGGGCCCCTTCAAGTGCCTAAAGGGGGTCCAGGAGAGCTGGAGAGGGACTTGGGACAAAGGATGGAGGGACAGGACACAGGGTATGGCTTCCCACTGCCAGAGGGCAGGGACAGATGGGATATTGGGAAAAATTCTTCCCTGTGAGGGTGGAGAGGCCCTGGCACAGGTTGCCCAGAGAAGATGTGGCTGCCCCTGGATCCCTGGCAGTGTCCAAGGCCAGGCCGGACAAGGCTTGGAGCAACCTGGGATAGCGCAAGGTGTCCCTGCCCATGGCAGGGGGGTAGAATAATGTGATATTTAAGATCTCTTCCAAAGCAAAACATTCTGAGATTCTATATTTTTACACATACACAAACATACACACATACACATGTGTATATACACACACACAATATATGCATACCAGATATACATCAAATTACATAGGTATGTATATAAAATCACACATATCTATATATTACAAAACGCATACACAGACATATAGCGATACATACATTTATACACACACCCTGTTAGAACCCCAAACCACTCTGTGGGTCCCAGGGTCGTGTCCCCCCCCCGACCTCCGCACACAGGAGGTGCCACCAGAGGGCACCGCGCCCCCATTTTTGGGCGCCGCTTCCCAGAATGCAGCGAGTGGGGCCGGGGGCTCCGCGGGCTCTGCACGCCGGGCTGCGGCCGCAGGGACAGCGCGGAGCTCCGCGGGGCAGCGCAGCCCCTCCGCCAGGTAAGCGCTGCGCCCCGGGACGCTTCGGGCGGCAGGGCATTATTTAATTTCATTTCATTCTATGTTATGTTGTTTTATTTTATTGGATTTATTTTCTGATTTTTTTTAATTTTTAGTTTATTGGTTTAGCTTTTCTTTTAATTCCCCCTTCCCCCAATTATTTTAATATTTTATTTCTTTATTTTATTCTACTTTATAATCACTCCCCGCCGCACAGGAGGGACTCAGCCGGGGAGCAGCAGCAGCCCCTCCCGCGATGGGTCCCGCTTGGAGGGGACCCATCCTCCTCCTCCTCCTTTCCCCTCCCTGTCGCGGGCTGGAGATGTCCCTGCGGCTGGGCATGTCCCTGGGGCTGGGGGTGTTTGGGGGCTGGGGGTTTTTCCAGTAGGATGAACCCTGACGGAGCTGGCAGCTGCCTTCTTGGAGGGGGGGGTGTGTGAGTTTTTATCCAGGTCCCCAAAGTTGGGGGAAACTCGTGCCCGTGGCCCTGGGGTGGCACCGGCTCCTCTCCCGCTGCGCCGGGATGGTGCAACATAAATTAGGTTTAATGTGACGGCTGCGTTGAAACAGCGGGCGGGGGCTCCTCTGCCCCCACGTGAAAGTTGCGTTCGAGTTTGGCAATTCGGGCCATGGGGAATGCAAGGAAAATTGGAGGCTTTGGAAGGGCTTCTGTGGCCCCAGGAGAAATCCCTGCAGGGAGGGAGAGTCGGGAATGGTCAGAGAGGAGGCGAGCGGCCCCTGAGAGCAGAGGAATGGTTTTGGCTTCCCTTGAAGAGGCATCTCGGCAGCCCCGGTGTAGTGGTACCTCTCATCGTTCAGCCACGGCCGCCTTAACTCCGTGTCTGGGATGTGAACCAGGAGAGTGTGGGCAGAGCAGAAGGACTTGGAGAAGTCAGGATGCTCTGTCTCGGTTCCTTGCTCAGGTTCCCCCTCGTGTCATGGATCTGGGGGTGCTCAGGACTCACCATCTCTCTCGAATTGTGTTTTGAGTTGGTTAAAAACCTGATTTGCACGAAAGTCCCCAGCCAGAGGAGCATTAAAGACATTTTTCCTGAGCCAGGGAGGGAAGCTGGACTCGAGCTAAAGCAAATAAACTTGTATTTCATCATGCCGGGGCTGGGTTTCTTTGTGTTCCGCTCTGCTCTGGGCAGTCTGGGCTCTCTACAGCCCCGTCCAACCTTCACCTTCAAACGTGTCTCAGCGGCCGAGCGAAGTAACTTCTGCTCCTTGGTGCAAACCCCGCTCCCCGCGGAGGCTGCTCTGTCCTGTGCCTCCCTGGGGCTTTTCTCCGGCTGTTTCTCCCCTCGGCTGCTGCAGGACGGGGCTTTGCAGGGTTTCTGCTCCAGCTCAGCACCAGGCTGAGATGCCGCAGACGTGGAAAGTGTGAGCATGGCTGACCTGCCAGGGCCGTGCGTCAGCCGGAGCCGTGCGCTCTGCCCGGGGATGCGTGCCGGCTCCGCGGCCGGCGCTGCTCAGCTCCGGAGGGAAAGGATGCTGCGGAGGAGGGGAAGCACGGTTTCTTTTACCCGTGGTGAAAGCTAAAGGCGCTGAGGTGTTTCTCTGACCGTCCCCACTGCTGCAGACCTGGCCAGGTCTGGGAGCTGGAGCCCAGCTGTGTCCCAGTGACGGTGGGAATGTGCCTGTCCAAAGCAGGAGCTGAGGGGACTCCAGGGGTGGAGGTGCTGGTTCGTATCATTGGTAGGAGACCACAAATGGTCCCAGAGAACCTTGAGCAAGAGCTTTCTCCCTGCTGGAAGAGCCTGTGCAGTCCCAGCAATGCAGGATGGGCACTGTGTGTGTGCAGGAGTGATGATGAGAAGCCATCAAAGACCAGAGATGGGAAAAATGGGGTATTAGCAGGAAACAACAACAAAAACAATTATATGATGTGTTGTGCCCTGATGTGCTCTTCCAAAATAAATAAGGAGGGATGTGAGCTTGTTGATTCCACCGCAATGGCCTGGGGAAACCTGTGGCTTCTCTGCAGCGATGCCAGCGCAGAATCTACTGGTGAGACATAAAATCACTGTAATTCATTAAATGTATCCCATCCTCTTATAAGAAAACAGCCGAAATGTAGGTGCCAGTGTCTCAAGTGTGTGTGAAATGCTGCTACATGGGGAGAGAGGGAAGATTTTGACACGCTGCACAGGTTCCATCCTTTAGTCATAATATTTCCAGCATGCCACACGTGCACTCACATCTTCATATAAATGGATGCACGGGAAGCAAACTCAGAGGTGACACAAGGGAATGTGGAGAAACTCAGGTGGGTTTTCCCCCTGCAGGACCCTTTGTTTGTTTCCAGCTTCAGTCCATTTGTGGCTGATGCCTTCTTTTCTCTGATACATTTTTGGCTTCTTTATAGCAGTCTTTCGTGCTTTGGAGGGAGGGAGGATGGAAATGTTGAAATTCCTGTTGAAGAGTTTGACATTTTGTAGCAGATAAAGCCAAATGTAGACAGTTGCTTTGATTTGGCTCCTTTTTGCTGAGTTTAAGGGAAGGCAGGATGGGATTCAGGCTGGAGGTGGAGAAAGGAGGTGGCACATACACCCTCATGTCACAGTGGCATCTAGCTCTGGTGTTTTTAGCAGACATGCATCTCTGGGAACAGGCTCTTTCCAACTGGTTTTGTGCCCAGAAACTTGAATCAGTCGTATCCAGCAAAAATATGAAGGTGAGGGAACATCTGCTCCCATGCCACTGACACCAGTTTTTGTGGCAGCTGTGATTTGGTTGCTGGGGATCCCAGAAAGGATTTTGTGATTGTTGGGTGAGTTGGAATTGAAGGTTCACAACTTCTTCCTTAATTTCTTCTATTTCGCTGTCTCCCTTGGGAATGAGGAAAGGGTTTCCAGTCCCATGTATTTGTCTTTATTATATCTGTAGTTGGTCTCTGGGGGGTCTTGGAAGCAGCTGCCTGGAAATGGTCAAGCAGAAGCTTTTATGATTCTTATAACAGGACCAGGAGAGGTCTTGGTGGCCCTTCAAATGCTTGAGGAGTGGTGGGCACCGGTGGCTGTCGGATGGCGTGTTCACATCTGCTGACTGCTGCCAGCCAGGGATGGCTCTTTCCAGATGTGCCATTTTTTGGATTTCTTTCCCAGGCATCCCCTGGATTTTCCCAGAGGGGAGGTACTGGGATGTGCAGTTGCAGAAGGAGAGGGAGCTGCTCCCTGGGCTGTGTGTCACCTCCCTGCCCTTTCTGTATCCCCTTGGAAAAACCAGAGAGCTTTCTATGGAATGTGGCCCAGGGATGCTTTTTCCTTCAGAATGGGTCTGAACTTGTCCAGTTCAGCTGCAAAACCTTCAGCTGCTTGCGTGGGTCACTCTTTAAAAACAAAGGCACTTAAAAAACTATTCTTTTCCCAAAAAATAGCTTTGGTGGCTGGTACTCTCACTGAATTGTGTTCCTGGTGGTTAAATGATGGCTTTGTTCCTATTAGTTAATAAGGCAATGATTATGATAGGAAATTACCAGGAAATTGTTAAGCTAATTAATTCAATTAATAGGAAATGCTAACAAGCGTTTGCCCTTCTCTGGGGCTGCCAGTGGATGATCTCTCTACGAGGCTGTGTCAGCTGCAGATGTCGGCACAGAGGCTTCACTGGGGAGCTGAGGGACCCAGTTTGGACACGTGGCTCCACAAGGGGACCATCTGCTCGCCAGCCAAGTGGCCGGCGTGGCGAGGGGAGCATCCAGCTCTTAGCAGGAGCTGGCAGCAAAGCCAGGCTTGCTTTCGACTCCTTTGGCTGGGAGGTGGGAGCGTGTCCTGGTGCCAAAGGAGGAGAAACTCCTTATTTCTGAAATACAGCAGAAGGAGGAATCGCTCCCAGTGGTGTAGAGAGGCTGGAAGGCGGCAAGAAGGGTGATGAAAATCATTCATCAACCCTGATGCATCTCCAGCATGGCCTTAGGAAAGGATCCACCTTCAGGTGGTATCAAAATGGTAAAAAATCAGATGTTCCGGGCTGCCTTGAGTGCCACTGCCCTCATGTGCTGTGGTCCTGTCCCAGACTTCCACTGAGTCCTGGCTCCGCCCTTGGTTTGCCAGAGATTTTTTCCAACCAAAAAATCAGGAAACTCTGAAAATTTCAAACAAAAGCCCAAGCAATTCTTTCTCGTGCAGCTTTCGTTTCACAGTTCACCTTTCTTTCTGGCTGTAATTCCTGCTGGGGCTTCGTAGAGAAAGGGTAAAAAAAAAGGAGAAAGAAAGCAGGCATTTAATAATAGATCAAAAATGAGATTACGCAGTAAGTCAGCCCTCCCCTTCCCAAAATGCAACCAAAGAAATTGCAAATCACCTTGAAAAAGGAAAGGAAAACAGGATAGATCAAACCTGGTGTTAAGTATGGATGAGGTGTTTATCTTTTATTTAATGGCTATATGCTGTCCTAGAACAGCATTTCTGTTTGTGATTAATTAAACAGTAGAGATGAACTGGGATGGGGAAAATTCTGTGGAGCTCCAAACGAGAATGCAGGGAGACAGAGGTTGGCTGCTTGGCACACCTGGAGACAGGCACACCTGGTGGTGGTTGTAGTTGGAAGTAGCTCCCAAAAACCAGGAGGTTTAAAGAGAGGCCCCTTGCTGTCCATCCCTGGTGACTCCGGACCAGTTCTGACCACGTTTGGCGGAGCAGTGGGGTCACCGAGGCAAGGGAGCCCAGGGGGCTTTGTGCCAAATAAGTGAGTGCCAGCAGAAGTGCCATGATGGAGGGAAGAGGTGATTATTAGTCATGGGTAATTAGTCACCAGCCAGGCTGCCCCGGGAAGCTGGGCAAGCCCCAGCCTGGGCCAGCGCTCAGGCAAGGCGTGATGAGACACGACTTCCCTGGAAAGGAGGCTTAGCCCTGGCACTGGGCACTGAGGCTGTCAACCCCGGGCCTGTTCTTGTTTGCTGTAAATCCTCTGGCTGTTTCGGGTTTGGTGGGGCCATTGCCACAGGCCAGGGGGGAGTTGGGACTGGCGTGGCCTCAGCTGCCTCACCGAGGGGAACGTCTCCTCCTGTATCATCCCGAAGGTCTCCAGAGCCAGCGTGGACGCTGTGTATGCCAAGTGTGGGGCAGGAGGTGCAAGGGGAAAGCTCTTGCTCTTGCACCGTGTCTCCACCAGGACAGCAGAGCACCTTCAACCTGACCCCCCTGAGGTCCTGTTTGCACCCTTGATGAATAAAATATCAAGAGGGACACGAGGCATGGAGAGTCCTCTCCCATGTTATCCTTGTCCAACACGTATAACCCAACCTGGGTCATGCCATGGGGATGAACCTCCACACAAGACCACGTTGGAGGGGCTTGGAGCAACCTGGTCTAATGAAAGGCGTCTCTGTCCATGGCAGGGGGTTGGAGTGAGATGAACTTTAAGTTCCCTTCCAGCACAAGCCACTATATGATTGTACAATTCTATAAAATGCAGCTGTGGATTTTTTTTTCTTGCTAAATCACCCACTTTTAAGTGCAGAAAGTATCACAGTCCCTCTCCCTCTGTGAGGAGAAGAGGCTGAGGAGCCATAACCATCACAGCTGTGGTGAAGGCAGGGCAGGAAGAGACCAGGAGCAGCAGTCCCGTGCTGGGTCTGGCGCTTGGGGCTGTGAACGTTCACCAAGGGCTGCCAGGGCACCAGAGGAGGCAGGAGCTGCTGGAAATCACCACTCCCATGGGTGATTAGCATTCTCTAAGGTGTTCATTTATCTTCTTTGTCACCTTCTTGGTCTCAACTTTCTGCTTGCAGAGTTGGAGGAGGATCTCTCTCCTTACCTGCTGGGTTGCTGCTCTTCTTGTTTATTCCCCAGAAGGAAGAAAATAAGATGTGCCAGAGCTGAAACTTAAAGAAATAAATAAATCCAGACTTTATAAACAACCACTTGGAGGTAGAATGGGCCTCAACAAGAAAATGTTTGTCGTCCACCTTTTTCTGAGACTGGCTGGGACTAAAGTGCAGGGAGAAGATGGGGCAGGTTTACTTTCTTTTAATTTCAAATATATTCAGAAAGCAGAGCAGTTGGAATTCCTTTTTTTCCTTGAAGCTGCTTTGCTGAGTTTGGGTGGAGAAAACCAGCTGAAAGCCTTGCCTCGGTGGATGTGGGATGGAGGCAGGAACGCATTCATTTTCTTTATTTACCTGTTTTTACCGGTGAGGGAAACAGCAAAGCCTTGGCCACGTTGCCGCCTGCATGCAGGCAACAGGAGCACTTTTCCCTCCCAATCCCTTTTCCCAGCACCAACAAGATCAGCACCGAAGATACACAATTGAGTCAGCAATGCAGATGCCATCAATGTCTGCTTTATTCCAGAGCATGAATCAGAGCAGTGTCAGAGCCTCATATCCTGCATCTCCTGATAAGAGTGCAGTTACCTCCGAGGGAACAACACACGGTGAAATCCCATTATCCCGCCTCTTGCAAGCACCTATAACTCACTGGTACCAGCAGTGCTTATTTTAATGCAACTTCTGCTGTAGCACGTGCAGACTGTTATTTTTTTAAATCCCACATCCTGGAGCCAAAAGATGTTGCGGGTTTATTTTCTATTTGCATAACACGTGACCAGCATGTCTATAGGCATACGTATACGCATACGAATATATAAATATCAGTGTTTTCTGGAGCACAAGCTGTTTGTGTTAAGCCCTGTTAGACCAGTAAGAGCAGCGTGTGCCACCAGTCCAGGTGCTGGTTGCTCACTCTACATGTTTTTCCCATGTATCATATTCTTGGAGAAAAAATGGATTAACTTCACTTGACTCTCCAACCATGCTTTTACCTCCAAAACCATCTTAATTTCCAGGCTTAAAATCTTCCCCTTTCAGTTTGCTGTGGGAATCGCATGTAGGAGTGAAACCCTTTATCCCCAGAAGTTCTCTGCTTCTCCCTTGCAGGACTTTTCCATGCCCAGCTCCAGGTTGGAAGGCCCAGGACACGGCCAGCTCAGTGTCAGTGCTTCCTGCTATTGTTCCACGGGGACAGCTTCTGGCTCCCTCCGCCAGGGTTACATGTGGCCACTGGCTTTTGCATCAGTCGCCTCTTTTCTCCTGATTCCAGGGCACCAGCTGTGTCCTGTTCCTGCCGCGGTCCCCATTCCGCACCTGGTCTGAAAAGCCTCAGTGGGATGGAAGGAGGCCTGCAGTAGTGCAGTTTATATCCCCTAAAACCAGATACAACAGTGAAACTTTGCTAAAATCTGTCTGTATTGCCCCCAAGGGACGTGTGGGGCTGTTTAAGAGACATTTATGCCACTGTGGTGGTGGTGGAGGCAGAGAAGGACAATTTTCACCTCAGATTCCTCTTCTGAGGGGCTTGTTTGTTCCTTGGGGTTTTTCTGCATCAGGGACTACAGAAGCTGAGGGGATAAAAAGCACTTCTGTGGTTTCCCGTCTGTAGATTTGAGGGAAAATTAGTTCAAATCCACCACCTTGAGCTAGATCATAAATCTCACTGCAGAAATACGGAGCCTAGACATTAATAATTAGGAGCTTGCACAATAAAGGGCTGGAATATTTCACAAACGACGCACCATCTTTCAATCCAGCTGATGCTGTGCAGAGATCTGTGTGAAAGTTCTGTGCAGCCAAGGTGGAGAAGTTTCTGCTCCCATTTTTGCCTCTTGAAGAAGAAGAAAATGGGAAGGAAATATCAGGTTGCATCCCCAAAGTGTTCGCTAAAGCTCAAGCATGGGAGTTTTAAGGTTTCCCCCTATTAGAAAGTGTTTGTATGTGCTGAAAGAAAATGATGCCAATTAAATAGTTATCCTTTCCCAGCTTCCCACGTCTTGAAATCACTCCAGTTCAGCCAAGCTGCTTCCTATCAAACTTTCACACAAAAAAGAAAGAATCTGCTGGGCTGTGACTGAACATGAGCAATGTTACTCCCCAGGGGTCCGTGTCCCTGAGGTTTGAGGACTGCGGGAAAAGGGCTGTGGGCCGTGAGATGACAAATGGAACTCCACAGTTGCTCGTTCATGCTCCAGCAAAGCTTTGTTTTGGATGTAGATATTTCCCAGCCACTGGGAAATATCTCACCAGGCTGAAATCTCACCAGCTCTTATGTGAATATTCTTCACCTTGTTTTTTTTTTTAATGCGGTTTGAAGTAATTGGAGGGCTGGTGATATTTTGAACAATTTATCCCCCTAGGAAATGATGACCTTGGATTTATTAAATCAAATATTATCAAGATTAAGAATGAAAATAACTGAGCTTGTCAGTCATGAGGAATCCTGTTGCAGCCTGGGCTCAAATCCATCACCTGAAACCAGGAGACTCTGGCAGGATATTCTTCATTCATCAGCAAGAGGCACCACAGCAAGATCATTTAACTGTAATTCATCAATTTATCAGGCTACTCAATTAAGTGGGGGCTGGAGAGAGGATAAAGGGAATGATTCTGTCTGTCTTAATGAATCTTTGGCTACCTGAGGACTTTTCTTGCTTCTTGCTCTTTTGCGTTTCATGTTGCCTTGAAGGCCTTGTTAAAAGGAAAACATAATCACAACTGTGGTGAAAAGAGAGGCTTAAAGAATTAACAGGATTGATGAGACAGAGCTTTTGCCCTACCTGGTTTGTCACTGACCTGGGCCTGACAACCACAGTCTCAAGAAATCCTGGAGAATCTCGGGTGGACTTAGGGAAGAAAACGAAGCGAAACTTTGCGCAGCCTGGAGTAAAGGGATGGACTTGTAGATCCATCTCAGCTCCCTTCTTCCTGTGTCTGTGGTGCAACCCCAGGCTCGTTGGTGAAGCAGTTTGGGAGTGCGGGGCAGCTTCTGACTGCTGTGAGTGGTCCTGTCTGGCATCAGCTGCCCTGGGACCTTGGCAGAGTCATTTTGGTGCTGGCTGAGGCCAGGAAGCTGTGCTGGGGGGTTTCTTTATCAGTGTGGTGTTTTAGACATTTGGCTGTTCCTAAGTTCATCCAAATTCCGAGTTTTCTGTGTGGTTACACCTAAATCTTTAGGTTGTTCCACTGTTTGGGATCTCTGCTCAGATCTGTGACACAATAATCAACATCCGTGTTATTTTCTTACAAAACGAGCCTCAATCTCACCCAATCACCCGGTATGTTTGTGCCACAACCTGCCAGCCTTGTTTCAGGCAAGCCTGACAGAGAGGCACGGGGCTGAAGGGTAATGAAGGTTGCATAAGTTCATGAAAAACAGGCAGTGAGGCACGAGGGATAGCCCAGGTACTCACAGGGCCTCGGGGAGAGGTGGAGCTCCAGTTTGCGTGAGCGGATACCAGGCAGTCCCCGGGAGCGAGGGAGATCTTCCAGCTGTTCCACGGGATCTATCAACAGCAGCCAGAGCAGCGGCCCTTTGCTGCCCGGCAGACCTCGGGCCCGTGGATGCCGGTCTCTATTTGCTATAAATCTGGTTTTCAGTTTAAATGTAGTGGCAGTTTGGGCAAAAGTAGCCTGGAGTGAGGTGTAGCTGCTTGTCTGCTTTCTGCAGAAACACAGCAAAAGGCTTGAGCAAGTCCAAGTGCTCCAAATCAGCAAAACATTTCCTCCTGCCTGGGTTTCTCACATGTCCTGTTGTTTTCTTTCAACAAAAGCAAGAGAAAGGGAGAATTCATTTGAATTTAGTGCTAAAATACCTCCAAGAAGATGAAGCAAAAGGAACTGTTAGAAAGAAGGATGGGTGGAGATTAAAAACACTTTCTTTGTCCTGTTGTCTCTTGCACACACGTTAGACATACACGTAGCCTGATCTTGGGCTATACAGGAAAATAAATTGTAATGGAGACAATACAAATCAGGATGAATGGGGAAAAAAAGAGGATAAATCAGGCCTGCTTTGCTTATCTGAACCGAGGGGGAGCCTGCCTGGTGCTTCTGGCAGATTTTTTCAGGAAAGATAATGCATTGGGTTGATGACAGTTTATGAGATAGACTTCGAGGGGTATGAAAATTGCTGGTAGGTACTTGAATGGCTCTGACTGCATGGAGTGAATTGGAGTTGAGTCGCAACAATTTCCCTAAAGCTATGCAGATTAACATAAAAATACCAAGGAAGTCCAATCTTTGAATTTTTATCTGCTTCAGCTCGAGGAGAGTCAAATAGGGGCATTACAGAAGTGCCATCCATTTGAATCGATTGTCGCTGCAGCTTTTGTGGAAAGGCTGCATCTAGGTTTATTGATAACGTTGTTGAGGTGCTTGGAAACACAAGTGTGTTGGGTTTATTGTCCCTTTAGTAACTTATTCTTGTTTCTGGCATTTTGTTAAGGTATTTTTTAGTTCTAGTCTCCTGTGGAGATCTCCGCTGAGCTGAGCATTGTAACAGAGATGCTCTGTGCATCTCTTCTCCAAGAGTTTGCCATAAACCTGAATCTGTTTCAAAGCTTTCCTGTAAATTTTAAGGTAATTTTATGTGCTGGAGGAAAAACTGAGATGAAGAAGAGAGTCTAGGAATTGTAATTTACCAACCTTTTAGTGAGGAGGCTTAGCTAGGTGCTTTTTTTTCTTGGTTAAACCACATCAGCTGAAATGCAAGTTTAGTGGCCAAAACTTCCTGTTGATCTCCATGGTACCATCTCTTCACCCATTTTACTTCCTCTGCTGCTCTGCTGCTCCCTGCCTGCACAGAGAAGATACAAAATCAGTCTCACACACCTTGGAGAATTAACTTTATATACAAAGTTTCAGGTTTGGGGAGAAGTGTTTTAAGTTGTAGATGTGTTCTGCTGTCGAAGAAACACGAGGGAAATTCCACCTACTGAAGGGGCTGTGTCACTGGGAGCCCTGAATTTCAGCCTTGTGCTCCTCTGGTTTCAAAAATTGCTTTTTAGGAGCTGTGGCTAATGACTTCACCGTTTTGCCTTTGTTCTCATCTTTATAAACAGTTCCTGCACCTAAGGAGGCGGTTGTGAGAATTAGTCATTGGGTTTAGAGCTCTTTGAAGATGGCAAGTGGTGGATAACAGCTCGATGTTTATTAATGCCATGGCTTAATACGATGAGAACGTTTCACAGCTGAGCTCAGCCACGCCGGGGACACGGAGCCCAGCAAGTTGCAATGGGCTTTGCTTCACTGATCTCCCCCAGCTGTGCCACCCCATTACCTGCCCCATCATACCTGGTCCGTGGGCTGCAGCAGGGAGCCTTCCCTCTCAACACTCCCCCAGCAGGTTCTGCTTCCAGTGGCCTCCTGCCACAGCACACGCCAAGTTTAAATCTGGTTCTGTGTTTTTGGCTTCATTCCATCGAAATGTTTTCAATTTTCTTGGCTTCAACTGATCCCAGTGGCATCTTTTTATGATGCACTTTATTCTACTGCTTCGACTGCAATAACACTCCTAAAGTTCAGCCTATTTTTAATTACAAAAAAAAAAAAAAAAGGGCAGCATAGTATTGTTTTGTCACTGCTGGGAGAAAGGGAGGATTTTTCTTCATCTTTAAATTTGATTGAATTTAAATCTCAACATACGTAGCGGTTTTAGTGGAACTTTGCTGTAATTGGAAGGGCAAATGGTTGTTTGCTCTTGCACTCTTGGGAGCCAGTACTGGTATTGATTAAACAAAAGCGTTGCCACGAGCTGGAGGATCTCGGAGTGCTTCAGGACTGGTGAATAAAGACTTGGACAATGTTGTTACTTTCTCTCCTCTCTGATAAGGAAGCTGAAGTAAGGCTGATACTGAGGTAATGTTTGCTGGGGACAGTTCCTGATCTGTGTCAGTGCATGTGCAGAGCTGGGTCAAACCTTCCCCACAGCAGCTGGAGTGATTCCATGGTTATTCTCCGGTTTGCCTCTCTCACTGAGCTCTGTTCCGCTGCACTTGCACCAGGAAAAGCTTCGTTGCCTGCGGCCGGTGGGATTTCAGGCTGCTGTGGTGGTGTCAGCCTGTGTTTCTGCAGCTCCTGTGTGGGCAAGGATTTATAGGGAGGGAGAGAAGGGGTGGGAGGAGGACAGTGGCTGTGCTTGGGTTGTGTGAATGTCCTCTCCTTCACAGGTGGGTTAAAGAAAATGTTTAATGAAGTAGTTTTTGCCACTTTTCATTTTACTTGTGCCTCAGCTCTTCCTTTGCACGAGAATAGAAATTAATTTTGTTTCAAGTTCTGGAAACCTGAAGACATGCTGAACAGGTAGAAATTTGTTCTATTTATAGGTTCTTTGTGCAATAAACCCGTTTGTTTTAATTTAAACTATGTATTCAGCACATTTAGCTTAATTTTATTTAACTACAAGTTTGACATGTCTTTTTCATTGTTTTTAAATGTGTGACATAAACCTCAAGTACAATGAAAAAGTCAGATTAGTCATTAAGAAACTTCATTTACCATTTTTAACATCAAATGTGTTGACTTGCATAGTTTATTAATTTTTGCAGATGCCCAACTGTAAAAATAGGACAGCTTCGCAGTTCAAGCAAGGGCCTGATTTATGGAGAAATAACCCTCTGTTGTTCTCCACCAGCAAAAATCAGCCTTTCATTAAGGAAAAAAAAAAACAAACCAAAAAATGCAAAGCAAGAGAGTTTAAATCAATCAGAATTGAATAATTTTGCTCCTGTTTTGCATCAATAAATCCTGTATGAAAGGCAGAAAAGGCAGAGTGGTTGAAGAAGGATTGGCAGGCAAGTTAGTGACAGTGTTCCTCACGGACTGATCTCAAGCCTGGTGTTAATCAAGCTATTGACTAATGATGGTGCAGAAATTAATGGGATTTGGAGGTGTCATCAAAAGAGGAAAAGCAGGAGATCCCAGGAGAAGAATGACTGACTTTAGGACTATTTGTCTGTAAGCAAATGTGAGCTCTTGTAATGCAAACTCTGGTAGAAAGCTGGGGGTTCTGTGTGGGAATTGGGATGTGTTAATCAACCACAGGGTCATTCTGATGTCCCGATGATAAAGATACCTTCTGGGGTCACACCTGTCAACTGAATCATTCCCACTGGTGACAAGGAAATGCCAATGCCACTGCAACAGGTTTTAGTGAGGCATTGCTTAAAATGCATTCTGCATTCCTTGTCCATAGGAGAAAGATTGATTCCAGCTGGAAAAGGTGCAGCAGAGGGCATCTGCTAGAAATGATCTGGAGAACAGGGAATCTGGTTCCCAAAATGATTAAAGGAACCTGTATGGTGAGGTGGTGACAAAAAAAGGCAGAGAAAAATTAGATTCCGTCTCTATAAATACACTGGCATAAATACCAGAGAGAAGAGTTATTTAAGTTAAATGACAATTTTGGCACAAGAACAAAAGGCTCTGAAAAAGTTTAGTCTGGAAAAAAGCAGAATAGCTTCAAACCAAGGGAGGTGCTTGAAAAGCTTTCTAATAGGAATTGTGTAAAGGGCTAAAAACCTGATTACTGTGAAGATGGAGCCTGATAAATGTATTAATGGGATTATGCAATGTGGTTGGCTTCAGTATTAAGGGATCAGACTCTGGATTTCCGGTCCTGCGCTTTTGCAAATACACTTAAGAATCCTGGAGGTATGAAAAAAAAAACCATGGAAGGTTTACATTTTAAGAAATATTTTCATCCTGATTCAGCTTGGAGTGGGTTTCTCTGTTTCTAGGGCACTAATAACTGAATTGGGTGAACTGTGGAAAGGAGGAAGTACCTTCTGAGCTGGGAAAAAGCAGCAGCTGCCACCTGCTTCCTTATTTTAGCGGTCGGCTTTGGCAGCAGGCCTGTGCTACTTAGATACCTATTTTTTAAAATTTAAAGCCTTTCATATAGTAAAGTTAGGCCTTGAAATAGATTGTGCTCAAAACGCTGACAATTATTTATTGTTATTTATCATTGTAAGATGCTTTTTAAAAAACCTGCAGCACTTAGGGCACACGAGTGTTCATTATCAATCCCGGCGTTCTCGATCAATCCCCCTTTTCCCCATTTACAAATAGTCCCCAGATTTCTGGTTGCTCTGCTAAAATCCCGGTAAATAAGACCGAGTGCCTTTTTGTCAGAAGGCCATGGTTATTTTATCAAAGATGAGTGCCAGGCTATTTTAGCACAGTGTAACTTTGATTTCATGGGCACTTTGTGCTCGGTATTTCCATGCTTTTTATGTTTTGATTCAGCTGCAGTTCTCCAGCCTTGTCTGCCATTGAGAACTGAGTCTTCCCCATCCTCCATCCTTCAGCAGAGATATTCTGCCTGGAGGTCTCCATGATTCCAGAGGGACACTGGTGGAAGTAGGGAATTCCTGTGGTTACAGGAGAATTTCGGATGCACTTTCAAACGTGGCTGTGGGATGTCAGAGCTCACCCTCCCTTCACCCCTACGCTCTCTTCACTCAGCAGCAGCCTCTCTGTTCAGCCTGGGTGCTTGACCCTGACTATCTCCAATCTCCAGCACGTTCTCCCCGCTTCCCACGTGTGCTTCTTATTCACTTTCTCTATTCAGGATGCAAATGGCAGGTGGTTTTTCTTTTTCGGTTTCAAGGTCTTCTCATTGGAGGCTTTCAGCCTCTCAAACTAGTTTGCTTAATTACCTCAGCTTTTTGAAACTGAAAACCTTGCAGGCCTGCTTTTATTTTGCTTAAACTGAGTCAATTTGTGGAAAATAGGCTTGAATTGAGTGATCACAAGCAGCTTTTATTACAGTATCCTCACTATTTGCCAAAAGTCTCCTGCAGAATCACCTCTCGTTTGCTCAGTGCCTGTTTTGTTCAGAGGTCTGTTGGCTCTTACATCCTGGACTTATAGGGCCCCACTGTTGGTATTTGTTTTTCCTTCTATATCTAGAATTTAAGACTCCCTTATCAGCCAGTTCCTCAGAGTATTTCTTTTTCTCTCTAGTAATTTTTAAAAGCTCTCTGCACACATCCAAACCCGACGCTGGGGTCTCCAGCGGACCTCGAGCACAATCCCAGCAGACAGCCTTTTACAGCCTTTTCCCAAAGTGACTCTAATCCAGAGCGATCGTTTTATGCCTGCTATCGCTTTGGATTTTTAGCAAACACAGATGATTCACTCAGCTCACAGAAAGAACCGTGGAACAATGTCCCAAAAGATTATTTAAATGGAGTTTTGGGAGTGGATTTGGGGTGACCATGGGTAGTGTGCAGGCTCAAGGTCTGACTTTGGTGGGAGGCTTTGAGGATGGGTGTTTTCCCCAGCCACCTGCAGACGTGTTTCCCAGCTGCCTTAACTACACGATGATGGTGATTTCTAACAGATTGTTTTCCTGACAAGGAAGAATTATCCCTGGTTTACATTGTGGGAGCTGAACCCGGGGAGAAATGGAACAGCTGGCTTAAACACACAGGTCTGTGTGAGCAGAGTCTGAGCTCCCCCAGTCGTTTCCAAGCACTCTCAGCAATCTGGCAGCTTGTCAAGGCCCCTCAAATTGTGTGGACTCGGGGGTGAACCGAAGTGCTGGAGCGTCGCAGCCTCGAGTCTGGTAGCCTGGTGCAACAAAGCACACTCTGGAAACGATGCTTTTGTACTTTACCCAACTGCTTGGTTTGCAGTCACTTTTAATTTAAGTTTAGACAGTGCTGAGCGCTTAATTTAAAAAAAAAGTGCTTTTGGTAGACAGTGTAATGCCCGAGCTATGCCACAGTTACAATATATAGGTGTTTGGGGATTAGGTTATAGACAAGCAAAATGATTGTTTCTTTTTAACTTCTGTTTAAATATAGTTCAAATTATGGAATATTTAGTAGAGCAGAATAAGCTGATGCCTGCCAGCTTTTTCATACCAGTGGTTACCAGATGTGTCTGTATTTAGAACCCTGCCATCTGTTCCAGGGTGGAGTTTGGGGCTACTCTAGGTATTTGGATGTGTCTTCTTCCTTGGGTATCTCCAGAAAACTTCAAAGCATCTGTGTTGAGACGAAGGGGAAGCATGGTTAGCTGTAATATTCCAGGAATTCAAGGGAATTTTCCAGAAATTCAAGGGAATTTTCCAGAAATCCAGCTGATTCCTTAGTGCAGCGGGGCTTGGAAGGGGAAGGAGCCTTGAGGAAAGAGGCAGCGCTGGTATTTTGTGCCGTTACTCAGCCATTGCCAAGATGCAGTCGGAGTTTTGCTTGGCTGTCACCAGGCTGGGCTGCTGCTTCCTGCTTTGGATTCCATCTTTCTTAAGAGTCCATGGAATTTCCAGGAGTATTGCAATATGGAAGTCCCTTAATGGGGCTTTTAAAATGACTTCTGTAGATGAATTCTATTTACATATGTTTTAGATAATTTCTTTTGAGGCTGGATTGGTGTAGAATTAATGTGAGTTCCTACAGAACAAGGGGAAGGAAACTCCCTCTGCCTTCACCCCCTCAAGCCATGTCCAGCTCCACCAAAGCCAGGACTGACCCATCACACTGAGATTCATTTTTGGTCATTTTAGGGATAGGGAAAAACATATTTTGGTCAACAAACTACTTGTGAAAAATACTCGCCTAGTGCTAGTAACAGCCTTTGGTTGATAGTGATCTAGGACATACTGGGGAGGAGGGAAAGCTACACATGTCTCTATCCATCCAGTATCTCATGGTTTATTTGTTACCACTGTCTTCATCTCTCAGAACTTACATAATTGTTGCTGAAATAGGAAAATAAGCTTTTAGAAAGGTTCTTGTGAAGAAAACAACATGGAGTGGTTATGCATGGTTTTATAAAAAAAGCACTGTGGTAGTGGGGTTGGAACGAGATGATCGTTAAGGTCCCCTCCAACCCGAACCACTCTGTGATTCTATGATAATACAGTCATTTAATTAATTTATCTAGAATGTTTGCCGCTAATCAAGCACGTGGCGGTGCAATTCAACACACTCAGAGTGTGATCCATAATATTCCACCCCAAACAAAAGCTTCCACTCCATTTCTTGCCCAATGATTTTTCTTTTACAAAGCCAGGTAAAATAAAACCAGTAACTGTGCCCTCATTAACAAGGGAACAGGCGTTTCTTTTCCTCATCCCATTTAAGCACCAGGCAGTGTCCTCCAGCATCTTGCCAAAAGCTTCCACTACTTTTATAGGCTTATTTTCTTTTGCCACCAGGAGCTGGTACCTCTGTGCAGGATGCTGAGAGTTCATTGTGTTTGCTCTTTGGATCCCAGCTGGGGCTGCACCGGGTCCAAAGCACAATTAGGATTTGGGAGGGAAAGGTCTGTGTGTTCATTCCTGTGCTGACTTTTCCTTTCCTAGGCCAGATACTGCCCCTGGGTGTTTCATTTCATATTCCAGCCCTTGCCATGCTTTATGGCCAGCAGTGGGGTGTATTGTTACAATATTCCTCATGCCCATGGGGTCTTCAAAAGACCTTATTTAACTGTACTGAGATGCCTTTACCTACCACTGAAATGCAGCTACTTAAGCTGCAAACCCTGGCAGCTGCTCCAACAGCAGCAGTATGACCAGGCCACTGCTTTTATGTCATAAAGTAAGGGAAGAAAAAAAAAAAAAAATCCATATCCATTAAAAAACTGCAGGGGAAATGTAAATTGTCAGAATATAATTACCTAAACTGGAGTTTGGCCAGCATTCCAGATTAACATTACCTCTTGTGAAGCCGTGGGATACCTGATGGCCAAAAGCAGTCGGAGTCTCAGCAGGATTAAAAACTGAGCTTTGCTGTGTAGTTGTTCCGTAGTGGCTGAGAGATGTAGATAATCTATTTAGCACCTACAGCACCCTGGGGCTAAAAAGTGGCTGAATCCTATGAAATCCGATAGGAGCGTCTGAGGTTAAGAGTGCGGTCTGAAAACATTCCATGAAACTTGTAAAATCCGCAGATGGTCAGACCTTGGTACCGTCTCCTGTGGAAGGGAGGAGAAAGAGATTAAAGAAGATGTATCAAAAGGATTGCAGCAGGGAAAAGGGGGAAGCTCAGGGTCCTCGCCGCCATCGTTGTGTTCTGTGCTTTTCCAAGGTTTATTTCAGGCCATGGAAGCGTGCCACAGAAATGTGCATTAGCTGGCTCTGAAACTCCTTAATACCTGCTTGCAATGACTCAATGTAATTTAGAGCAGATTGGAGACACCGGGATGCAAGACGTGCTTAGGAGGAAGTGGGATGAGGAAGAGGGAATTTGGTGCGGGTAAGGAAAAGAGGGAAAGTGGGGACCATTTACGTGGAGAGGACACAAAGGTGCGATGGCATTTTCCATGTTCAGCTGCAGCTGCCAAGTGTAGAGTAACTTGAAAGGTAATAAATGTAAGGGAGGTTCCCAGCCTGAAATGATACAGAGGTGTCTAAAGAAGTGATTTTGTGAGCAGACGCCCACACTGGTTTGGGTTGGAAGAGACCTTCAAGCTCCTCCAGTGCCACCCCCTGCCATGGGCAGGGACACCTTCCACTCTCCCAGGGTTCCAAGCCCCATCCAACCTGGCCTTGGACACTTCCAGAAATGGGGCAGCCACAGCTTCTCTGGGAATTCTATTCCAGGGCCTCACCACCCTCACAGGGAAGAATTTCTTCCTAAAGGTTGAACAGAAGGCCAGGATCTGAACTGCGGGTGCTTTTTAGTTGGCTTTGCTTTGCACCTGCACATTTCCCTACAGCGGGATTTGTGTTTTTAGTCCTCCACCCTGACAGCTTCAACTCAATGTCACTGTGGAGTTTCAAAGTCTCTAACAGGACTGGCACTGTGAATTGAGTCTGTTTTTTGGGGAAAAGAGGTTTGGAAGGTGATAGGAGTAAAAGGCTTTTCCTTGCCAGGAAAGTGTCGGGCAACTTTATCTGCAACTTATTTTCTTGTTTAAACTATTATTAATCGTAGGTTATGGACTCTGCCCTTTAGGATCCATTTCTGACGTCAAAATTTTATGTGTATATGAGAAAACAAAAGCCCAGATGGCAGAAAAGGTGGGAAATGAGGGTATTTGAATACAGTAATTTTTCTTGTGGGATAAACAGAAGGCAGCGGAGCAGTGGATTTTTCACTTGGTAGAAGGGAAGCTGAAAACTCCTCTTTAATACCAATTCCTGTTAGAGTGAGAAGGGGAAACACACAGAGAAGGGGATTAAATCTGAAGGTGTCTCTGTCAATATAATCTGTAACAGCCTTGATAGCGCTTCCTGAAAGGGAGACTTGCCAGACCGGCTGCTGATCCTGACAGCTTGTTTTCTTTTGGTAGCTGAGAAAAGAATTGTTCTCCTGAGTTGTACCTGAAGTGCACATTCTCTGCTGGTGTTCCTTCCTCAGTGAGCACCTGAAGGGAATGATTGTCTCCCTATTTCCTCACGCAGAGCTCCAGGTAGATCAGGGTGGAATACAAAACCCCGAGCTGTGGCACAGTGGGAACAGATGTCTGTGGTAGGACAACGTGGGTGTGTTCAGTGATTCGAATGTTAATTTAGTCTTTATACTGTGCAATAGTCATAGGCTTTTTAAAATTTTTGTCCTGATAAAATATAAAAAGTATTGTTTCTCCGAGCCTCTGAACCTGCAGTACCTATTCCTGCCCTTCCATACAGCACATTCCCTGCGGTGAGACTGGATTTTGTATTGCTTATCAAAGGGCAGACCTGTGCCCCCGCCTCACCCTTCGCTGGTTTTTCATCTCAGAATGAAAGTTAGTTTCTCCTCGCGTTCTTTACACATGTGTAAATGACTGTTAAAAAGTGCAGAGCGATGGAAAAGTGGTTTTTCGCCGTTTTGAAGTGCTCACGTTTTATTAAAGCTGAGATTCCTGGAGCTTTGTGGCCAGAAACGTACCTCCCTCTTTACTCTTGGAGATAAACCCCCATTTCTTCCTGTGAAAAACTCTCTAATTCTCCCCAAATTGTCAGATTGTGTGTTTCGGGGTGGGATTTGATTGCCATAGATACGAATGCCTTTCATGGAGCTCCTTATATATAAAATTAGAATGCATAAACAGAGGACTGGACCTGTGTGACGTGGCTCTGTTGTGAGAAGATGCTGGCACTGTTACTTGCCTTTCCCCCCCACCTTTATTTCTTCATCGCTTTTTCCCCCCTCTTTTGCTTCAGTTACCATCTGTTGCATGCTATGTTTGGTACTTGTCGCTGATTTCTACATAGCTCCTCTGACTTCACAACATTTAACCACTGATGCTGTTCACGCCAACCCTCCAGCTTGGATCTGGATTTTGTACCAAACTCCAAACCATAGCAGTATTCTAGTATCTGCAGATCAGTTTCCCACAGTACAGTTGTTTTTCTAACCCCTTTTGCCAGGAGGCACCTGGATGTCTCTCAGGGGGTCATTGCAGCCACATCACTATAGGGCAGAGGCATGACAGAGCTCCATGGGGGCATCCTCACAAGGTTCTTGGGGGATACACAGCACGGCACGGACTGAGTGAGCTCCATGAGGACACTCTTGACAGGGTTTTAGGGGGACCCATAGGGCTGCTTGCCCACAGGGCCGGGCTGCGGCTGCCCCTCCGGGGCAGCATCGGACAATATGGCGGCTCCCCCATGAGGGGAGCGGAGGGTGTGAGGGACAGGGGAGCGCGCGCCTGCCTTTTAGGCGGGAAAAAGCGCCCGGGCGCGGCGCGCGTGCGCAGTGTCGGGAGCCGAGCTTGAGGAAGCTTCGGCTGTTCCCGGCAGGTTCCGGAGGCGAGAGTCTTGCTGCTCCCCGCCCTCAACCTTTCGGGTATCTCCGCCCCCGCTTCGCCTTTCTCCGCCCCCGCTTCGGCTATCTCCGCCCCTCCTTCGTTAAGTTCCGCCAGCACTTCGGCAACTTCCGCCGGTTCGGTCGGAAATGGCCGAAGACGTGCGAGACCCAGCGGTTTAAGGGGAGAAGACCGGCCGGCTTCTCGGAATAAACCAACTGTGTCCGGCCCGCGGGGGGGGGAGCAGGGGAGGGCGGACGGAGCGGGAAGACGAGGCAGCGGCTATGGCTCCCCCCCCAGCCACTCGCGGCTCCGCCGGGAGGGAGAAGTGAGGGCGCCGAGAGGTAGGAGCGGACCGTACCACGCACGGGGAGAGGGGGAGGAAGGTGGGAGAGAGGTAACACCCCCCCGGAATCCCCCCGCGGCAGCCCGTGGGGTCGGGTAAGGCGGGAATGGTACCGTCCGGGGGAAGCCCCCTGGAGCGGCGGCGTAGGGGGGGGGGCTCGGCCGGGGCGTCCCTGAGGGGCAGGAGGGGGGCGCGGAGTCCCTGAGGGCCGGGGGAGCTGGGAGCGGGGGGTCCCTCAAGGCTGGGGGTGCTGCGAGAGGGGTCTCTCGAGGTGCGGAGAGCTGTGAGCGGGGGTCCTTGAAGGTTGGGGGAGCGGTGAAGGGGATCCCTCGGGGCTGGCGGGGGGGGGCTGTGAGCAGGGGTCCCTCAGGGCTGGGGGCACGGTGGGGAAAGGTTCCTGAGAGCTGGAGGGGTCTGTAAGGGTGGTCCCTCAGGGACTGGGGTTTGTGAGGGGGTCGCTCAGGGCTGGGGGCACGCTGCGGGGGCTCCCTCCGGGCTGGGGCTTCCTTCAGGTCTGGTGAGGCTGTGAAGGGAGTCCCTCGCCTCACAGCATGAGAAGCATCGTGGGAATGTCACACTGCGAGGGGGGACCCCCACAAGGCTGGGGAGCCCCTCAGGGCTGGTGGGCTGTGAGAGAGTCCCTCACAGCATGAGGGGCGTTGTGGGGTTCTCACAGAGTGAGGGACACTGCGGAGATGTCCCCACAAGGCAGGAGGGCTGTGATGGCAGGAGGTGTGCAAGTGCTACTGACAGGCTCGAGCCTTCCTGCCTGTCCTCCCTCCTGCATCCAGCAAGGATCCTGAGACCCCCTTGTCCCGCCTGTGGATCCCCAGCATTTCAGGGGCCGTGATGTCCCCCATGGCTGATGCAGCCCCGTTTCCCCCACTCCGAGGCGGTGCCTGAGTCGTGGTCCCTGTGGTTTTTGCTGGGGTTCTGCCTTGCGAGGTGGTGAGGACAGCAAGGATGAGGCTGCCCTCACTCTGGGCTTCTTAGCGTGGCAGGTATTGTGCTCCTGTGAGTTATTTGCTGAAGCTGAGGTTCGTGTCATTCTTTTTTCTCAGCTGTCTTCCCCACATGAGGTCTCTTTTTGCTCAAAAAACGTCGGGGTCTTTACCAAAAATTTTACCGGTGTGGCAATAATAACTTACTGCCGACAGGCTAATGCCCCGTTACACTGGTCCAAACCCAAACAATTTGGGGCCTGAAGGGGCTGGAAATGGTTCAAGTGGTATTAAGGATTCACAAAGATGTTGAGAAGCACTTTAGGTAAGCTGTTCTGTTGCTGTGTGTGTGTTAAAATCCGAACATCGACCAGTTTCTGACCTCTTGTTGCTTTTTCGTGAGTCTGATAGGTCGTGTGTGTTGATACCGTGGTAGGATAACCTGCCTTTAAAGTGCCTGGGTTTCTTGTGCTGCAAGTCTCACATGTGTGTGACGAAGATTAAGTAACTTTGTTTCCTGAGAGGAGTGTCACATGCAGGTGATTATCTTAGATATTTCTGTTCTCATGGAGAAACCTATGATATCCAAGATAGTAACATCTCCGAACGTGGGTTGTCGGATTTTATCAAGTACTGAGTAATCTTAAGCTCGTTTCTATGCAGAAATAGCATGAGAAATGAACCACAGTCTGATTATGTGATGATGGGGAGAGAGATTCCTCTTCCCCTGACAAATCCCTTAACTTCATGTACCATCTGAGAGCCCAGTTGTTACATGCAGTGTTATCTGTACCCACTCAGGGCTTTGGGATGCCTCTGCTTTTCCATTTCTTGTTGCAGAAATGGGAGTTTGCATGGGTTCAGCTCAGTGTTCAGGGATTCTGGAGCGGGGGTAATTGACTGCCTTCATTGAGCAAAATTTTCCGGCAGCTCAGCCGTGGTACAGACAGTTCTTGAACTTCTCGATGTCGTGTTGCAGAAGGGAAGTCCAGCGCAGTTTTCTGGAATTCTCTGATTTTTCAAGTGGGGACTATTAGCTTTCATGTTTGTTTACACGTGACGGTGGATTTTGGCAGTTGTCAAGTCAGAGCAAAAGCAGCAAATGCAGGGAACAAGTAAAACACGATTGTTCAATTGCCTTCGCTTAGGCTGTGTCTCAGCGATACACAGCAAAATTGGAGGGTTGTTTGTGTGCTGTTCAGATGGGTTGGGATAGATTATCATCATCATCATCATCGTCATCATCATCTTCCCTTGAATATTTGTGGATCTCTGGGACTGTTTAGCTGATGAGTTGGATGTTGTTGATGCATTCCCAAGTTTTGTTTATTTATGGGGAGCCAGAGCCCTTCCTGAGCTTGCTTTCCATGACAATTAATTCTTACAATGCCATCACTTCTTCATCTTAAGTTTTTAGAGTTTGTCCTTCTCCTTCTGGCTGTGTGTATTTTGTGTGTATTTGTTCTTTTTCCTTCCAGTCTCTGTTCCCTGACTTTTTTCTCCTTGCTCTTTGACTCCTATCGCCTCTCTCAGTTGCCTTGCCTGTTTTCCCAGGGCATTCCTCGTGCTGCCCGCAGTAATATTTTCACCAGGCTGGGAATTGCAGCTAACCACAGATGTTACCTGTTTGATGCCAAGATCACGGCAGCCCTTTGTGAATTGGTTCCTGGTCCAGAGACAATTTTTCTGCTTTGGAAACCCCACAGAAACAGTGAACTGGAAGGGACCTCGTGGTCATTGGCTCCTGTCTCATCACCAGAGATTTTTCCTGTGATGTGTGCTAAATACCTCTATTTTTTGAGAAGGAGCAGACTGTGAACATTTTGAAGCAGCTCCTAACTCTGAGATTTTAACTTGGGGTGGAATATTTGGTGTTACTCCTAATGAGCGAAACCCAGAGTGCGATTCCTATTTCTTAACCACCCAACAAGCAAAATATTGGGGTTTTTTGTTTGTTTTCACGTGAAAAGGGCAAGTGTAACTCATTAGCATGTTTAGATACGCCACTCTGTGCTGAAGACAGAAAAGTTATCTCTGCTGCTGTGTGGCTTGGCAGTGGGGAAAGCATTCCCATGGGATTTGGGGGACGCAGCCGGGACCGCCAGTTGTCCTACAACCCGTGCCGACACACGCTGTGCTTGCTGGGCTAAAGCTAGCACGAGTATGAGCTGCAGTTGTGTGGCTGCAATTTAGACATATCCTCAAAAGCAGAGTTTTCTTCTCGAAGAACGCTTGAAAGTGCTGTTTGCTGGGGCTTGTCGTGGTTGAGTTTGGCTCCTGCAGCACAGCCAGCTGTTCGTCTCATGCAAATCGTGGTGGTGGATGCTGCCTGAGAAGAGGTGCAAAGCCAGTTTGAGGTTTTGGGGTTTGTTTAGGAAGGATAAAGACAGAAGCATGTGCAGCTCCGTGGCTTGGAGCTCATCGATCCCCGGGCTGCCTGGGCATAGGAAGCCTCGAGCGCTGGCCCACCAGGTAAATTGATGTTATTACAGCACTTGCAGGGCCAGTTTTGAAGTGCAAATTGAAATCCTGTTTCTGTGGAGTCACTGCTGTTTGTTAATTGATGCCTGTTACCGGCAAGAGCAGTTTAGAGGTCTGACTAATCCGTCTCGGATTAAAGAGGGCAGGTTTAGGTTAGATTTTAGGAAGGAATTGTTGGCTGTGAGGGTGGTGAGGCCCTGGCGCAGATTCCCAGAGAAGCTGTGGCTGCCCCTGGATCCCTGGAAGTGCCCAAGGCCAGGCTGGACAGGGCTTGGAGCCACCTGGGATAGCGGAAGGTGTCCCTGCCTATGGGACAGCGTGGCACTGGATGATCTTTAAGGTACTTTCCCACCCAAACCGTTCTGGGATTTGATGATCTGTCCCTGCTAATTGGTTGTAAATGGATAATGGTTTTTCAGTGCTATGTTAACATAATTAGTAATGCTACAAAGTGACCTGTCCCTCACAGGTAAAATCGAGCGAAATACAGAAAATTGAGACTTATAAATCAATCCAATCAATCCGTTATGTTTTTTATGGGTGGGACAGAACCCTAAACCTCCAAACCCGCAGTTAATCTGTAGCCACTAATGGACATAAGGAGTATTTTAAAACATGTGTTCTTAATGAGTCTCAGAATTTCTGCTCTTGCACTCAGTTTCTTAAATGGCTGGAATCCTGTTGCCTGGAGCCAGGGTTTGTGTTTTCTCTGCTATCCTCTGCCCTCCCCTTTGCCCATGAATTTCGGTGCATTAAGAAAATGTGCCACTTTTCTAATGCAAATGCCTGCCTGAGAGTGGTATCAGAACATGGGATTAACCCATGGATTCCAAGAAACACTTTCAAGTTTCTTCTAATACAAAATGTTAATAACATTTCCCAGTGCAAAAGTAACATTTTTATTCCCCTACTTTGCCCAGTGCCCAGCTGCTTGGTCGTTTACCTGTCTCGTCTCATAAAATGCTTTCTTTTATGGTTTAAAATACTTCCAGGTACCTTCTCATCTGACTTTAATCTTAGGGACAGTGACGGTGCAGGTAGCCTGAGGTTTGTTTTCCTTCCTGTTGTATTTTGGTACCAGCGTTGCCTGAAGTGTGTATTCCAACATCTGCCTCTGGATGAGCTGTCTTCCTGTTCAGTGCTACCCTTCAGTGTAACAAAGTCGTTTAAAATCTGTGCCAGAATATTGGGCATCAATGGATTCATCTGGAAGTGAGTTCTGTTTGTTTAAAGGCCGCAGTGCTCTGCCCATGTGTTGCCTTCCTCAGGGGAACACTTCTTGACAGGTTGAGTACTTTGTAAATCCAGACAAAGAGATGATGAATTCAAGTTTGGACATTAATGTGGAAATTGGCTTCTCTGTTTATAAAAACAATACAATTAAAACCATCGAACGTCCTCCATTACGTTATCCCATCAACACATCTCCATTTCCGTCGTGAAGAGAAGCTTTCCTTATCCCCATCCCATAGGTACCCCACCTTCCGGGTTCGGATTTGATGGAATCGAGCACGTCACTGAACGTGGGAAAGGCTTCTTTATCTTCTCCACCCGTGATCCAGTGCCTCCGCATCGTATGCAACGCAGGAGCACATCGGGCTGGGATTCGTACACGTCTTGTAGTGTTTCTATTACGGGCACGAGGAAGTCATTATGCTGCGGGTCTGCTCTGTGTAGGCACTTAGTGGGAAGTGATGTGTTCTGGATTGTGTTGGTGTGGAGTGGAGGATATGCTGTGGAGTGCTGCTGACACGCAGATGATGCCTGGAAAAGGTTGGCATGGAAGCGTTGGAGCTTGTGACAAGAAGAAGCTGCCAAACAAGTGGGGAGCCTTGGAGTTGAGAGCAGAGCCTAAATATATAGAGCAATGCTGCGAGCCTCTTTCTAAGGGGTCTGTAAAGTGTAAGCAGAGCAGTGCTGAATTCCCTACCAGAGCCTTTCTGTCTGCAGGGAAACTTGTGAGGGTCTGCAAGTAAAATAGGTCGGAAACCTTTGATCTAAGTGCAGTAGTGACATCAAAGCTGTGATGTGTGACCAGCAGGTGGGCAGAAGTCAGGACAGTATGAGCTTGTCTTTCTCATTTAGAGGTAATTTGCTGGCTATGTGATACAGGAGCCCACTGACTCCCAGAAATGCATTGTACACCTAATAATACATGTCAGGGAATAGGTTAACATCGTTCTCAGGTAATTAATAAAGACAGCACTTCCATAGCAAATAGGAAGGAAAAAAAAAGCAACCCATGCATTGTTTAGCTAAGATACTTCTTTCCTTAGGCATCTCTCCTGGGAAGACCTTGATGCTTGTAAATGAATCTGCCGCCTACCATGTGTACCTTCATTTTAATGTGGGGATTGAGGAGGAGCCAGCTATTGGAAAAGCAGCCAGAGATGGATGCCTTGGAAAGGTGCCACTAATTACAGTGGCATCTGACAATTAGCTGTTAAGCCTTTCCTTGCAAAGGTGCATCCCGAAACAAAAACAAGGACCTGGAGAAAGGGGAGAGCTGTCCTTGTAGTGATTTTGTAGGGTGGTTATTAAAAGCAGAAGGTGGAGTTGATTCTGATGTGGTTCCCTTCCAGCAGAGCAGGTCAGATTTGATGGACCCAGAAGGATTTTGGTTTTTTGCTGCTGGGCTCTGTTGTAGTCTGCAAACTTCTTACGCTTCTTACATTTAAAACAGGTTTGAGGCTGCCATTCTTCACAGGGAAAGCTGTAAACCAGTAACATCTGCAAAGTGTCATTGTTGATGTTAATCTGAGAGTTTTTATCAAAAATCAAGATGTAATAAAAAAAGATTCAAAGAAATCTTGCAGTTGGTATCTCGCATTTGCCTCCAGGGTCTTCTGACTCTTTTTACTTTGTGGCAATGATAAATAGCACTAAGCCTTTTGCGAGTGTCTCAAGGGTGCAGTTAGTTAGGAGTAACGATGGAGCTGGAGCTGGCAGGTATCTCAAGGTTTTTGTACAGAAGCTGACCTCCCCACACCCCTCAGGGATCAGACCTGCTCTTTCTCTGGAAACGACTTTTACGTTGTTGTGACAATGATGGTTTTAATTAGAAAGGCCAAACTACAGGATTATTTCTCCCTTGTCAAACGAGATGTTGGGGAAGATGTTTTTGCATCTGCTGAGTGTTTCACTGAGCTTGTGTTTCAGGTGACATTGCTCAGGTGGCAGTGCCAGGAGCATCTTCAGGGGCAGTTCATACCAGCACGATGCGGGCTTTGCACTGACTTGTGTCTCTGTATAATTCCACTGCCTTGGAAGGAGTGACCTGGAATCTCCAGACAGATCTGGCGTCTGTTTCCATGTGCATCTCTGATCTCTGCTGCGTGCGCTGACACGCGAGCCTTGGGTTACAGCAGCTCTCCCTGGGACAGAAAGTGGCAGCTGTTTGACAAATGCAATGGAGCGAGTGTTATAAAAAGAACCAAAGCGAATTTCCCCTTCTCTAAACTGATTAAAGCAGGAGCAGTATTGGGAATGCTTCTTGTGAGCTCGGTGTTCCTGTGCAGGGGAGTCTCGCTTGGACACTTTGCTGTCCCTGTACCTATTCTTAGCCTGTCTACCAAAAGCTGTTGTATGCGCATCGAGAGACCTCCCTGTTTAGGCTGTTTGTGTGTTTATGTGGAGTCTTTTGAGGAGAGAGGGGATTATATCCAAGCTTTTCTGTCACCTCCTCCTGCTTCTGTGCTTTATAGCTGCTCAGGAAATACAGGTTAACGTTTCCATAGTATCCGAGTGTATCGCAGAGCGTCTGTGATGCAGGGAAGTACTGCCTGGTACTTCTTGACACTGACCTTTGAGTTGAGATTTGTGACATGGTTGAACTGATCTCACAGCCTGCTGCTAGAAAGGGTGGCCTTGTTCCCTCTCCCTCTCTCAGCTCTGCAGTCCCTGTCCTTCATATGATGCCTCAGTGAAGTGATTGAGTTTGAAAATCCAGCAGCAAACTGCTTGAGGGATTTTTGGTAGGAGGTGGGGAGTCCCCTTAGTGGTAGGGAGCACAAGGCAAGGGCTGGTGCCCTGGGAGGTTTCATGCTGGAGTGTCCTTGGAGGGGGATCAGAGAATAGTTTGGATTGGAAAAGCACTTGGAGATCATGGATTCCACCCACCGCTTAGCACTGCCAAGGCCTCCACTGACCCATGTCGCCAAGTGCCACATCCACATGGCTTTTCAATCCCACCACTGCCCTGGGCAGCTGTGCCCGGGCTGGACAACCCTTTAAGTGAAGAAATTCCTCCTATTATCCAACCTCAATGTCCCCTGGCACAGCTTGAGGCCGTTTCCTCTTGTCCTGTCTCAGTTTCCTGGGAGCAGAGCCTGACCACCCCCACTCCCCTGCTCCCTCCTGTCAGGGAGTTGTGCAGAGCCGGAAGGTCCCCCCTGAGCCTCGTTTTTTCCAGGCTGAGCCCCGTTCTGAGCTCCCTCAGCCGCTCCTGGTGCTCCAGCCCCTCAAGGTCTCTCTTGTCAGGAGAAGCCCAGAAGTGTCCCCACTCCTGGAGATGCCTCAGCAGTGCCAGCACAGGGGACAGGCACTACCCTGGCCCTGCTGCCACCCCAGAGCTGGCACAGCCCAGGGGCCATTGGCCTCCTGCCCACCTGGGCACACCTGGGCTCGTGGCCAGCTGCCTGTGGGCCACCCAGCAGCTTTCCAGCCCCTTCTGCTGGCAGTCACAGGAGTGGCTGAGCTTGGGCAGGTGAGAGATGGGCAGTGGGGCAGTGGCACAGCCACTGTGCAGTCAGGGGGCTGCCCCAGCACCCTTTTATCTTCCCTGCAGCCTCAGAGGGCGCTCAGGACCAAGCAGGGTGATTTAATGAAGCGAGGGACTCGTTCTAAATGAACACGCTGAATAGACAAGAATAGTTGGCTGTTGTATATGACTATGAAGGTCACCAGAATCAGATGCTCATTTTTCAGCTCCTTGTTGCTGCTGGGTGCAGCAGAGCTTTGTGCTGACACAGGCAGTTCCTCTCAATGGGGCTGGAGTGGCACTGAGAGAAGAAAATCCCACATTTTGAAGGCTCTTGGTAGCGAGACGACTGGAAAAATGTGAATTGGGTACAAATTTTTCAGGCTTTGAGGCTTCTTTTTATTGACTTTTTACTCTGATGTCTTCTTGCTATGACTTCTGCTTTTCTGTTTTGAGAAGTGAAATTAATAATCTCCTTTACTTCCCATCCAATGGGCAGGAATGTCTTCATCCTGGCCCAAGCTGAGCTGCAGATGAGACCTGTTTTGGGAACTGTGTTACGCAAAAGCAGAGGAAGAGGACACAAACAGTTCTGTATTCTCTTTGAAATGCAGTTGTAATGGTTCCTTGGTAATTCATGCAATTATTTAATCAGCTGCGTGATCCCTGGGATTATTATTCTTTCCAGGTAATAACTGGAGCTGTAAAGTTATCTTGTAAATTGGAAAAAAAAAAAAGAATTGGCAGTACTGCATTTTAGTAATTGTTTGCAATGACCTTTTGGAATCTCGGAGAGAAAATTTGTTTGCTTGACTTTCTCCCCGATCAGCTCCTGGCAATCTCGATATAGAGCAAAATTGAGTTGTTTTGGGTTTTTTAATTACATTCTGATGGCAAAGCCTGTTTGTCTGTGTGCGTTACAGTTGTGGCTTTTTTAAAGGTTAAGCTCTATTTGACAGGGCCTCCACAGATGAAGTTTTTGAAACTTCTTGGTGTAGTTGTTTGCTTGGGGTTTTTTGAACCAGAATTGCTTATCCTAGGTATTACTACAAAATAAATATTTATTAATTTAAGGAGAAAATTCACGCTGTATTTTTGAATGTCTAGAGGAGTGACGATGAAAGGTCTGCGGGTTGTTTGTCGGTTTTATTTGTAGGTTTGCTTTGGTTTTGTGTTATTTTGTTTATTTGGGTTTTTTGTTTGCTTTTTTGGTTTTTTGTCTTTTTCAGCTTTAGAGGTTGTAATGTGATTGGATTGTAGAACCTTGCCAGATTTAGGGAAAGAAATTTTTTTTTTTTTTTGTAGCAAAGTTTTAGCAGAGCTCTTGTGAGGTCTGGTTCCTCGATGTCACCGGGTTGTGGTCAGAGACCAGTGTGGGTTTGGTTTGTAGGAAAATGTGCAACATCTGAGAGCCTTGCTCCACACCAACTCTGTCTGTGTGAAACCTGCTCTTTTCAGGGATGAGACCAATGGTTCTTCCATTTTCCCCTTAGAAAATTCTGGCATTTTTCCACTTTAAAATCTGACAGCTCTTGAGAGTGAAGGGTCAGAAAAACACATTGTTGGAAATGTCTCAGCATTCAAGTACGAGTTTTCACATGAGAGCCCATTGCTCTGTGTGCTTTCTGAAGCTGCACTTGGAGAGGCTGTGACAGCCTGGTCTTTCAAACACACCGAAGAAAACTCTGTGAGAGCCGTGCCAAGGAGCAGGTGCTGCAAAATTCGGCTTCTGCCAACTTTGACTGATGGAGATCAGCGTCTCTCAAGGGAAAATAAGTCTCCAAAATGAGTGTCCAAGCTGGAACAACACAACAGATGCCAAAAATATGTCCAGTGGCTCGGTTTGCAGCTGAGGCAGTTTCTCTTCGTCTCAGGCTGATCCGCAGGGCAGCGTGGTGTCCCGAAGGACTGAAACCTGGAGTTGTTTCCATGGGGGACAGAAATGACTGGAAGAATCAAATGGGACCCAGCCACAATGATCTGGGGCTGAGTGAGCAGCAGCCTGTGTGATTTCAGCCTGCTCATCAGGCTGGTTTTGCACATCCCAACTTGAAAAAGTAGGGTTTTTATCCTTGGATCTGAATAGACAAACCTGAGGGGCTCCATATTTCCTGCTAAATTCCAGATAAGATCTTTTACTGTTTGAACTTGCAAAGCAGTTTAGGCGTGTGCTTCCCCGCTTGAAGGGTTCCTGCAAAAAGCTTGATCCACCCCTTCATTTAGTTGAGTCTGTTTGGAATGAACAATGTTCCTCAAGCTGTGAACACAAGAATGGTTTAGCTTTAAAAAAAAAAAAAAAATTAAAAAACCTCCCCTGCAAACAGATGATGTAATGCCCAAGCTCCATGTTTAAACAGTAGCTAATTTGCCAGGGGATAAACCAGGGTGAAATCTTTCAGGCTTTCTAATTTCCGCCATTCACCAGAGCTTTGTTCTTCTTGCTTTAAAATGCAGGGTACGTTTGTGTGTCCACACTGTGTGGTTTCCTTCAGCTTCTGCAGCCAAAGACTTTGTCCAGGGGCAAGAGAAAATGTTGCTGTAAACCTTTTGTTGCTATAAACATTGATATGCATCTTTTTGTTTTTAAGTTTTACTTTGTGACTGAATTAAAATCCTGAGCCATCCCTTTGATGAGCTGCGGCGCAGGCTTTATTCTGAGTTTGGATCTTGTCTCTTTGCAGGCACGTTCCTTCGGCCAAGCGAGATTCACTCCCTGCAAGGTCCCCGGGGCACTGCTGGGTGGGAGACTCCTTGTTCTGCAGCTGGTTTGGGCTGCCTGCAGATTGTTTACTTGGTGTTTGGACTGTCCTCTCCCAGCCAGTTTTGTACAAAACAAGGAACAGTTAGTTTTCACACATTTTTAAAAAAAAAAATGACATGAGCAGCTTTCTCTGCTGGTGGCAGCTCTGATCTGTGGAGTGCTTTGTGTCTGCTGACAGGAGGGGTCTTTGGCTGGTTGGGGAAGAGCTAGTTTGGATCAACACTTCCCTCCTCCCTGGGATGGTCTGTTTATTGGAATTTTTCACTGACCTATCCTTTAATCTTTAATTTTGGCACCATTTCCCAGGGCTCCCGTGTAAGCACAGGACTTTGCCAGCCAGCAGGATGAACCAGGGCACACAGCAGGGTTAGAGAGATCCAGGAGCTGCAGAGTCTGCCTGTGCTGATGGAGGAGGGAAGATGTGACATGAGAAATTGAAGTGACAGTTAAAGGAATTGCTCCCATCTTCTCTGGCTTTTTCTATCAAAAAGCAAAAAATGCCAATCTTTGAACTTGGAGCAGCTTCATCTTAAAAGCTGCCCCAGTGTGTGGTGTTTCTTGGGGCTGTCATTAACCAGCCTGGCACGTGGGGTGGCTTCAGCAGTTTTTCTTCCTCTAAGCAGCGCTGGCAGAAAGCTCCGAGGGTGCCTTGTGCTGACGCTGCGCTGGGTCTGGAGCTCTTGCTCTGGAAAACAGCGCTTGGAGAGAGATCCCATCTGTGAGAGCCGGCGCTGACTCACAGCATCGAGATCTGCTGGGATGTGCTTGTTTCAAACAGCTGGATTTCAGAATCTTACAAAAGCTGTGTGAGGAGTGGGAAGCTGAGGGGCTGTCCTGCAGCTGATGGTTTATTTTTTCCATGGCTGAAAACTAAGAGTAGCGGGCCACTTGAAGTTTATGGTGGAGTTGTGTTTGATCTGGTCTGTTCATTACGATTTTATTCCCCACACTCTGCTTGCTGGTTTGACTCCTTCCTCTTCGGCATTGTTTTCACATAAATCCTTTTCCTCAGAATTTCCCTGGTCCCTGCCAGCTGTGCAGCAGCTGGGAAGATACCAGGAAACACGAACTGCTCGGAAGGGCTGCTCAGAGGGGCACGGCTTGGCCACAGAGCCTGGATTTAGCTGGAGCTCCTTGGATGGGCTGCACCAGCCCATCTCTAGCAGTGGTGGGGATGTGTTGAGGAGCTGTGGGCTGCAGACAAGGAGCCTTTTGTTTGCTTGCCTTAGCAACCCTGCCTCTCTGAAAGCTGAGATGTTCTCACTCCCGCAGCGCTGTTCCCGGGAATGCTGGTTGTTTCTCAGGAAGCGGGCCTGCTTTGGAGGGCTGATCTCAGGAGACTGGTCTTTCTATCCCTAAAACCCTTTTTTTGATGACAGGAGGTCTCTAGCCAAAAGAAGTCTGGTTATCTGGTGTTTTTCCCCCCAGGCAGCAAGTCCTGCTGACTCTCATCCTCTGCTATATCTATTCTTCTGGTGGGCACGATGTGCTGAATTTAAATAAATTGTAGTCTTTGCTAAATATCTGTCAAATATTGACTTAGTCTGTAGGGTGAGCTGACTAAGCTGAAATTAATGGTGTAATTCCAGCTTGTTTGGCACGGGTGTGGAGGCAGTTTCATTGCAGATGGTAGAGTAAATTAAGATCTTACCTTGACTGCCGCTCAAGGGGAGGAAAGAGAAGCCTTGGGCTTATATGGCAGTAAGGAAAGACTTGGTGGAGACATAGAAGGGGAGTGTTTGTAAAGATATGTAGGGTGATAAAATCTCTTCCCAATGAGTGAGGTCATAAGACAGAAATTGAGGAGTTGCTGTTAACTGTGTGCTATTACAGATGCCATGAAACGATCTCCTGCATTCTGGTCCCTTGCCATATCCCTGAGATAATTTTTCTAAATCTATTGAAAATGAGATCCAAAAAAAAATGAGGCAGTCTGGCTGGTTGAGGTTTTGGCGCACATCAACAGCCTCAGTGCTGGTATCTGCTGGCTTTGTGTGTTCACCCTCTGCAGGTGAAGAACTCCACGTGTTCCTGAGGTGCTGCTGCAAAATGACAAAGCCCTGGCACCTCCAAGCAGGCAGAGAAACGGAGATGTAAGGAGGTGTCTGAAGGGATCCAAGTGATCCAAACAAGCTGATGGCAGAACTGGAGTTAAACCACGCAGCTTCCCTCGTGTTTCAGAGCCTGTCCTTCAAACTTCTGGGAAGCTTGTGGGGTTTTGAGGTTATTTTTGAGAGGTTTTTTGCTGGCATAAATGAATCTTGGGATTCAAAACAATAAAGAAGCAGCTTCAGGGCCAGTCCTGCTTGAGTGACTGCAGGAATCTCAGGGCTGGTACAGTGAATCTGATGTTTATGCAAATGGGGAGCTCATGAATTGGTTTGTTTTTTTTTTTTTTAAACACCTCTTTTCTCTTCACCCCTTAACTCTTTGCTGCAGGTAGTAAGACCTCCATTGTAACTTTCGGTTTTGTAGGAGCTTTGTGCCTCCAATCGATTGGTTCCTGGCTGATCTTCAACAGCCCAGAGAGCAAATGTAATGCAGCAAATTCATTATATGCTAAAATATGTATTGTGTTACTGTAAAGGTCACTGATGGCAGTGGAGGCTCGGTAAGATACGGTCCTGAATCTTTCCAAAGATGGTATCTGTCACCACTCTCTTTTGAGAGCAGTGTCTTAAAAAGTACCTGGAATGACTTTTCCTCAGCCCATGCTTTTGGAGGTACGCGTTTGGACCTTGTGTAGGTTAATAAGTGACTGTTGTGCTGCATCTGAAAGTGAACAGCTGTATTTAATTTTGTTGTGTGTACTCTCACAGGCAGATGTGGAGGGCAGAGCAAGAAAGGAGTCTTAATTTAACCTTGTCCCTTTTTTGCTTGATTTAAGTAACTTGCAGAGTTGTATAATAAAATCTCCACAATCTGATTTCTATTCCGGTTGTAGTAATCTGGAATTGTCAGTAATGCCCAAGGGCATTTTTGCTCCTACCTGTGTAGGAGTGAATTACTTGTTGCCTAACATCATCTGGAAAGGTAGCAATGAAACGGCTTCCCAGCAATGAGGTGGGCTGTGACTTCCCTTTCCCTGAACCACAAAGTGAAATATCATGTAGCAAATGGATTCAGGGCTGAGAGGAACCTCTCAAACCCTTTGCACAGGTGCAGGAGTGGTGGTGTGCGACTGTTCCCCACTGCAGGGCCCTGAATGGTGTGGGATGCATTACTGACCTATTTGCTGGTAGTTTTAGCATCTGGCTGGGATTAGTTCAGCCAGCTGATCCCAATTCCATGCTATAATGGTATGTCTTTAAGCACGGGTTAGATGATTGGATACTGAGGAGTGTTTTGGAGTCTGGCCGTGCAAATACAGCTTGTTAATTGAAGCTGTGCTCGCTGGCAAAGCTGCCTTTTGAAGTTCTGCAGTCCGTCCTCCCCACGATATTCCAGCCTCTCTGGCTTCTCGCTGACTGCAGCCCGCCTGATCCCTGCTGTCTGCAGCTCCTCTGCCAAGCAGTGGCTGCTGGCCTGCACATTTGTCACCTGTGGCCACTCCTCTGGCTGCGAGAGGCTCTTTCCTCATCACACCGAGAGCTTTCCTAATTGGAAGTGAGCACTGAAGGAGCTGCGTTCATTGTTGGGTGTCATGAGCGAGCTCTTTGCCTGAGTGCGCGTTTCAGGCAGCTGCATGAGGTTCAACAGCGTCGTCTGTCGTGATCAGACAGAGCTCTAGATAATCTAGCAAATCTCTTGATTATGAGGGTGGAAAATAATATGCTTTGATTTACAGATGTTGCTGCACAAAAACTGCTTCTGTGAATTCTCTGAATGGCAATAACTGGGTACCTTTGGCGTCCTCAGTTTCTGAGTGCATCCATTTTCTGAACATATCCTGAATTCCTGCACACTTGTCTGGACACGGACATGGACAGCTGTTTTACACACAGGCAGACAATTAATTATTTTTCAGTAGCATTTTAAGCTGAGTTCAGGGATTACATTGGGTCAAGAGGCCTTGACATTTACAGTTAAAAAGACAAAGGATGATAGAGGCTGTTGCCTTATGGCGGATTATAGCCGGGTTGAAAGCAGCAAGAGGATGAAGCATATTTTTCATTAATCCTCAAAAGACCTTTTCCTTTCCTTCAGGAAGTTGTAGACAAAACTTGAAAGCATTTTCTAGTGTCTGTACCATTCTGAGCAGGAAGGGGGAGGAGATGCAGCAGGCACAGAGATCTCACCTCTGCTGAAGGAGGTGTGCAGCTGTGGTGGAGCTACACCAGCAGCAGGAGCATTGCAGGTGTTTCTGAAGGGGGCTGAAGTATTTTCTCCTTTTGGGCACATGAGCTCTCTCGGTTATGGACTGACTGACAGATATGCAGAAGATTAGGAAGTGTTTTCACAACCCCTAGAGGCTGTGGTAAGCTGGAAGAAGGCGTTCCTGTGGTCTCTCCTGGCTGTGTGGCAGAGCAGTTTGGGAAGTGCTCAGATTGAACCTAAGATCGGTTCTTGTTTGTGAGGTTTAGTTGTAATCTCTGTTTGCTGTGCAGCCACACTGCGCTTTCAGTGGGACAGGGAAGAGGAGAGATGGTGGGAGGATAGAAATACACTTGTTTTGGTTGGAAGAACTCCTGAAATTACGGTGTTAGCTGCTTTTCTGCTGAAGGTGAGGACAGCATTCGTGTGGGAGACATTTAGGTTGGGACTTTTTTCTACAGATCTGCTTGTTTACCAAGTTGTTTATTCTTTTTTTCCCCTGCCTTTCTCGAGGTCTGCTTTATAACCAGCAGAGAAAAACACCCCTTTCTGTAGCACAGTTCATCTTGTCCTAAGTGGGCATCTTGAACCAATCTGATTTTCTGTGCTCCAGCAGTGTGCTCATGCTGGCTGCGGAGAGAGCCAGTCCAGCTGGTTCAAGTGTGCTGGGAATCACTTGTGGCCAACGTTACTGAGTGAAACTGGGCATTTGCAAGGCCAAACCTTGGCTGCTGGGTGGGTTTGGAGACTGCACAAGCTCCTCATAGCTGCAGCTTCGTCCTGCTAGGAAGAAAGAAGAGCTGATGTGGCCACTGGATCTGATTATAGCCTGTGGTAGCAGGTCTCAGGTTCGAAGAGTATCTCTGGCCATTTTAATGAGAGGCATTTTGAAGTGGTTCAGATATCAACAAAGAAAGTTGAAAGGCTTTGTTTCACTCTCCTGACCCTGGGAATATTGGCCAATTTGTCAGCTGGGATCCATCCACAGGGGAAAGGTCCAGCTGGATGGGATGATGTGTTGGTAGCAAAGGAAGGAATGACATAGTGCCACGGCATCTTTTCCCAGTGATTTTTGTATCTCTGATCAGACGTGCATTGGTGGAGGAAATCACACTGAAAACGACCACAGAGCTTTCTGTTTAAACTCCCTAACTTGAGCCTGGATCATACAAAGCAAACCCTCCGAGCCTGTGAAGGGGGTTTTGTGGAGGAATAAAGCTCATTGTCAGCTGCCGTGTTCAGACCCTTGGGAAATTGTGACCATTGTCTGAGCTATTATTGCTTAATAAAAGCTTTGCATTTCCTCATTCAAGGCCTTGAAAATCTGGTTCTGTGCTTTTAAAAATAACTCAGCGTGAGCCACAATTGGGAGCATTCACAGAGGAAATTCTTCAGCCATTTAAAACAAAGTGAAGGGAGGGAAAAAAAGCTCTCCCTAAAGTGCTTTTACTTATCCGTGAAGAGCGAGTGTGTCCCAGCCGTGCTTCCGCTATCTGGAGGGAGCGCAGAGGCTCTGCTCCTGCTCCTGTTTGTTTCCAGCCTTCCAGGATTTTGGGTCCGCTGCTATCCCAGCTGGGGAACCTGGGCTGGGCACGCCGGATGCGTCCTCTTGGGATGTTGTACTTCTTGTGGATGAGCACCTCTGGACAGGTGGGACCAGCAGGCACTGGTGGGGTTGATGCTCTTTGTGCTTGGTGCAAAAAAGGCAAGAAAATGTTTTTATTTCTCCTTGTACCGAAGGCCACACCAGAAAGGGTCACTTCAGGCAAAGTGAAAGGTGGCCACGTGCAGAAGGATGTGCAGGATTTCGGGCACCCACTCTGCAGGAAGGGGGAAGAAGGGGGCAGAAGAGGGGGTGCTGTGGGCTCTGAGGTGTTCTTCACCTCAAAGCTGGCTTACCTGTAGTTTTTGCTCTCCAGACTTCTGCTGGGAAATTATAGCCCAGCACAGAAGCCCTGAACTATTTTACAGATCTGCTTTGGAGGCTTGTTTCTTTCCCTATGTGTGTTCTTGGGTTTATTTTCCTTCTGGTGTGGAAATAATTATATTGCTTGTTTCTTATGTTCTGGCTCTGACTAAGATGAGGCATGTACTCAGGTTTTTTATGTTGTGGTGGTGTTTTTTTTCTTTCCCCAGTGCAGTTTCTGCTGTTAAAATATTCTGGACAGCAGTTGCTGCCCACGTGGAGCACAGAAATGTGTGTTTAGTGGTTGCAAGACATGCTTGCGTTGGGTGTGCCTCCTTGTTTTGTTCCGTGCCAGCCTCTGCCTATGTGATTGGCCATCGTTTATCATTGCCATCAAGCTGGGGAGATATCATTTACATTAGTAATTAGCGCTTTGTGCAGGCCAGAATTAGCTACATTGGCTCTTGATTTGGAAGCAGGTTTTCTCTTGGAGCTGTGTGTTTTGTCAGGATAGACACCACGATCTGTGGAGGGGATGACGCTGGGCTACAGCAGCGTTGCCAAAGACACTTGGTAGTGAAGAAGCTGATGACTGGGGTATTGTCTGGGTTCTATTTGTGATAGGAAATGAATTATAGCAGAAAATGCCTCTTCCGTGCCTCAGTTTCTCCACCAGAAGATGAATGCTGCATGATTTGCCTGAGTGTGTTCATTAGCAGGAATTGCTGTCCTCCCTTTTACTGTCTGCTGGAGCAGCTGTGATATGCACAGGGATATGTGGTGATGCAAGGACTGGGGACAAGACACAGCCCTGCAGTAGCTGAAATCTGTCACACCATTGTGTGGTTTGGTGTTGCTTGGAATTTTATGGGTCATGTGCACCATTAAAATGATTTCCATGCCAATGTTTGGAGAATCTGCTGTGCCCACTTTCGTTTATATCCATGTGACTGATCCAGGGCCATATGTTAAGAATATAACTGCTTTTAATTCTTTTTTTCATAAAGCCATTGGTGTCTAAATATATCTAACAAAAATGCAGACTGGAGCTCTTTAATGAGGCGTAAGTCAATCCTGGCTCTCTTTTTTTATAAGACAAAACCACCTCACACACTGGCTTCTTTTTGTATGGACTTCTGCTTTGCATTTCTACACATTCATCATAGCATGAAGCCTCTGACAAAAGGAAATAAGAAAAGACTGTTTAAGAGACCATTTTGCTGTGCATAAACCTGAACCTTTGGAGAGGGAAAACCCTGGGCTTCAGCGAGTGAAGTAATGGGCTGTGTGTGAGGGTGTGTGCTGACAGAAAGCAAAAATAAAAATTACAGTGCTGAGTAAGTTTAGTGTAGTTGTGAATTGTACAGCGAAGAACAGGAGCTGTTAGGAAGGGAAATATTTCCAGCTTTGTTCCTTGCCTTTGCAAAATCGGAAAATTCAAGTGACGCTTGGAAGCTTTTTGCCACCCAAATGAAAAATCTTCATTTTGCTGGCACCCAGCTTGTTGGCTAAGCCAGTGGTCGAGGCTGTGAGCAGCAGCATTGGGGTGGAGGCTGGGGATGTGTGGCTGCCTCCGATTTTGGAGGCTTTGGGAGGAAATGGCTTTGCTGCAGGAACAGCTGAGCTTTGCAGGCACGTTGCTGCTCACGCTGTGCAGTGAAGGTCCTGCGCCTGTGGTTTGACAGCTGAAGTCAGAGTACGGCTGTGAAATCAGACTCTGCTCACACATGGTTGTGGCTGGGTGTGAAATCCTGAGCGGTTCCGGCAGTGACAGCACCAGGCCTCGCACAGCGGGTCCAGAGTGGGGAAAAAAAGGAGATCTGCTTGTTTTGGAAGGGCCTCTTCTCACTGCTCAGGGCTTGATCCTGCGTGGTCGGTGTGGTGACAAGCCCCAAGCTGGGGTCCCAGCCTCCTTTTGGTAGAGAGGACCCAAAACTTGCCTCACCAGGTTTATGGAGGAAGGGAAGGAGGAGGAGGGAGCCTTAGCAACTCCAAGTCGTGATCCAGGACTGAAAGCCAGAGGTTTTGTGAATAGAACAATAGATCTGTGAGACAGAACAGATGAAGAAGAAGTTGATGAGTTTTCTGAAATGCTGGCCCACGTGAAAAGTTTCTGACAAAAGGTAGTCTGGGCTGTGGTTTTTAATTTGATGACCTCTTTCCACAGGCAGTCAGAGTTTCAGATTTAGCAAAGCCTTGCATAACAGGAGGTGCTTTATTTACAGGCTGCACATTCACTCGTAGACACGGGAGCACAATGATAAATTATTTAATTATAGATACCCAAAGAAGCGAACCAGGCGCCTGCTGGGCTGTGTTGTCCCTCTGGTTTCCCACTTTGCATGGTTTCTTGCTGGCTAATTCCCAAAATTCAGCCGTTTGCAGAAGTGGTCTCTCAGTTATTAATGTTAATTAGCGAGGTTCTGCTCTATGAGAATTCCTGTAGCACACACCGAGTGCTCAGCTCCTCACCCGTGTAACGAGCGTGTACAGAGCCCCATTGTTAATTAGCAGCATCCCTCCGAGGACTTGTGCTCCTCTTGGGAATGGGAGTTTGGTGTGGAGCTGCCTGTGGCGGTTAGAACAAGTCCCTGCCGAGACTCACGTGCAGACTCTGCCATAGTTGGGGTGTCAGCTTTTTTGCCCTTTGTTTTAATCTCGGCTTCTCCTCTGTGCATTCTCCTTGCTAAGCAGCACGGTTGCTAATACTAGTTCTTTTCAGGTTTGCCATTAGAACCTTGTTTTAATCAGTGCTGACAAAGTCCTGGCTGGATCTGTGCTCCAGGTAGAGGTTGGATTTAAGTGTTCTTCAGAAAGCTTTTATGCTACAGGAACATGGTGCTCCTTGTGCTGACAACAGTTTTGTATCTCTGCCTCTTAATAACCATCCTGTAGTAACACCTTCTTCCCTGATTTGCAAAACAGCTCCATTCCAAGAAGAAATTTCCTCCTGAAAATGTGGAAGTGCAGTTTGTTCTTGCCAAGTCCAACTGGGGCTTTATTATCGCTCTGATTTAATATCCTGGCTGGTGGAATGCTCCCGTTGTGGGGGAAACATTTCTGAGAGGTGATTCTCTCTACAGTAGAACATTCCCCTCCTTTTTTTAACACTGAAGGCAATAGAAGAGAAGAAGCTGGTAAATAACATGGCTGTAAATGAGAACCAAATTATACTTTAATTTTTATATACGTTCAGGGTTGAAAAGCAATGTGAGATCAGGAGGTCTTTCCAGAAGAGGAGGGTTGTTCTTAAATATCTCTGCTTTGTCACTAGTTTTATATGTTCAGTATCATCCAGAAAACTCTTGGTTTTGCCGTTTGATTGTAATTTGCATTTAGATTGGCTGCCTGAAGGGAGTCTCTTGCAAGGGGAGATGGGGCTATGTGGCTCCAGTCTCTTGCAGATCTGGCTGAAAGTAATGGCATTTACATAAAAACCATTAGCTCCGTTATTGATAAACATGAAAGGCATCCATTTCATTTAATTTTTTGATGAGGAGCTTTTAATGTAAGCACACAATAGCACTGAGGTAGTGACATTCCTGCCCCCCATCCCTCTGTACTGACCTCTTGTTTTAAGGGCAAGCTTTGACTGGGATTTTGTTGGTGGAGAGATGGGAAGTTATTTCTATTCCAATTTACTGGAGTAGCCAGTTGTCTTGCTACATTGTGGGGAATTATTTAATGCTCATTTTAAGAGGTGTCTCTATTAATTGAACGGGGATTTAATGTCTCCCTGAAGCACAGTTGGGCTGTGTGTGATGTATACTAACATGTACGGCTGGCAATTCTATGGATAATCTTTTCCTTAATCAAAATGGGTTTAAGCAGAACTTCAGTGGCGCCTCATTAAGGGGATAAAGTGTGTTGAAACAGCACATGTATTAAAGGGAACTTCTTTGGTGCACTCCAGATCAGAGCCCATGTAACCCTTCAGCACCGTGTCTGCATAAACATTTGTTCCCCTGCGTGTGTAATGGTGCTTTGGGGATCAGGACGTGTCACAAAGAGCTGATTCACTGTCTCTGGAGTAACCGGCTTTGGGAAGCTGTTGCTGCTGCTCTCATGTACAAATACCTTGCTTTTCTCCTGGGCTGGATCAGGTCTGACCTCGAGAGCCTCCAGAGGCAGCCGGTGCTGAAGGTGTTTTCAAGCATCACAGCGTTTGCTTGAGAGACCTTGCTGAGAGCTTTGCAGGTGCTTTGAGTTCTTGACCTCAGAGCTGGGGAGATGAGCGTGTCTGTTTTGCATTGATTACCTGGCCTACTTCTTGATTTTTCAAAAATTTTGGTAAAATTTTTTTAGTCACTTTATCTATACTTACAGCTCTTTTGCCTCTCTAACAGGCTCCAGACAGATGAGTAGAGAACTGGCTGCAGAAGAGGGACAGATTCCGGTCTGCCAGGTGATCACCGTGTACAGTGAGTACCTTCATATTTCAGGAATAAAAGTCTCTGTAGTGCCTGATGTCTGCCTCAAATTGCTTCCACTGGGGCACAGCATTAAGTCTGCATGCTTGGACAGTGTTTTCCTAAAAGTACAAGCTTCCTTGGCTTGTTTTGGGAGAAGTGTGCCCCAGCTCCTTTTATCTGAAGTGGTAAATTGTGTCCTCATCCTACTGCCAGTAGCGGCAGAGCAGAGAACTGCTGCAGTTATAGCCGGTACCTGCTCAGGCCTGTGGGGAATCAACACTGAAGGTGTCACCTGAGGCTTCCTGTGCTGCAGAGCAGAGGAGGCCGCAGGGCCAGGAGTGGAAATGCTCCCCAGCGCTATTCCAGCCTTGCTGGAGGTGTTGGAGCTGAGTGAGGAGGGTGGATGAGGGACCTGCCATGGCACATGCCAGGGTTACTCATAAAGGAGTGCTGTGAAATCAGCCAAATGAGGCTTGGCTTGACTGGTGGGCGGAAAAGAGCAGGAAAAAACCACTGGAAAGTGTTGTCCAGTTCATGGTAAGGATGACAGGTTTGCCCTGAAAGTGGAGGAGAAAATCCATATTTCATGGGGAATTTTTACACATTAAAATATCTTGCATGCATGTTAATGGGCTATAATAATGAGCCTGTGCTTTATGAGGTGTCTGCAAACATCTTAGAACTCGCTACTGTGAGGGAGTAAATACTCGAGCTAGTAAATACTGATTAATTGGAATGTCTTGGCCCATGTGGTGCAGCCAGACTGAAATAGGGAATTGCCTGATACAGGTGTCTGAAAGCCAGGAGGATGCTCTAGTACTGGCTGTAAAATGCAGGTGAGTGTGGGAGCTGCACCAATTGAGTTTATTGTGACAGCCCTAGCAGGTGATTCCCTAAGGATAATGTGGGATGATGAATCTTGAACCTGAAGGTGTTCGTTAATGAAAGTCAAGGATGAAATAATACATTTAGAGGCTCGGTTGTGTCATCACATTGGTATGGATATATCCAGGGAGCAGGGCAGAGAATTCCTGTACTTCTGGGAAAGAAGGGGAAGAGAGGCAAACTTATTTGTGGCTTCCTCATTTCTCCTATATCCAGCCAGTACGTGCAGGATGTTGTGGGCTCAGGTGTCTATTCCTGTGTATTACAGCATTTCTTGTACTTCTGGATGCAGGAAATCTTTCTACCCCACTCTTGTGCCCTGCCAAACACAGCAGGGACTCCCCTCAGCTGGAACACAGCTCCTGTGAAAAATTCAACAGCGAATAACAAAACTGGGAGTAGCAGAGGGGTCACGTGAAGGACAAACGATGCCGTTATTGACCAGCGGTGCCACCGTGCCAAGGTCCTCATCGACAGCTCTAATCCCAGTGTGTGCTCTGAGCCAGATCTGCTGACCTCAGGAGCTGGAATCAGTCAATACCATTGAATTCTCCTTCTCTTTGCATATCTTAAGGAGAATGTAGGAAGTCTCAGGCTGACAGCTGTGCAGTCTGCACAAGGCCACGGCCTGCACAGGCTTCCCCCAGGACATCATTTGGCCTGCGCAACATTTATTACACTGCTGTGGTGGTGTGCAGCGGGTTCAGCACTGACCTTCAGAAGCTCTTCTGGGTTAGTGAGCCTGGTGGCTGGAGGAACGAATGTAGGAGACAAGGATTTCGGGTTTGAAGTCCTTTTTAGGGTGGAAGACTGTGATTAAAGCAAGAAGCATGACATTAGGTCAGTAGGAGATAGCTGAGGGAAGGGCTGTTCTTGGCAGGAAGCTGGAATAGAGAAGATGCTGGAAACAGTCTGTGATTGCCATGGAACAGAGTGGGAAAATAAACTGTTTCAAGTGACTCCTTAACAAGTCATTCTTATGCAAGACTCTCTCCATGACACTAAATATCTAAATAATTGGGTTGGGCCTGGAATCTAAAAATACTTTCAGGAGACTGATCTTCAAACACCTCCTGAGGCTTCCTGGCTTGGCAGCAAAGCCAAGTTCTGCAGGAGTTTTGTAGCAGCTCCCTTCCTCTGAGGATGTGGCACCATCCACATGAACACGAGCGTGGGTCTGATGCTTCCTGTGCTCCACGCGGGCTCGTGTGGTCTTTGCTCACAGCTGCAATGAAGAAGGGCTGGGAGAGAGCACTTGGGTATGGCAGGGAGGATTTGTGCTGCCTGTACCTCCTGTGGTCCTCCCGAGGAGCTCTGGGAAGTTAGGGTGTGGAATTCCTGCTTCTTGCTGCTGTTCTCCTCAGAAGATGCTGTAGAGTTTTGTCTGCTTCTTAAAAACTCAGAACATGGCAAACAAACACCTGAGCTGTGGGAGACAAGTCTGTCCTGTCTCCAGCCATGGCCAGTAGGAATGTCCTTCATCTCCCATCAGTTTATTCAGCTCTCGATTGAGCATCTGTGTGCTTTCAGCCTCTCTCCTGGCATTTCAAAGTTTAACTTCGTGTGGTGAACCACTTATTTTTGGTAACTGCACCTACTGTCAGCTTGTTTACTGTAATAAGCCCCTGTTTGGGGAATTGTCTTTTGCATGTTTGCCAATTCCACACTGGTAAAATTCTGTAAATCCCCACTTTGTCCCCTGTCAGAGGCTTCTTTTCCAGACTAAAATGTCCTAATTGATTCAATGGTCATTACAGAGATGCTTCATGTTTTTGACTATCTTCCCTATATTCTAATTTTTAGTCATTTTTTCTCCTCTTGAATATTCTTACTAGGAGATTGAAGGAACCTTTGGGTTTCTGAGGTCCTGTCCTTTTGCTGCAGCTCTCTGTATGTTTAGCCATGGAAAAGAAACCAGGAATTTTGATGCTCCATGTAATAATAAGCCATAGATTTTTTTTTTTAAATTCTAAAAAGCAGAGGTTTATGTGTCTAATCTAAAAACTCCATCAGAAAAGCAATGAATAAACCTGATAACATTCCAGTGCACTGAGTCACTAGAACAATACATTGTTAACAAGGAGCCCTGGCAGAGTTGTGTGGCTTTGTGCTAAAGCTGTCAGCCAGGATATGGGATGTATCTTTGTATCCTGCAGCAATTTTGTGAAACTAAATGGCTGCTGGTGTCTACTGCGTCTTCTAAATGAGGACAAGAAACACTCCGAGTGTTAAACGTTCTCCCCCTCTCCCTTGGTTAAGAAATGATATCAAAAAGAGAATTGGTCTTATTTAGATAAATATAAATCAGTGTCATCTAACAGGTTCTGCTTCTGCAAGGGCAGGGCCTGGCTCTCCATCCCCTCCCCTTTACATAAATGATACTTATTTTATTAGTGGCTTCCAAAAAGTAGAACTGGACTATGACGTGATTGAAGTGTTAACACCAGGGTTGCAGTCCCAGGGCTGCAGACTGACATGCCTGGGGCTGTGACAAGTCTGTGGTTTTGTCTATCTGCCCTGACTCAGATCTGTGGCTTTTGTGCTGCCCTAAGGTGAGTCAGGGCTCCCACAGGGGTGATTAAAGCCCTGCCCTGTGGGCAGCCTGGGAAACTTGGGCCTCTGTTCAGCTAAGAACACTTGGATGTTTTCCTCAGCGCTGAATCACGGCTCCCTGGACCATCCAGAGCAGTTTTTCCCAGTGTTGAGGTTTATCTTCCACGCCTCCACTGCTATTTCCACCACTGTGCTTTTCTTCTTTCCTCTCCACTGCCTTCCCCAGTGCCTCCTTCCTGCCTTTAAACCCAGAGAGCTCCCAGGGTCTGTGCTCCTCTGGTGGCTTCTGTTCTGCACAGGGAAGCCAAAGGACCAAGTCCTTGTGGCAGTTCTCTCCCAAAGCAGCCACTTTGTGCAGCACACTCAGTTCATTGCACAGATCTGTCCAGAGGCTGGCCATAAAACACCAGCTCCCCAAAGCCTCACCTGGCCTGCCAGGACGTGTCACCTGTGCCTCAGCCAGTCCTGAACCCCGCTGGGGAGTCCCCCTGCACAGGGGACACCTATGGCACGAGGAGGAGGAGAGAGGGAGAGAAATACATCCAGAAACTATAGGTTGATTTTGAGTCTTATCTCTTCTCAGGGTGTCCTAGCTCTCCTGCTTGCTGGTGAAGGATGGAGATTTTTTAGTGTTTCCTTGCCTTCACATATATATAAAAATACATAAATTTATGTTTATGGTTCTTTCTCATTTTTCTTTTACTCTCTTGTATGTGAAGTTGCACACAGCCAGCCTGCCAGCCCACAGCCAGCCTACTATAATAATTTCAGCTGTACTTTAGTAAGATAGTAAGTTGAGAGTAATTTTTAATCTGCTTGGGAGAAAAACAGCTTAATTGGCTGTTTCTCCTGGTGGTTCCAGCGTTATTTTTGGCTTTAGAGGGTGTAAATGCAGCAGACATTGATCTCCCTGAGTGAGGGGTCAGCTCTTCCTGGACAGCACTGGAACACTGCATCTATTTATTTATATTTTACCGGTTTTTTAGCACATTGCCTGAATAATGCAGCCAGTGTGGAAAGGGCCTGTAAAATGCTGAGTTGTGTGGTGGAATTTTGCTCTGCCCAAGTAAATCTCTTGTGATGAGAGAACTCCATGTAGGGGAAACCTCCTGGATTAGCTTGGAGCAAGGGAAGGTTTGGAGACCTCCCCAGGATCCCTGCTGTGATCCAGCCACGCTGGGGAAATGGCACTCGGAGAATCCAACTCATGCCATCACCCAGGGGACTTTTCCATTTAATGCAGCCATTGAAACTGGGACCCGAGGCTGTGTGGGACAATGTGTAATGGGGGAGCTGGAACAGGCTGCCTTTGTGGCTCATCACAAAGCCAGCAGTATGTGCTGGAGTGCTCCTGCTTGCTGAGCCTGGAATGTCAGCTTGGGTTCTGTCCTCCTCCCTTCCCGCCAGGAACTGCTTGGGATTTGGGGAGAAAAAGTCACTGTTTGTGTGTTTATTTCATTCCTGCTTACAGTTCTTCTTGGATCACACAGGGGATTAGAGGGAAAGAGCTCGAGTGAGGTGAAAACCATCGGGTTGCTGTGAGCTCCTCCATGGTGTGTTAGTGCAGGGCTGCAATTCTCCAGCCCTCTTCTTGCTCCATAGAACTCCCTGACAGGAGGTTGTAGGGAGGTGGAGGTCGGGCCTTCTCCCAGGTAACAGGATAGGATAAGAGGAAACAGCTTCAAGTTGTGCCAGGGAAAGTTAAAGTTGGATATTAGGAAAAAATTCTTCATGGGAAGGGTTGTCAAGCATTGGAACAGGCTGCCCAGGGCAGTGGTGGAATCGCCATCCCTGGAAGCATTCAAAAAATGTGTGGATGTGGCACTTGAGGACCTGATGCAGTGGTGAATGTGGTGGTAGTGCTGGGTTGATGGTTGGATTTTGTGATTTTAGAGGTCTTTTCCAACCTTAACGATTCCCTGATTCTTCTCTTGGTCTTGCTGGTTTTTTCATTATTAAAGAACAAAGCTCAGCCATCCTGTGGAATGGGATGAGCTTTAAGTTCCTTTCCAACCCAACCCATTCTATGAACTTGTGCCTTCATTTATCCAACAGCAAATATTGAGAGCCCTCTCTGGAACTAATTTTAGTATCTGAATTTGGACACCTGGGAAGGGAACGGTGCTGGGACGAGAACCCTGCAAGGTACAAAGCCTGAGAACAGAGAAAAACTTCTTTGTTATACAGTATTATTGCAGTAATTATTTAGTATAATAAAACTATTTCAAAGTGGTTAAAAAATTATTAAAAGGAATCTGCAGGAGGTTTGCATTACTGTAGCAATGATTGGGAAGTGGGAAACAATGGCAGTAGCACAAGTTTGATTCTGTGAGTAAACTCTAGAGACAGCTGGGTGTAAATGCTTTCTAGATCTACTCAGACTTGACAAAAACTTGGGAACTTCTGCTGTGGATGAAAGTGCATTAGCTCACATGTCAGGTGAAGCTTTTTCTACACTAAGGCTTACCTGGCAGTTCAGAGGGAGGCCCTCGGGAATAATTGTGGGAAGCACAAGTGAAATCCTTGCTTTTGTGTGAGTAAGGAAGTTCCCAGTGCAGCTCCATCACAGAGGGCCCCGATATGAAAAGGATTTACTTTGTGAATTGTTCTGTCATCACTCAGCAGGATAATTGACTTCTGATTAGGGAGAAAATATAGCTGAAGGTTGGTGTTTGAGGTTCTGAAGTCCTCTTGAAAAGGCAAAGCTCTTCCTCAAACAGCGACGGCTCTCCCGAGAACAGGATGCTGGAGACTCCATTATACCGGCATTGATGTAACAGCTGTTCCTGTTTAAACAACTTTATTTCTTCCTCCTCCTGTTGCAAATCAAAGGAAGAGTGGGAATCAGTGTTGTTGTTTGCTCAGCATTAATAACAAGGTTATTAAATTTTTCACTGCTGGAGATGTTTTTGTCATGTGCTTCCTGCACTCGGTGGCTCTCAGACCTGCTGCTCTCTGGGTGTTTCTAGCTGGTGATGCTGATGACTGAAGGATGCTTATTCCTTCTGTTCCCAGCTCCCAGGTGACTCAGGAGCTAAAAGCAAGCCAAGATCTGTGCCTCCCACAGGCAGCAGAAAGGCTGATGTGGAAGTCATGGGCATCTTGCTGTGAAGATGATGCTTAAAATTTTGGAAGAGGAATTCTTCTTGGTACAGAGTAGTGAGCAAGGGGAGCGGCTTTACCTCGCCAGGGAGGCTCCTGGGCAGAACAGATTTCACTTCTGCCTCTGAGGGCAGCTTCAGCCTGGACCTGCATTAGGTAGTGCTGCAAAAAAATCTACCTGGAATTCAAGAATATCCTGAGTTGGAAGGAACTCACAGGGATCATCCACTCAGATTCCTGGCCGTGCCCAGATACTCCAGCAATTCCACCCTGTGCATCCCTGAGAGCATTGTCCGAATGCTCTTGAAGCTCTGGCAGCCCTGGGGCCGTGACCATTCCCTAGCAAAGTGGGTCTTGAATCTTTGTTATTAATTTGTGAAGAGTCAAATTATTGTTTTGCATATTAGTATTTACACTGTTGAAAAGAGAGAGGGAAGATTTTGGAAGCTGGTGCTAAGTGCGACTGGATCTGTAATGAGATCAGAGTCCTCGCACGGTGCCTCAGCCCTCTGTGCCAGTGGCCAGTGAGAGCATTTTTCGAGGAGAGGTTTAAGTTGGGAGGGGTGGAAAGGGATTGCAGTGCACTGAAACTGCCCCTAAGGAAAGGAGGATGCTCTTCTTCCCTTTTCCCTCCTGTCTCCTGCATGGGGCTGCCTGGACTCTCTGCTTCATCCTGCTGATCCAGCTGCTGCCTTTCCCTGTGGACAGATTTAGAGTCCTTTTAATTCCGTCTGGAGTGCTCACCGTGAGGCATCACAGAGTTGATGCCTTTGAGGAGGGAAGGGGGCCTTTGTCAGGTCTCCAGGGAGCTAATTTATACAGATACTCTCGGGTTCTCCGGCCAAGTGTGTCTTTGTTTCCATGTGCTTTTGCCTCTGAGATGGAATCCTAAGAGCAAGGCCAAGTGTCAGGCTGCTGCTGGTGGCGGGGCTGCAGCTGCACAGCGCATCCTTTTGGAGCTTTAGCACGAAAAGGAAGGAAAAGTGCCAGAATTTTTGGGCTGAATTGGCTGTTTCAGCCTTTCTGGTCAAAGTCGGGTTTTGTTGTTCTCTCTCAGCAAGTTGTGAATTTTGTCAACCTTTAACCTTTAGACTAAAGCACTTTTTAATAATGAGTTTATTTTGTCAGCGATATAAGCAGGGGATTAGAAGGTGTGTGGGAAAAGAGTGATCTTGCCCTTGCCAGCTCTGATGGGTATCACTGGTATATTACTGTCTGCTGGATTTTATTTCTATACAGTAAAAAAATCATGAATATTTAAAGAAGTATGTTACAGCTGCGTTTTTTTTCAAGCCACCGTTGCAAAAGGAAAAAAAAAAATTGAGACCAAAATTGACTGCTTGCTGTTGAACAGTGAGCTTTGCCTAATAGCCAAAATGAAAAGTTTTTAGGTGTCGGCCTCGAACAGTCTCTCCAGAAACTTCTTAGAGTGGAGCTCAGCCTGAATGGGAAAGCTTTTAAAAAGTCTGTTGGAAGTCCCAATTCAACAGGGGGTAGATGGAAATATCAACAGGAGAAAACAACCACATCTTCTGCACAGCCCAAATTTCTTTTTGGAAAGGTTTTCCCTTCTCTGGAGAAGGAGGAAATGCAGAGTGACAGAGAAGTGACTGGTGAAACCCAGTGCTGCTGCTGGGTCTCCTGATGGTTTTTCCTGCTCAAATGAAGGCCTCTGTTTTTTTCTTTGCCTCTGTTCATTTTATTCAGGGTAAGTGTTCCCATTATCCGGTGCGTGTGAAAGGCTCCTGGCCGCTGCCTGAGCTGGATAATAAAGGAGTAAGCCAAGAGCAGCCTAATTTATAACTTGTGAAGTGATTCTCTTCAGAGCACTAATGAGCAGTGACCCAAGCACAGGTAAATTATCTGTAGGGGCTTTTTTTCCCCCCTTTCCTCCTAAATCTCTGATCATTTCCCTCCCCAGGCAACCTGTCTTTCACCACCATTAGCGTTGTCTCACTTTTTGTCTACATTCCAAAGTTGAAGCACTTTATCCACAATTGATGTGTGCTCCTGTAGGGTGGAGAGCACAACGCTGGTATAAAAGCATTTATAATAGCATGGCTCATTCTTGTGTTGGAGAGGAATAATGGACGTGGGATACAGCTTTAGAGTTAGAAAGCTCTCTAAATTTAGAGTGTGCCTGTGCATTGTAGCTGAACTGATCTCATGTCAAGCTGGTGCTGCGAGGAAAGGTTTTTGCTCCCAGCCTTGTGCTCCCACTGATCTTTTTGCGCTGATACCAGTCCAGTTCCTTCCCTCCTAGTCCAGCTTCCTTCCAGCCTAACTCCCTGATTCAGCTCACTGTGGATCCAGGCTTGGAAGCTGGGGAGGAGATCCCTCTTTTGAGCAGCACCAGGCCATGAGATCAGCTGAGCAACAGCGCAAACCCACATCCTAAATGAAGCCTCTCGTGCCAGTAGTGTGTCACTGTCTGAAAGGTATTTCCAGTCATTCTGCTCTCTGCCTGTTGGCAAGTGATGTGTGGGGCAAAAAGCAGGGTTTTCCTACTGCTTGGCCATCCTGAGTAAAGTTACTCCTCCTGGAAGTAGCTGCCTTTGCTGACAGCCCCCAGAAGAATGCAGAGAATTGTGGGCAATTCTCATGCTCTGTGATGTTCTGTGTGTTACAGCCAGCTTGAAAAATAATTAAAACCCCAATGTTTTGCTGTTTTTTTGCTGAATGTTGTTGGCTACTTAATGGAGGTCGTTGGCAGTAAACACTCCTTCCCTGGGGATTTTTCCAGAGTCATTAAATCTGGTGAGGGACAATCTGGAATAGTCTGCTGTTTGTCTGAAACATTTGCTGGACGTGGGAGCTGCAAAAAGGGGCCTTGTCAGGCATCCCTGAGCAGCTGCAGGGTGGTAACGGAGGTGAAGGGCCAGCAGAGGGGTTACTGAAAATATTAATTACAGATGATGTCTGATTCTGTAAATAAGAAATACAGATGATGCCGTGGTGGTGAAAAAACCCCAACCTTTAAGGAGAGTGTTGATCCCCAAAAGGAAAATTATAAAAGAGCACAAGCAGTGACAGAGAGTTGCAGAGTGGCTTTTAGTCAGAGATGCGCAGATTCTAAACAGTAGTTTGGGTGGGAAAAAAAAAGAGAATTAGTTCAACAGCTGTTGGGCTGTTTCTGAACCATTTCAGAGGGAGCTTTGAGTTGGTGACTGCAGCAGATTTAACTTGATGTAGGTTTTGAGCTTGTTCATACCCAGTGTCAAGTTACAGCTGCCGAGTAAAGCTTGTTTTGTGTGGTGTTTGCTCCCCCAGGAGAGGGTGAGCACAGGTGGGGATATTGATCTCTAGAAGGTCATGACAACAGCTGCAAGGTGGCCTTTGCAAAATGCTTCACCTGCAGAGGGATGTGGGGCAAAAATTCACTGCTTTCTGCTCATTTGGGACTTGCTTTGGCAAAACATACACTTTCAACAAGGATTTAAATGCGATTTCCAGATGTTAATGTGATAGTGGGTTTAATGCTGTATTTTGAGGGAGCAGCCTTTGCTGAATGTAACCTTGGGCAAAGTTTAAAACAAACAATCAAAAAAGCAAAAAGGGAAGCGATAAAGAGCTGGCAGCCATACAAATATGGATTTGTGTGGGAAGGCCAAAAATGTGCTGAGTCTCTTACAGAAAGCGTGGAATAACAAGGCCTGGCCCCTGCCCCTTGCCTGGAGACCCCTGCTAGCTGTGCTCCTCCTGGAGCCTGAAGTTTGGAGCCTCACACCTCTCCTTGGAGTTTGGAGCAGGGCTGCTCACATGGCAGAGTGGCAGCAGATCCAGAACCAGTCCAAACCCTGCAGACATTTGGGGGAAAAACCCCAGACCAACAGCCAGGAAAGGTCAGTGCAGCTGCCTTGCAGTGCAGCGTGTGTTAAAACACAGGAGCAGTTCCCAGCTGGAGTTATCCTAATTCCAAGCTTGTCATCGAGATGAAGTGGACTGCAAATACATTTCTGTGGGAATTGCTCCAGATACAGAACACCTTTAATAATGTCTCAATAATCTACCTCACTGTGTGCAGTTTTAATATAACCAGAAGCCAAGGGCAAAAATGGAATTATGAGCCAAAATACTTTGACTTGATCACTAAGAACTGCACTAAAACATTATTTTAATGCCTGGAGTACCATGGTCCTGACTGAGCATGTTGGAGAAGCAACTCTGAGCTGGATGGCAAAGAATCATAGAAACAGAATATCCTGAGTTGGAAGGGATCCACCAGGATCATCGAGTCCAGCCCCTGGCTCTGCACAGACACCCCAAGAATCCCACCCTGTCCATCCCCTAGAGCGTTGTCCCTACACCCCTGGAGCTCTGGCAGCCTTGGGAATGTCACCATTCCCTGGGGAGCTGCTCCTGTGTGTGCCTGACACCCTCTGGGGCAGAACCTTTTCCTGCTATCTCTGCATGGGAAGAGCAGGAGCTGGATCTGGCTCGTGGGGCTGGGTGGAGTGAGCCTGGAAGGGGTCACAGAGGGGGAAACTCAATGCAGCAGCAAACATCTGCTGCCTCTCCCCCAGGTTTGTCTCCTGGCTGTGCCAGATTGCAGCAGCACATGTGATGCTGGAATTGCACAACCAGCTACCTGCTTCCCTGGCGAGGTTTCAGCTTTTCCTGGGTGTTTGGAGCTTCTCGTACCTTGGGTTAGCAACGAGAAAATGGTGGCACCTGTGTGGGGCAGTGACAAAGCTGAGTTGCCCGTGTGGCCCCTTGTGCCCCAGGCATGTATCAGCCTGGTTTAGCAAGCTGTACCTTCCAGCTCCTATGGGAATTTCCTGTGGCCCTGCAAGCTCCCAGGAAAGCCAGCTGAGGCTCTGGATTAGCCTAGGGAAAGCTTTTCAGCTCCTGTGCTTAGTCTGAATGCAGCTTGTAGCCTTGGACAGTCTCCTGACCTGATGGGCACGTGGTGGTGAATTGCGTGCTGTGGGTCACACTGTAAACACAAATGGAATATAAACTAGAGACCTACAAAAACATCGTTGCACTGTTTGTGTAGTCAGTGTCTGCCTTTGGGTGCGGGAGCTCTGCAGGGGGACGCTGTCCCGCAGCCTTTCTGCTGGATAGGGATCCGCAACAGTCTGTGAAAGTGCTCCACTTCCTCTTAGGTGTCCTTTCCAACTGCATCATTAAATGTATTTCCAACTGAAATATACACTAAATCAGCTGCTTCAGGGATTTTTTTTTTTTTAAAACAGGAAGGAACTCCAGATATGCTTATTTTCATGGTAAGATCACAGGCATCGGCCACCACTGTGTATTTTGGTGTTTTAGTTCACATGTGTGTTTATGTGTTTTCTTCCTGACCTTGCAGATGTTCTCAGCTACTCTTCTATAGATCCAACAAACTGACCCTTCCCCTCTTAAATACCAAATGTTCCATGTCAATTGAACAAATAATGGAGTGGTTTTCTTTTGAGAAAAAGCTCTTTTTTCCAGGACACAGTGGTACTACTGCCCTGCCAGTGTAGATGCCTCAAATACTTTGTGCCTCTTCTGTCTTTTTTGGTAATGATTTCACTGCTCCTTTTTATTTCCACTGGTCCTAGCTGCTTTAACTCAGTGGTTTGGGTTAAATTGACACAATTACTGTTTTATCCTGTTGGAGACTAGTGTTTCATGGAATAGGAAGCTTGTTTGGAATGGTAGGAGTAGCTACAAGGAGTGGCTGAGGTCACTGTGTTTGTCCAGCCTGGAGAAGAGGAGGCTGAGGGGAGGCTCATCAGGGGCTGCAGCTTCTTCCCGAGGGGCAGCTCCGATCTCTGCTCCCTGTGACCAGGGACAGGACCCAGGGAACAGCTGGAGCTGTGCCAGGGAGGGTTAGGCTTAGTATCAGGAAAAGGCTTTTCCAAAACCCAGAGGGTGCTGGGGCACCGGAACAACTCCCCAGGGAATGGTGACATTCCCAAGGCTGCCAGAGCTCCAGGAGCGTTTGGCCAGCCCTGTCAGGGATGCCCAGGGTGGGGTTGTTGGGGTGTCTGTGCAGGGCCAGGAGCTGGACTGGATGACACCCTTCCAACTCAGGGTATTCCATGATTTTAAGCCCAGGAAAGGCTGTCACCTTTGAAGGGGAAAACCAAAGGAAGTGCAGTTGAATTGGTTTGGGCTTTGTTTTTCTTTTACAACTCACCAAGCGTTGGTGTTGTTTTAAAGCTCATTTGTAGTGCCCATATTGATCTCAGAGTCTGTTTTTTCTGCAGAGTCAAGGCTTCTGTTGGGGCAGTAGTCAGAGCAGAATGAGAGGGATCAGCTCCATCCTGGCTGTGCACTCGGGAAGGCTGCTGGACTGGGAAGGTTAATTTGTGTTTTTAATGGTGTATCTGTGGGGCACTTCCTAAGTACAAAGAGCAGCTTTAACCTTAAGTTAAAAGTGCCTGAGATATTCATTCCCCTCTCTGCAAAACACGGATAAATACTTCTTGATCTGCCAAAAGGGGCTGTGTGGGTTTAATTAACATTTGCAAAGTGCTTGTGGATAACATCTTTCATCTGAGACTCTGAAGCGAAATATTCTCGGCATCCTCGCTCAGCATCGCAATTATTCCTCCAGCTGTCGTGAGCTGTGCCAACAAAAACCACTCTGCTGTCATCAAGGGATTGTTGATGCCTTGTGACTTGTTTTGATTTTGATACTCTCTTCCCCCTACTCCTTCTCCCCATACAATCGCTGTGTAAAATATAGTGAATTCTCCAGATTTGGGGGGGAGAATAAACCTGTTCCTTTCCACAAACTAATTTGTGTCTCATGTTATGTTCTTGCTTGTGCCTCTTTTTTTGGTCTGTGCCCTTGGAATAGAAGGAAGTGTCTTTTTTTTTTTTTCCTTTTTAAAAATTTTTTTATTTTAATCTCTCTTTTCTTAAAATACTTTTGGTCTTGCTTTTTAGTATCTCTTTTTTAAAAGATAATTTATTAATTTATTAAATGCCAGTCACTCCAGAGAGGCCTGCTGGCCCATGCACTGTCATTTCAAGGTGCATGTGAAATATCAGATGAATTCCTTCATTCCCTGGACTTGGGTTCCCCTAAGTTCTCACTCGCAGCATTTGGGGAATTAAAGCTTCCACCTTTATTCTCCCAGATGCTACTTTTGTTGCTAACAGTGCTTTGTGAAATCCTCTTAAAAATCGGTATTTCTCAAATCTAATTTTAAAGGAAGACTTGTACGTATGTAGTCTCTAAGGCAATAATAATACCCTTAACAATTTATAAATTAAATAGTTACAGGTCGCAGCCAGGTTGAGGTTCAGCCTTTCTACAAAACCAGAAGCACATCTGAGCCCCCCCAAGTCTGTCACTCAGGTAACCGTGACCATTACTGTTATTTCTGTGAGGATTCATTAATCTTGACTTAAAAAGCATATGAGATTTAAAATTTATTTTTTTATATATACTTGAAGGAAGCACAAACTGTCATTTGAAGTCTTGGAACCTCTAAGCTCATAATTATCTGTGGGAATGAAGACTACAAACAAATGACTTCAAGAGCAGCTGTGTACGGCCTCTTTCATCAACCTGTGTGTTAAAGCTGACTCTGTTTGCTTTAGCATTTAAACCCTTGCTCCTGTTTGCCCTTCACATGGAATAATGCTGTGGGAGAAGGAGCTGGGGTCTGTCCCACCGTGTGCTGCTCCTTTGGGAAGGGAGCTGGTTCTTAGTGACATTCTGTTGTTATTGGCAGGGGTTTTAGAGGCAGAAAAATAAAATGCAGCACGAGAACTCCTCTCCCCCTCTTGAAATTCCGGGTCATAAATCGCAGAGTGCACAGCAAAATGTGGTTATGCTGTGCCTGGTGCTTTTGGCTGGAGGGGTTTGATGCTCCAAATTGAAATTAATAGCCCTGGTTCCCACTGAGGCTGGGGGGAGTTGTGACTTCCTGAAGATTTGTGTCCGTGTGTGTCAGAGTGAACTCCATTATGGGAGAAGGGATGTCTGACTCCCACGTCACATGTAGCAAGTTTCATCTTCCCAGATCAGAGTTCTGAATTCTGCCAAGTGTGTCAATGATGGTTTTAAAAATAATAAATCCGACCATGGTGCATGTACTTCCCTCCTTACCAGAGACTGGGATGTGGTAGGTGAGTACAGCAGGAGCTGGGATGAGATCCACCACTGCCTCCCTGTGCTTTGGGCTTGAGGGGGAATGGAAGATCTTTGAGTGAGTGATGACTTAACCAACAACTTTGATTAAAAACCGAGATGAGCCCATCTGAGCACTTTGATAATAATTTGCTCTTTATGCAGCTGCTGAGATCTAAGCTTATGACAGCACCTTTCCTGCTGTGTCCTTTGGGAACGGTGTCCAAGAGAGGCATTCCCAGTGCTGCTCTCAGCTGGAGGAGGTTTTCTAGTTACCTTTCTGGCTAAAGAGCTCTTGAGAAATGTCAGGAAATGTTGCCCGGTATTTGGAAATCGGTTTTGCTTCCCTGTGTCCTTTGGAAGGGTTGGGTTTTCCCTCCCTCTTTCCCATGTGATGCCTGTGGCAGTGCAGGTGTCTCCTGAGGCAACTTGGTTGTTCATGCCCAGCAACCCTGGATGGGGGAATCAGAGAAACCTGGAATGGTTTGGGCTGGAAGGGACCTTAAATGTCACCCCATTCCACCCCCTGCCATGGGCAGGGACACCTTCCACTATCCCAGGTTGCTCCAAGCCCCGTCCAACCTGGCCTTGGACACTTCCAGGGATCCAGGGACAGCCACAACTTCTCTGCAGACAAGTGGCTGTGAGGAGAGACCTGGAAGATGAAGAGAAGGCAAATGCAGCAACTGTGTGAGCAGAGCTTGTTTCTGTAACCCTGAGCTCTGTTATGTGCAGCTCTGTGCCGTAACGACCCTCACAGCTACGGATGAGTGGAGCGGGATGAGCGTCCAGGGAAGTTGTTGAGCTGTGCCCTTGGACCGGGACCCAAACTGCTTCTCTGGCGTGTGTCATCCTGTGGTTTTATTGCTGAAAAATGGGGCTCCTACTCCCGCTCTTAAGGGACTTTCTGATGTTCCAGTAGTGCTTCATCACCTGAAGAAAGCTCAAAATTACATCTGTGAGATTGTAATGCTGTCATTCGAAGCACAGCCTTGTGTATCATTGGCAGATATTTCCTCTCTCTCCAAATACCTGGAGCCGTCAGCGCGTGTTCCTTTTTTAGCTGCTCTTCACTCTGGGGCACTTCTGGTCCTGGAGCAGAGGTGATCAACAAGCGAGTTTGTCATTATTTGTTTCCTTACATATTCCTTAATTACAGCACTTGAGAGGAGGGATTTTTCCTGTCTCCCTCTTGTTCAGTTTGTCTCATCGTAAGCCTTTTTTGGGGCTGGATTTAACTGGCGAGCTGTATCTCAGGAGCTTCAGCTGGTGTTTAACCATCCCTCACTTTAAAAAGTGGGTGGAAAGCCATTCCCAGTGTCAGACCTCTTCACTGTCTGCCTGCCCCAGTGGCCTCTTCTTTTTTTTTTTGAGCAAACTGGCATTTCTGAAGCCAGGTGCGTTATTGCCCCCCACCTCTGGGCTGCGTTTTCCCTGAACTGCTATGATTGATTCCCTTCACTCCCTTTAAGCAGCCCTTTTCACTTAGCTGAGTCAACACAGTAAAACGAACTTGGAAAACAGATTTGTTATTCCTTAATATTTTCAAACTCCCTAGCCTCCCATTTTTATTTTAACAGAAGCTTCCTCTGGAAATCTTTTGTTAGGGGTTTTTATCTCGACGTTTGACGGCTGACTCCGGGCTCCAGCACTCAGCACATGTTTGATGGCTTTAAGCATCATGTAATGCTTCCCATTCCCAGGATCTGGAAGCTTTAGACAGCTCTACATTCAGCAGCTCTGGAAATTCAGCCATCTGGGAGGTGGAAAAATGATTATTGACAGGAAGAGCAGCGTCACACTTTGGTCTGGGAGCAGAAAAGTTGGGCTGAGGGTGCTGGGAGGTTCATGGCTCATCTGCATATGGATACACAGGCAAATGAATCAGAATTCAGCTTCTCAGGTTCAATTGTTTGAAGTTTATGAAATTTAGTTCTTGCTTCGAATGAAATTTGCCTAAGGGTTTGTCTTAATTTACATCCAGAGTTAAAATTGAGGTAATTGGAAAGAAGGTCACTTCTGCAAATAGAGGTTTCGTATGGTTGGACTAATTGACTTGGATTAATACCCTTTTAGTTAAAAAAGAGTCATTTTCACAAAGTGAAGTCAGAGCTGGGGTAGGACCCAGGAATTCTTGCTGTTGTCAAAGGGATTCTGATTTACTTTGATTTATTCCCCATTTCTGTGGTGGCTGGGCCCCAAGTGTTTGTCTCACTGACCGTGGGCTCATGTGTGTTGTCCACAGCAAATTCCCTCCATCACCAAGGAAAGTCTGCCTTCCTTGTGAAATAAAATGCCTTGAGTCTGGCAGAGCAGTTTTAATTTGAAATTTATTTTAAAGCAAGCAGTGTTTTTTCCAGCACAGTAAAGTAGTAAAGAAGAACAGCTCCCTGGATGCTTGTAGGAAGTTTCAGGTTTTGGTTTTATTTTTATTCTTTTTGAAATCTACAATGAAAACAACATATCTGAAATGTAAAGGTTTTACAGATGGTCCACATGAAAGCTTGGGCAGCTCATGGATCTGTTTTCCTATGGAAAATGCTTCTTCCTTGTGGATGTAGTAAAGGCTGAAAAATCTTGCTTACAATTTGATTCTCAGATTTCAGTGCAAGTCTGCTTTAAACCTCTTGAATCTACACACGTAATTCATCCTTCCTGGCAAAAGCTTTGGTGCTGATTTTCCTTGTAAAATCAATAGAGATGAAGAAGAAAAACAAGTGCTGAGATCTTTGAGTGAAGGGGAGAGCTGCTGCTCATGCAGGTACTTGGGAGAAATGAAATTTAAGGCAATTTCCTCATCTCAAGCTGCTGTTCTTTTTGTAGGTATTGACGTTTAAATCTTGTTCCTTCTCCAGTTCCTGCAAGGAGAGGAACACTTGCACTGAGCTGAACTTGAGCAGATGGTGTTGGAAAAGTGTGAGCAGGAGAGAGGGACCTGCCACTGCTCTCAAGCACAGATTAAATACAATTTCTCTCCGTAAAAGCCCCTCTTAACATTAGACCTTGTCTATTTTACCTTGAGTATCATCCTTTCCACTTGAATTACAGTACTGCAGTTTAATTGTAATAAATTACCAAGTTTAAATGTGGTGACTGTTTCGAAAGCTTGGCTCTTACCTGCCTGGTACGTGGATATGGATAGCTCTGATTTGCATCAGGAATTACTGTCTCGGCATTGAATTCAGCACAGTGGATAATCATAAAATCCCAGACTGGTTTGTGGTGGAAGGGGTACCTTAAAGGTCATCCCATCCCACCCCCTGCCATGGGCAGGGATACCTTCCACTATCCCAGGTTGCTCCAAGCCCTGTCCAACCTGGCCTTGGACACTTCCAGGGATCCAGAGGCAGCCACAGCAGCTCTGGGCACCCTGTGCCAGGGCTTCACCATCCTCACAGCCAAGAATTCCTTCCCAATTCCCATTGAAATCTACCTTCTTTGAGCCCAGAGCCTTTCCCCCTTGTGCTGTCACTCCATGCCCTTGCAGAAAGTCCTTTTCCAGCTCTGCTCTAAGGCCCCTTTGGTTACCTGTACTGACAAGGGATGCACATTGTGCTGGTTCCTAGCTGGTTCGTCAGTCTTGTGTTGGTTTCAGAGTGGTTTGGGGAAGAAGAGAAGCACTTTTATTTATTTTATTTCTTTCTTGAAGCCAGGAGGTTTTTTTGGCCTCACTAGAAGCCCAAAGCTTCTTCCCTTGGAGCTGACGTGTCTGGGGTGATGCTGGAATATGCAGTGCAGAGAGAGCTTGAAGTGTCTCCAGAACTGCTCAAAGAAAGAGATTTCTCAGATCTTGTGTAGTAGAAAGTGTTTTAGTCACTGATGGTGGCCTTTGGCAGGACCTTTGCAGTGAGGGCTCTTTCTTCTTGTGGTGGGATCAGTGTGACACTCAGTCCAAGGAGTCTGTCTGAGCCCATGGAGAGCAATTGCTGCCCTCAGGGGAGGGTGTGAAGCAACTTCATGTCCTCTCTTTTGAGGATTTGGTGCATTTCTGTTCAGAGTCCCACCAGCAGGGGCATTGGAGTATTTTCCCCAAAGAAACATTTACCTGCTCATTGTCTCCTCCACATCCACCCCCAGGCGCTTCCCTGGAGTCTGTCAGGGAGCAGCTCTGCCTCTGGGATGTCACTGGTGACCACTGTCACTCAGGCTGTGGCATTCCTGCCCTGGTCCCTGGCCTCAGCCCACCTGGCACGGCCTGGACACGATCCCACTGTTAAACTTCCAGCTCCAAAATCAGGACAGCTTGGTCCTAGCTCCCTTTTAGGACATTCCCCAGCCTGTGCCATTTCCTGATCCTTATCCTGGACTGTTTGGCTCTACTCTGGCCTGGTTTAAGTCACTATTATGGGCACAGCCCCTGGGTTTAGTCCTTGTCCGTGTCATTTAACCTCTTGTTTTGCCTTGTGTCACCTCTCTCTGTGGGAGCTGAGCCCTTCCAGGTGAGGGACACTTTTCCAGGACGGCGCCTATGGACCGCGTTCTTGGGGCCATCTCTATTCACACTAATATTGGCATTAAATTTGCTGATGATAATTGGTCTTCCCATGGCAGGATTGTCCCTTTTCTAATTTTTCTTGTCTGACTTGACTACAAAAGTGTTGCTTTGTCTGTCTCTGTCAGACGCTTTCTCTGTAGTCCTGTCTGGAGCTTCAAAACCCTTTATTTTGTCACGGGACCTTTGCCTGGTCTTTATCCTAACATTGGTGTCACCATGCCAAAGTCCCTCCTCTGCCAATGTGCCCAGGCCTTAATATGAAATGAAAACATGGGAAATCCAAACCATTTCAGCAAAAGGTTTTAACTGCAAGTTCTGGTCGCGAGGTGGCTCAGGGTGTCTGGGGAAGCAGTGCTGATGGAAATCTGCACCATCCCAGGGACGTGGTTCCCTCAGCACAAGATGCTAAAATCAGCACCAAAAGAGAGATAATTGCTGTATATTTCTCAATTTATGTGTTTTTAATGCATTAAATAATTTTAAAAAATGCAATCCCACGTGGTTTAAGGTTTATGGGGAGAGAGAACGAGGCTGCGTTCTTCTGGTGAGCAAAGAAGTTTAAAAGCAATAGGTTGCCTTAGGTGATACCTCATTAACTGTATTTCTTCATCCCATGGCTACGACTTTAGACTTTACAAAAACTGGTTTGTTTGTTTGGGTTGTTTTTTTTTTTAGGAGGAATCCAAGACAAATATTGAAATCTCTTAAGTATTCATATTTGAGGCATGTCAAACATCTCGTGTTGGCAGAACCAGGCACAGCTGAGGCTAATACATGAAAGTGTAATAAAATAGATATTTTGCTCCTGTCTGTTGTTACTATGAAATTCCCATTTCGGTTTCCTTTTCTGAAAAAAATGTTACCTCTCTATGAATCCGGATCTGTAAGAGGTGCTGAGCTTTCAAGTTCATGTGCACCTTTCCTGGGTGGGATGTTTCATTCTGAGGATGTGGGATTCTGTGGGCTGTGACAGTGGAAGCAAGGAACTGTTTGTATTCTCTTTAGTGCTTCTTCACAGTTTCTGCAGGCTGGAAGTGCCTCCTTCTAGAAGCTACATAAAATCAAAAGGAGTTCTGAGATTTGCAGTGTTGTGGTTCTTCTTTGCACAGCTGGTGCTTCTCCGAGATGTCTCAGAGAGGGAAGTGAAACCCCCAGCTTTTATCTGTGGAGCACTGTGAGTTGATTGCTTTAAGTACTGCAAACTCCCAAGTAGTTAAGTGAAATTTCCAGGAAATTACCATTATTTAGGTCAGCTAAGTGCCTTTGAGTTGCCTTTTGTGTGTATCTGTTTCTGTTTCAGCCATACTTCAGAAAAAAATGCGGCTGAAGGAGCAAACTGCTTTGTTTGTGACAGAATCATGGAGTGGTTTGGGTGGGAAGGGACCTGAAAGATCTCATTTCAGTCCCCTGCCATGGGCAGGGACACCTTCCACTATCCCAGGGTGCTCCAAGCCCTGTCCAACCTGGCCTTGGACACTTCCAGGGATCCAGGGGCAGCCACATCTTCTCTGGGCACCCTGTACCAGGGTCTCACCACTCCCACAGCCAGGAATTCCTTCCCAATATCCCATCTAACCCTGCCCTCTGGCAGTGGGAAGCCATTTCCTGTGTCTTGTCCCTCCATCCCTTGTCCCAAGTCCCTCTCCAGCTCTCCTGGAGCCCCTTTAGGCACTGGAAGGGGCTCTGAGGTCTCCCTGGAGCCGTCTTTTCTCCAGGGGAACACCCCCATCTGATCCAGCTCCCACTATGATCAGCACAATTGCCTCTGTTATGTGAAGTTTCCCAGGTTATGTTTTTCGGTGCAAGGGAAATGGCCTCAAGTTGCACCAGGGGATGTTTAGGTTAAATATTGGGGAAAAAACATTCATGGAAAGCTTGTCAAGCATTGGAACAGCCGCCCAGGGCAGTGCTGGAGTCACTAAAAATGTGTGGATGTGGCACTTGAGGACATGGTTTAGTGGTGACCATAGTGGTGCTGGTTGATGCTTGGACTTGATGATCTTGGAAAACTTTCCCAACCTTAACGATTCTGGCATTGTGTGAAATCCAGCAGAGTCTTTGGAGAAGTCTGTGCTGTGTGAAGTGTGTGGCACAAAATTAAAGCAGACAGGGAGCTCCCCCCGTGTCGTCTGAAATGGAGCGTTTTAATTGAAGGCAGCGGGGCGCGGCGTTAATGGCAGGCAGCCGCCTGGCCCTGCCCGCCTTGGTGGCACCTCGGAGCAGTTCCGTGCCAAACATCATCAGAGTGGCAGATCTTCAGGAGACTGGGGGGATGGAAGCTCTGGCAAGCTCCAGTGTTTATTCCATGAGCACTGTCTGTAGTGCTTGTTCCCCATCACGACTCTGCCTTTGGTGCTGGGGTGAGGCACAACCAGAGGCCAGGGTTTAGAGGAATCCAGGACTGAGTGAAGCTCTCAGGCCTCCAGTTGTGCCTTGGTGTCTCGGAGTGATCTCCACGAGCCAACAAGGCCTGGCTCAGAGTGACCCCCAAAAGCCCCCAAGGCCTGGCTCAGAGTGATCCCCACGAGCCACCAAGACTGTGCTTCTGTGGCTTGGAATGATCCCCATGAGCCACCAAGGCCTGGCTCAGAGTGACCCCCAAAAGCCACCAAGGCTGTGTCTCCCTTGCTCAGAGTGATCCCCAAAAGCCACCAAGGCCGTGTCTCCCTGGCTCAGAGTGATCCCCACGAGCCACCAAGGCTGTGCTTCCATGGCTTGGAGTGATCCCCATGAGCCACCAAGGCCTGGCTCAGAGTGACCCCCAAAAGCCACCAAGGCCGTGTCTCCCTGGCTCAGAGTGATCCCCAAAAGCCACCAAGGCTGTGTCTCCTTGTCTTGGAGTGATCTCTATGAGCCACCAAGGCCTGGCTCAGAGTGATCCCCATGAGCCACCAAGGCCATGTTTCCCTGGCTCGGAGTGATCCCCACGAGCCACCAAGGCTGTGCTTCCATGATTTGGAGTGATCTCCATGAGCCACCAAGGCCTGGCTCAGAGTGACCCCAAAAGCCACCAAGGCCGTGTCTCCCTGGCTCAGAGTGATCGCCATGAGCCACCAAGGCCTGGCTCAGAGTGATCCCCATCAGCCACCAAGGCCGTGTCTCCCTGGCTTGGAGTGATCCCCATGAGCCACAAGGGCCTTGTTTCCGTGGCTCGGAGTGACCCCCAAGAACCACCAAGGCTGTGCTTCCTTTTTTTGGAGTGTTCTCCGGGGGCCACCAAGCCCTGCCCCCGATCGCCCCCAGACGCCACCAAGGCCGTGTCTTCTTGGCTCGGAGTGATCCCCACGAGCCACCCAGGCCGTGCTTCACTGCTGAGTGGCAGATCCATGGAGGATCACGGAACCAGGACTGGGCTGCTGTGTGTGAAGCCTGAACAAATGGCTCATTTGCATGGTGGGTTCACATGTTTGCAGAGTCTGTTTCGGGCTATAAAGTGCTCGGCTTCACTTCTGACGAGCAGGTGTTTGGCAAGGAAAGAGCCATCACACCATCAGCTGGGAGAGAAGAGGAATCTGCTACCGGAGTGTTGATTCAGAAGTCGTGGCTGCTGTTCAGGAAACTTTTATTGGAAGAGTTTTCTGAAGTTCTTTCCTTTAAAATGAAACAAGAGATCTGCTGGGCTCCCACTCTTGTGCTTGTAAGTCCCTTGTTCTCTGCGAGCAGAGCCCGACCCCCCTGGCTGCCCTCTTGTGTCAGGGAGTTGTGCAGAGCCAGAAGGTCCCCCCTGAGCCTCCTTTTCTCCAGGCTGAGCCCCTTTCCCAGCTCCCTCAGCCTCTCCTGGTGCTCCAGCCCCTTCCCCCGCTCCGTTCCCTTCCCTGGACACGCTCCAGTCCCTGAATGTCGTTCTTGCGAGGGGCCCAGAACTGTCCCCAGGCCTGGAAGTGCCTCAGCAGTGCCAGCACAGAGGGCTCATCACTGCCCTGGTCCTGCTGGCTGCACTATTGAGTTAATTAATTTAATTAGTCTGTGTTGCCTTGTCTCTTTGTTACTATGGAGTTATCATTTACCTTTTTGCTGTTTACCAAGTTTCCTTTAAGGACTGAACTGAACGTGACTCAAAATAAAGCCACAACTCCAGATTTGATTCAGACCTCACCAGGTGCCACAAAGGGATTGTCAGGCTCTGCAGTGATTTTGGCTCATCCTGGTATCCTGCTTGTATCTGGTGTGTTCTTGCATTGCCAAATGGATGAGCTTAGGCTCTTTTGCTCTCAGTATCGATGTTGTTTTCCTGACTCCATGCCCGGATCCCTGAGGTGATGGCTCTGGCTGGAGCAGCAGGCTGGAGCTGTGGGATGCCGCTCTCTGCACGGGCTCTTCCTCCTCACCATTCCCACGTCCTTGTCTGTGGGTTTGTGTTCGGATTGGCGAGCGGGAATGATGATCTTTTGAAACACTCCTGCAGCTTTGCAAGCTTTCATCCTGAAAAAATGAAGCCTGTCTGCCCTTTCCTCCTGGAATGATTACAGAAGGGTTTTAGCTTCAGGGAGATTATTGGACAGAAGTTGCTGTTGGAAGGCAGAGGTGCAAATGGGCTTTCCTAAACACAGCCTTGCTCCAGCTCTGTCCTTGTGTAACACAGTGGCAAAAATAGCATTTTTTTCTGGGAAAACTGGAGCAGTCTTGGAAGGTCCCACCTGTTCTATGTTCCTTATAGTGCATTTTCCAGAGAGATTTCAGTGCCGTGGGAGCCGGGCACAGCAGCAGCCAAGGAGCTGGGGCTGTTGCCTGTTTCTGTGGCCCTTTTGTAGGGATAAGTAGGTCAGTGGCACCAGTGCTGCTCGTGACACTTCCCCCTGAAAGCAGAGCAGGGCTCTGGGGCTGTTTCCTGGCCTCTTGCTTTATTCAGGGTTACGTGTTTGGCCTTCAAACTGACACAGCAGGCTTCAGTCTGCTGCTGGGGCACTGCCTTTCTGCCGAGGCTCTGCGCCACTCCCCCATGACACAAACGTGCTGAGGGACTGATGGGGTCCCTCTGCTGCTGGTGGGTCTGGGTATGCAGAGGTGAGGGGAGAAGATGCTGGCAAGGGGTTCGCGTTTCTACCACAACTTTTTATTCCACATTACGCCACGTCGCTTCCCTGGCATTGAAGCCCCTGTGAGGGGTTAATACATTGTCTCAAAAATTCAGAGTTGATGTGGAGCGAGAGTTTTGGACTGCAAGGTGTATTTTTAATTAGTTTGGGCCTTGCTTTTGAGGACCTCAGAGCATTTTAGAAAGAACTACTCGTGCTCTAGAAAACTAGCAGAAGGTCCTGGGTACTGGAACATGTTCTCTTCCAAAAACAAGCCAAACTTCAGAGCTACATGACTGAAGGGTCAGCAATAAGCACCCTTTCCTCCTTCCTTTCATTCTTTTATTGTGTTTAACTTGTTTGAGTTCTTGTATGTTCCTGGCATTTCTTGCTCCCATGCTCAGATTTTATTTCAGAGTCAGAGCTATGAAATAGTTGAAGTCGGACCAGCACAAGATAATTTTTCCTGTCTCCCAAGATCGTCTTTTGAGATTTTCAAGACATATGTTCTTAAATGGATTCCCTGGAAGCGTGGGGGTTATGGGAACCTTCCTGTAAGACTTGGATGGTTGGAAGGTGCCAATCAATCAATTTTGTGTAGCAGTTACATCTTTTGGTCGCCTTACAAACAAATTTGTAAGATGCTTTACATCCTGCTGAACAGGAAGTAGCTTTTGATTATATTTCTCCTCTCAGTTGCTATTTGTGACCCATGGGCTCCCTGGTGAATTCCCAAGGAATGCTGCGAGCCAGGGAACCGGAGCAGACGAAGCGAATTCCCTGAGGTTGCGCAGAAGGTCTGAGGCACAGCTGGGAATCAAACCCCAGTCACCCGACACCCGGCCCTTGCTTTAACTACTGTACAAGAATTTCCTCCTACTGTGCCTCTAATAGAAACTGCAGGGCCAAATTAAGTGGGCAGATTGTAATCACTGCTGCTGAGTTATCCCAGCTGTGGAATTACTGCAGCCCTCTGCTTTTCGCTACTAATTTGGAAAGTTTGCTGCCTCTTCCCCCCTCCCAGTGCTCCACCTTGCCACATTCCAGGCTCTGCCTTGTGGGAAAAAGAGCCTGAATGACCATAAAGAGCCCAGATGTTGTGGCTGGGGGCAGGAAGCACAAGTCAGCTCTCCCTGATTTGTGAAGCTAAAAATAGTGAGAGCATTAATACGAATCTCTGCCCTCAGCTCGCTGGGCAGCCCGGCCTCTCCGGAGGCATCTTCCTTGTGGGAGCCATACGGCACAGGGAGCAGGCAGGCAGCTCGTTAGATTAATTCCTCAGTGGTTTGGTTCATTGTTTTATTTGCATTGCAGGAGTGCCTGCAGGCCTGAGTGCAGCTTAGACCCCCAGCTAGGCATGGCACAAGAGCATTGCAAGAGACTGTCTGAGCCTAAAGATGCTCTGGATGAATTTCAGAGTGAGGAAATGTAGTGAGTGACAGGGAGGGGACAGAACCTGCAGCCACGTGGCACCGACAGCGATAAACCCGGGGTGAGTTGTTTATTTTCTGTTACCAGCAGAATGAGTGTCCTCAGCCCATCCCCAGCCCAGTCAGCGCTGTCACTGGCTCCTCACTGGGAGCTGTGGGATGGCTGGTGCTTGGTGGATAATTGGGAGAACCAGACACTGGCTCCTTCCTAAACCAGCACAGGAGCGTGGTCTGTCGAGGATGGTTGCTTGGCGTGGTCTGTCTGGATGGTGAATGTGCTGGACAACCTTCCAGAGTCGCTTTAAATCCCCTTTTCAGTGATTTCATGTCAGAGGCAGCCAGTGGGAGAGCACATTTGGGCATCTAGGGACTGGGGAGTGTCTGGACAGCGTTTTCCAGCCTTGTGGGTGGGGTGGGGAGGGTGGGAACAACGTGATCAAAGTGGCTTTTGTTCCCTGCAGCATAGATTATAGTAATGTTGCTATGGCCACAAATCTCCCTCAAATTGCTGCAGACAATTCATGAATTTCCTTTTTTATTACATCCTAACACTGAAAACCAGCGAGGCTGCCAGAAACCTCTCCCAGGGAAATCTGTAACCGCTGGAGATGTCAGGAGCTGCAAGAGGGGTCGGAATACAGGTAGTGTGAGTATTGCTGTACTGGGGCATGCTGTAAAGGGAATCTCTTGTTGCTGGAACTTTGGGATGCTTTTGAGGTGAAGTAATTAAATTAACTCAAAATATCTAGCTGCTCACTTCGACCCCATGACTCCTTATTAATTAGTTATTCCCATCTCCAGGGTAATTGGAGTATCAGGATACCTGAGTCACAGGCAGTGGAGCCCTGTAAGCTTTATCCTGTTTTGCTCCCGGAGGTGCTTTCCCAAGGAAGCTGTGTGGTCGGGAGAGCCTCACCTGGCACAGCAGTGGGGTTCCTGAGTTGGGATGGGAGATCCCTGGCTGGGAGATCCCTGGCAGTGCTTCCTGCTGCTGCAGCACATGGGAGGCTGGATTTTTTTCCTCCTGTTTGTACTTTTGCTCTTTCACAAAGGAGTGTGGACCTTCAGCAGCATTTGGGTGCCCCGAGCACTGGGGGTGAGGGGTTTGTGATTGGTTTCGTTCTGGTTTAAGTCAAGCCGTACAGTTTGCATGAAATCAAAAACTCTTGTCTTTGTGGCAGAGAGGGAGGGAGAGGGGAGGAGGTCAGTTTTGGCTGCAGCACAGCTTTCTCACTCCACAGTCCCCTGTGAATTGGTCTGTGGGGGTTCTGTCAGGGCTTGGGGAACGGGGCTGTGAACAAAACTCCTAAACACCACTTGGTCACTGCCTTCTGTGGCCCTGGGCAAGTAATTTAGCTCTTTCTTGCCTTAGTTGGCCTAATTGGTACTTCTGGTTGTACACCAAGGCAGTAACCAAGAGCCCTCAGCAAGTTCAGCCTGGTTCCTTGTTAGTCTGTAGCCAAATAAACATCAAAACTCCTGCTTGCTGTGTTTGATGTGACAGCTTGGAGGTGATGACTGAGCTTAGAATCACAGATGGGTTTGGGTTGGAAGGACCCTAAAGCTCATCCCATTCCACCCCTGCCATGGAAGGGACACCTTCCACTATCCCAGGTTGCTCCAGCCCAGCCTTGGACACTTCCAGGGGTGGGGCAGCCACAGCTTAACCCAAAGCGTAGCTTTTTTTCTCCAGCACTCGGACTGTACTGGTGTGACCTCATTGTCTGAAAATGAAACCTCGTGTTATTTTGGTCAGTTTGTTAATTTGATGCTCATTGAAATCCATCCTTGGTCCTTGTCCTCTTCTGGATCATGGGGTAGATTTTTTGGTTCCATGTGGCAGAGCACAGTCTTTAGTGCCTTAAACTCTGTTCATTTCACAAGCTTAGACTCACATTTTGTGTGTCTACAGTTTGTATTACTTGAGGAACTGTGGGATTTATGGTTATTAAATGTGATGGAACCTTTCTGCCTAAGAGAAGAAATCACAGAAACACAGGATTTGGGTTTTCAGGGGCCCTAAAGATGTGGTTCCAACCCCCTCCCATGGGCAGGTTGTGCCCTTCAAGTGTCTGAGTAAAGCCCAGCCAGTGTTTTGGATCTTTCATGTTTATGGTTTGTTCTTCTTGGGCTGCCTGGGTTTTGTGGGTCTCTTGTGTAGTGCTATAGCAAGGATCAGCGTTTTGGGGTGACCCAACACAAAGTTTAGGAAGAAATCCTAGTGCATTTACTGGAGCCATCTGGAGCACTTCTGTGATGAGACAGAGAAGGACAAATGTGTAGGAACTGTCTGAGAAATGGAAAGAGGATTGTGGTGGAGTTGGAAGCAAAGGAGGGAAGTGTCCTGGATGAGGAATGGGGGATGAGGAGACAGGATCACTTTGTAAGCAGAGGCCATACACCCTGATTTCATTCTTTTTTTCCCTCCTGTGTTTTTTTTATTTCCTTCTTGTGCCATTTGCACTCACTGTACCCACACTTTTAGTTAATTCTAAGAAGAGAAAAAAACCACTTTAAACCGTTTTGATGGCTTGAAAAGCAGGAAATCCACATTACTGTGGTGTGGCTTTATCAGCCCGTTCTCACGCTGGTGGCCTGAGCTTTGCCACCCTCAAGTCCCCTTCCCATGGCACAGTGAGCTCGGACTGGGCTGCTGGGGCTCTCTGAGCTCCGTGTCTGGCTGGAGGAATCCAGGCTATCCCAAATGGACAGGCTTGGACAGCTCCAGCAACCCACTGGCCTGCTCAGTGCAGTTCTGTTGTCCCACATCCACGGTGAAGTCTCACGTTCACCCCACAAAGCATTAATGGTCTTGTAAGTGATTGAGCAGAAAAATTTGTGTTCAGGGGAGGTCATAAATAAGCTCTTTCCCCAGCACTTAGTGTGCTAAATGTTACTGCGATGTTTTTCTTCCACCTGAACTAGAGTGCTTGGCACAAGGCAGATATGGATCTGTTAGAGTGTGTCCAGAGGAGGCCACGGAGATGCTCCAAGGGCTGGAGCTGCTCTGCTCTGGAGCCAGGCTGGGAGAGCTGGGGGTGTTCACCTGGAGAAGAGCAGGATCCAAGGAGACCTCAGAGCCCCTTCCAGGGCCTAAAGGGGCTCCAGGAGAGCTGGAGAGGGACTTGGGATGAGGGATGGAGGGACAGGACCCAGGGAATGGCTTCCGACTGCCAGAGGGCAGGGACAGATGGGATATTTGGAAGGAACTCCTGGCTGTGAGGGTGGTGAGGCCCTGGCACAGGTATCCCAGAGAAGCTGTGGCAGCCCCTGGGTCCCTGGGAGTGTCCAAGGCCAGGTTGGATGAGGCTTGGAGCAGCCTGGGATAGTGGAAGGTGTCCTTGCCCATGGCAGGGAATTGATTTTTTTAAGAGCCTTGAGCAAGATGAACTTTCAGGTCCCTTCAGCCCAGACCATTCTGCGATGATTTGAAGTGTCACAAATGTGTGTCAACTGTGGGTCCGTTGTAGCCTCTGTGGCCACATTTTGCAGAGGACACAGCATGGAGCAAACAGCACACATGGCTCCAGGTGTATTCCCTGTGAGAGAGATGGATCTGTTCCTCTGGTGCAGGGGATTCTCTATCATGAAGCAAGTGGAATGTGCTGCTTCTCACCCAGAACTTGCTCCTTTTCCTTTCCCTCCTTTTCCTCCAAATTCTTGGTTGCCGAGCGTGGGGTGGGCTCAGGAGCTTTGTCATAAAAAGCTACCAGCTCTGATCCCTCGGTGTGCCATCAAAATACAGGTAAAAAATACCACAGGTCCTCCTTGGTGTGCGTGTGTGTGGAGGCAGAGAGGGGCTGGGAGGTGGATTTTTGGAAAAAGGACTGTGTGGAAATCTTTCCCAGTTCCCTTCCTGTAATCAGTGTTTAACATTCTTGTTCTGTGCTTCAGCCCCTCACCTTTAACTGGAGCGTTCTGAGATTGCTTATCTGAAAGAGATGGAGGTTCATTATGTTAATTGGCTCTGAAATTACTGCATCAAATATCAGTAATTGGTATTATTATTCTGCTCTTGTTGTGTCCTAGGGTTTTCAGGGAGCAGAAATTAATATGGAAACCTGTGCTTTGTGCTGCAGTTGCCGGCAGACCCTCACATGAGGTTGGGGTTTCAAGAGGCTGTTCAGTGATTCTGGTTGCAAAGAGTGGGGCTGGTGACACGGAGAGGGCAAAGATCCCTGCTCGGAGATGTCTGTGTTTAATCCCAGCTCCAGGGAGAGCTCCCTGCTCCGACTGAGGGGAGTCAGAACTGTGAATACAGCAAACACGCGGCCACTTGGCAGATGAACTATGGATGTGCGGTTGGAAAATTGATTTTAGGAGGGAGCAAGCGTGGAACAAGCTGGTGTTGCCACTCCTGACTGCGCCGCCTAAAATTGTTTGGAGAAGGGATAACTCCTTCTGGCATGGTGTGTCTTGCTGCTGCTGACAGCACTATTTCTACCCAGTTATGAGATCGTTTTTCAATCAAAACTCTTCCCTCCCAGCTCTCCAGTTTGTCCAGAATGGTTTTGTCCCTCGTGAGGCAGAGCGGAGCTTCCCTGATGGTACTGACAGTGTCGTGAGCTGGGGCATAACTCGATGCTCTCTAAGCTGCAAAGCAGAGCAACATTTTGGTAATTTACTGTAATGGGATCTCTGTGCCCAGCAGAACTTGTAATGTAGGTTGGAATTTGGCGTGGATGGGAGGACGCTGAACAGAAGGAAGGGTGGCTGGATAATTCCTTCTGAGGGGCAACAGTGGGACACCTCTGATCTCTGCTCTCTGTGAGCAGGGACAGGACGCAGGGAATGGCTGGAGCTGTGTCAGGGAGGTTTAGGTTGGATATCAGGAAAAGATTCTTGCCCCGGAGGGCGGTGGAGCACTGAACAGGCTCCCCAGGGAATGGTGACATTCCCAAGGCTGCCAGAGCTCCCGGAGCATTTGGACAATGCTCTCAGGGATGCACAGGGTGGGATTGTTGGGGTGTCTGTGCAGGGCCAGGGGCTGGGTCGAGATCCTTGTGGGTCCAATTCTGGATATTCCACAATTCTATAACAGATGAGGAATTTAAGAAGGCTGAGGTAGGAACCAGAAACCGGAGTAAGGACAGCATTAGCAGGTAGGAGATCCACGGAGAGGGAATGAGAGTGAAGCGCAGGAAATGTGAATCTACTTTCAGTTCCTCCCAAGCATTTCTTTCTAAGCACATATCTCTTTGTTTCCACTCTGTTCCCTGGTGATCCCTAGGGATCTGGCTCTGGCAGAGGGCTGGAGGGTGACATGCTGGGGAGTGCTGGGCTGCTGTTGGATGGCCGTGGTTTCTTGCCCGGGATATGCCAGGACACCCAGGAGGTGTTCAGGAGAGGCGTGTGGCCATCCTGACTGGAGGGGGAGCAAGACCAAAGCATGCTCAGTGTGTAGGGCACAGGAGTTACTCCTTCTGCATTGTGGAAGAGCAGGTGTTTGTAGTGACTCCCCTCCTATTCCTTCCTACCCTGTAGCAGCCAGGCTGGAAGTGGCCAAGGGAGTTCCTTTTTCCATCCCTGGGGTCCTGTAATCAAACCACTCCTACGTTTGTCCTGACCAAATGACAGATACATGGGAGATGCAAATCAAGCCAGGTGCTGATTGCACTTCTGCCCTCATGTACGACTCCAAGGATCCTGGTGTCATCTCCTGCTCTCTGCTTTTCCAAGTATTAGTTTGCTTGACAGAACCAGAGGGATCTGCATCACCTCTCCAGCACTGGAATCAGAGATGAGCTGGACCGTCGTTGCTGATGCTCATTAAAAGCTGAGTTCCAGCTTGGAGGTGCTGTGAGCTGGGAAGAGTGTTAGAGCCATGCTATAGCTATATGGGACACTTAACAATAATGGAAAATACTGATTTTCAGAAGGAGAGCTACTTGGAGGCAGTGGATAAAGAACACGGCGGGCAAGGGAATCCTTTTCCCTCTCCAGCTGTCTCATGGATGCCTGGAGCTTTGTAAAGAAATTTGCCACAGTCTGATGCACTCATTGTGGAATTAAGGACAAACTGATGCCTCTGTTTTAGGACTGTTTCCTTATTATTTGAATCTTTGCTCAGAAAAAAGTCTCAAGGTTTTTGTCACCATGTCTCTGAGTCCTCTCTGAGCAGCACAAGACACTTGGCCTTTCTGTGGAGTCAGATTTCCTGAAGTTTTGCCTCCTTTTTTTTTTTTTTTATTTTTTAAAGTAAAATATTCCTTAGATTGAAGTTGGAATGATACAGCTTCCATCTGGGAACTATTTTAGATTTAATTTGAAAAAACAGACTGTAAAACACACACTCATAAAAACAGTTTGTCCTTTCCAATGTACTAGAAAATGATTCTCAGCAGCCTCTTAATGCCCTCTGCTCGCCTGTATTTAAGCTCCATGACATGCTCAGAGACACAGTTACAGTGGATTTTAATACTGGGTCATACATAAATTTCCAGTATGGATCATTTGGGGAAGATTAATATGGAGAATATGTTAATAGTAAAGAATTTGAAGTCGTTGCAGATTTTGCAGCGCTGAGTGTGCACAAGGAGCTTGGTGACTGTAAAGTTGCTGTCCGGTTTGGCTCGAAAATGAGATTACTCAAAAAATGTGCTTATAACTTCAGAAATTGTGTGCCTGTAGATGTGCACAAATACTCCTGCCTTAGGATCATGGAATCCCAGAATGGTTTGGGTGGGAGGGGACTTTAGAGATCATCTCATGCCACCCGCTGCCACGGGCAGGGACCCCAGGAACTATCCCAGGCTGCTCCACGCCCTGTCCAACCTGGCCTTGGACACTTCCAGGGATCCAGGGGCAGCCACAGCTTCTCTGGGCACCCTGTGCCAGGGCCTCACCACCCTCACAACCAACAATTCCTTCCCAGTATCCCCTCCAACCCTGCCCTGTGTCCATGGGAAGCCATTTCTCCTTGTCCCGTCCCTGGTGGTACTCTCCAAAGGTGTGGATCACTTTTCTGTGGGCTTCTGGAACCCAGCTCCCCACTTTTGTAATATTAGCATTCCTTGTACCTCCAGCTCTGCTCACGGCAATTTTTTGGTATGAGGCAGGAGCAAGGCACCACTTAACAGCTTAAGGATTTACCAGCTGATCCCATCAGTTTTCCATGGGGTGCCACTGATTTCTCAGGCTTTGATTTGATGCTGTTTTTCATGAGCATCTCCCTCAGCCCCAGGGAGGTCCCTTGATTAAGTCATTCGTGCTTCGTGGGGACCTCATGGGGAGCCCAGACTGCCTCAAGTAATGAGCTGACAAAGAGTGGCAGCATCAGATTGTATCAGCATCCTGCCACCATCCCTTTCCCTTCTGATTCCTTATTATTCATGGTGGGCTTGGTTACGGTGCCATCTGATTTTTGTGAGAGGGAATTTTTTGTAGCTTGGCTATGGAGAAGCAGAGGTGGGCAAGGATCATGTAAAAACAGTGTCTGGCCATGTTTGACCTGCCCATCTTCTCCTTCATCCCCAGCTTCAGGGTTTGCTGGAGACTTAAAAAAAATCCCAAACCAAACATCAAATTGCTTTCGAGTAACGTGAAATCCTGATTATGGAAATGTTAATCGTGTATCACAACACACATTCATGTTCTGCCTGCTCAGAAATCCTGCTGGTGGCCTGTGCATGGGCGTCTAAAGGGAATTTTTTATAACCTGTTGGGGTGGCTGTGTGAAACCAATACCTTCGTGGCTAAAACAGGTGGTTTTGGGTGCAAAGAGGCACTGATGTGTATTTTATGGACAAATACACTGTTGAGGTCTTTTCCAAACAAGCAGGTAGCCTAAATTGGGTATTGCAGCAAAGCAAACCAGCAGAGAACGGTGGATGAATTCCTGAGAGGGAATTGCTGTGTGCTCTTAATCTGGGAGAGAGGAGTGGTAGCATTCCTAAGCTTTTCTTGTGTTGGAAAATCCTGTTCTCAGTTGTTCCTATTATGCCAAACTTTAGGTAGAACATTCCAACTAGTTGCTTGCTGGTGCTTTTTGGGAAGACTGTAGTGAAAACTGTTCAGCTGTTTTGGAGGATGAGACTGAGAAAATACATTTTCTTACAACTAAAAATAAATACAAATAAAGGCAGAGTGACCAAGTCACGGTGCCTTTGCACTTGGGAGCAATGTTTGGATGGTTGGCAAATACCTCGTTTGCAGTTCCCATAAAAATCCACCAAGGCTGGCCCAGTTTGGAAACACAGAGGGAATAAGGGCAGGGAATTAAGAGGGAGAGGAGGGAGAAAATCTGTGTTTCTTAATCATCACTGAATACCACCCTTTTTTGGATCCTCTCCTTGCTGTTCCCAGGGACTGTGTCATTTTGGGGAAGCTGCTGGAAACAATCTCTTCAGAAATACCGTTCCCAGAGAACTGCGTGGTTTTGGACACCCTGGATTTAGTTTTGCGGGAATGATGGAATTCAGTGGGACCTGCTCTCTGTGTGTGTGCCTGTATGTGAAAATATGTATGTGTATATAGGTGTATGGTGGTAAAGATGATAAAGTATTTCTATATATAAATGTGAAAGTGTTTAGGGCCAGGCTGGATAGGGTTTGGGGCAAGCTGGGATAGTGGAAGGTGTCCCTGGCCATTGCAGGGGTTGGAACTGGATGAGCTTTAGGGTCCCTTCCAACCCAAACCATTCTGTGATGTATTAAAATCTGAGGCGTCCCCTCATTAGCAGAAGCTGCCAGTCCTTGTCCACCCTCTGAGGTTTGTGTTCTTGTGGAAGCACAACCTTGGTGCCTTAAGAGCTTCATCCTGGGCCAAATTTGGGTTGAAACTGCTTCAGAAGACTTTAGAAGAGGTGTCAGAAAACGCAGTTGTACAAATTGTGTTTCTGTGAGAATCCAGGCTGGAGGTGGGATGGTGCATTGGGCTCTTGGCTTGGAGCCTCGTGGGGGACAGTGGGGATAACACCTTTCTTTTTCTTTTGCTGGAGGTGGTGGTGACCTGCAAGAAAAATAAATATGGTGAGGCATTACAGAGTATTTTGGATCTGTCTTCCTGATACAGGAAAGTTTTCCTTGCAGAGTGGCTGAGATGAACAGACATCTCTCCTGTGTTCAGTTTGCCCAGCAGGAATTAGTGCGGGAGATGTTATTCCATAACAAACCAAACCAGCAAACGACCTGCTTGCCTTAAAGATGGAGCCTGTGACAAAATGCAGCAGGGCTCTGGACTTCACAACATTTTAATAAAGCTTTTGCACGTGTTGAAGTTACAGAGTTAAACATCGTTGCTGGTGGCACCACTCATCCTTCCTGTGGTGACAAAGGCCTGCAGGAGTTGCAGGTAGCAGGAGGAAAACGTGAGAGTCACTGAAGGATGGTTTGTCTTATCTGCTGGGCAAACACTTAGATTTGCCAGCTTTTCAGGTTATTTTTGTTTGATAGAGAGCAGATAAGCAGATGCATTTTTTAAGGGCCGCTTCTTGTGCTTAATCAATTTTCTCTTGTCCGTAGTGAAAAGAAATTGAGTGTAAAATTTGTGCTTGTAGGGAGGAGTGGGTTCTCCGCGAGCTGCGCCAAACAAATTCATCTTTGTGTGACCAGGCAGCGTCAGAGCTGTCATGAAGATCGTGTGAGCCCCTGTCTCTGCTCTTTTTTCATCAGGATAGGAAATAAAAGTCATAGAAAGGCTGTGATAAAGCTGTAGCGCTATAAATGCAATCATGGGAGTTCTTAGGAGTAGCTGCATCCTGGCTCTTGTTGTGATTTTCATCAAGTAAAGAGAACAAGAAAATCTGTGGAGTTCACAACACCAGTGGAGTAATAAATCATTCCAAGAATATGGTAAATGACTTGGAGCAATCCAGATGATTTTTAAACCGGAGGATGGAGTGAGCAGAGTGGGCTGTGCCTGGGGCAGAGGGCTCAGCCCTCCAGGGACAGCTGCTGTGCAAAGGTGCTTGTGCTCGGACTGAGCAGCTAAATCTGCTTCACTTCCCAGAGTAAGAAGTGTTTAATGCCATCTATGGACATAGATGAGCTGGGAAACAGGAACAAAGTTTTTACTTCCAAAACTGCATTTCTGAAAATACTGTTCAAGTAGCTTATTTAGCTCTGATATCCACATTTTAAAATAGACGTGGGAAAAGCTGGAGATCCTGCAGAAGGAGCAGCAGGGTAGCTTTTGATCAGGGTGAAGATACCTAGACTTGAACTTTTGAACTCTCCCACTGTGTTCATGGGTCAGGAGAGAGACCAAACCTTGAGTCCCTTCTTTGGGGAGAGGGTGCTGGGTGCTGCTGAGTCCATGGAGAGGGTGGGGAGGAGCTGTTTGGAAGGTGACATTGAAAGGTAGACACAGGCTGGGATTAATCACTGGAGCAAATTCCCAGGAAGAGATGGATTTGCTGCCTTTGAATGTCTCTTTGGAAGTTTTTCTTGCTTTTTCTTTACCCGTGGGAACGCTGAGATCCGGAGAGGGTGACACCAGTCTGGTGGCAGCGAGCAAAGGAAGTTTCTCTTGCCTTTCTTGAAGACAAAATCTCAAGGCACCTTTTCTGCTATGAAAGCAAGATGCTGTCGTGGAACAGAGGGTGGTTTTGCACCATAAAATGCTGGAAGTTCTTGCTTGGACCAGTTCCTTTCGAATTAATTTTGGCAGTGGGCTGGCAGCTTAGGACAATTTTCTGGAAGGGGATTGTTGCTACTTCTGTGTGTTCTTCCTGCTGGAGAAGAAAGAACTGTGCCAAGACAGATTCTGATGTGCCTCCAGTTCTTCTTTGCAGCAGTTCATTTGCCCCTGCTGAGCATCCCTCGCTTCCGTGCTAATTCCTTCTGCCACTCAGCTGCTTTAAGGTGAAAAGGATTTGTAATATCCCCAGCTGTTGATTCAGGTGGAGAGGAACGCTAAGAGCCTTAATTTGAAGGTCCAGTCTTATCCCTGAATGTCTTGAGCCTCTGAAGTGCGTGCAAAGTGGTTTCTTTATTAAAGTTTTTCTGAGTTAGATAAGGGGGAAAAAAAAAAATCCTTCTGTCCCCTCAAAACTAAGTCTTAATCATGGAATCATTTAGGTTGGAAGACTTCTCTAAGATTATTGAGTCCAACCATTCCCCCAGCACTGCCAGAGCCACCACTGACCCATGTCCCAAGTGTCACATCCACGCAGCTTCTAAATCCCTCCAGGGACGGGGACTCCACTCCTGCTCTGGGCAGCTGTGCCAGGGCTGGACAGCTCTTTGGGGAAGAAATTATTCCTGATATCCAATTTAAATATTGTCTTTTGTCTTGTTACTCCTTGTTGATAGATGTTAGAGGTAACAGTTCCAGAGTAAATGTCCTGTTTTCTTTATCCACCCTCGTTGCTGGAAATCCATGTGCAGTCCTCCTTTTCTTATGCAAAGCCCTCTCTATCAGCTCGATTTGCAGACTTGAGCTTGCTGAGGGAATTTAGGGATTTTTAAAGGCAATCTTTGTCCCTTTGGGATTTCAGTGATCACTTGACCATCCAAAGGTCAAGGTCAAGAGTTGTGTCTGCTGCAAGAGGGCACGAAAGGGGAATTGTGGCATCTGGAGTGGGTGACTGGGGACACACAGAGCTCTCAGTGGAGCAATTCTAGTGTGAGTTACACCCTGCCCTGTGTTGGCAGGCTCCTGCTCAGCTGTAAGGTAAATTATTAGCTTAAATCCCTTTCCCTTCCGGTGACTCAGCAGCTTTTAGGGCATCTCCAACCTGCCTGAATTTGGACCATGAGTCTGAACCCATCCTGGCAAAGTCTGTGAAGATACAGGACAAGGGGAAGGCAGGAGAAACTTTGGTGGCAAGTTTGGACTTTACTCTTGGGGCCAGGGGGGATAATTTCCCAGTTTGTTTCTGGGAAATCAATTGGTTTTGTTCAGGTTTTTGGAAGAAGCTAACAGTTTATCCTTCACCAACCTGTTAAAATTCCTTTCTCACAGTGGGATTGTAAAATCTTTGACTTTTTTTCTGCTTGCAACAACAGGTTTTAATTTCCCTGTTTGTGGGATTTTGTTTGCTGAAGTGGAAGGTGAATAGGGGCTCTGTGGAGTTTTCTTTTGGGGATTTCTGCCCCACGTAGACCCCTCCTGCTTTATCCCACTCAAAACAACGGGATCCCCAAGCACTCCTTCATTTCCAGCTCTGTTTTACACCTTCTTCTCTGGAGGATTATTATTCTGGGTAACCTCTGTGCATAAAGAGTTCAGGAGCAAATGCTGGAGAGCAAATGCAGTTAATGGACCTTGATGGGTTTTTTGCCAGTTTTATGGGACATGTTGCCTGAATTAGCCTGGGAAACTACTCTGCTCTTAAATATCAGAGCTCGATTTAATGCTTTGTGTTGTCCAAATGTCTGCTGGACTTCGGCTTCTCCTTTAACGGCACTTGGAATGGGAGTGCCAGGAATGCTTTCCAGAGCTGTGGATCTGGGCTTGTGTTGCTCTATCTCCATCACATTGGCCTTCAGCACAGGTTGGAGCATCCCAGGAATCATTTTCCTGGGCGTATTTCTGTATTAGGCTGCAATATTTGTCTGCCTTAATGCAGGAGAATGAGCTTAAATAACTGTACTGAAACCGAATTTTAAATTGGTGGTGGCACCTCTGAAAGTGGGAAAAATAATGGTGGTGCAGGCAGGTGAGGGAAAGAAAAACCCAGTCTGGATAAGAGCCTTCAAAGAAGAGAAAATAGGGAAGCAAGTGGAGATAATTGTCAGGGAAGAGTGAGATGGAAGCAGATTGGGATGTTTTTGTGACCAGGGGTAAAGGAAAAAGCTTTTTGGTGAGCACTGTGAGGACGAGCAGAGGAAAATGGGCAAATTTCTCTGGCCAGTGAAGAGATGAGGTCAGAAAAGAAAACTGAGAGCATTAAATATCCCAAGATGCCATTTAGTGCTGCGTGTTCCACTCCTGGCCTTCCCCACCCCCATGAGCATGCATTGCTCCGGGCCACCTGGGGCTGCAAATTCTCCATCCCTGTTTCCTGTGGGGCAGAAGGAGATCTGTGTACATATCTGAGAGGCTGGATTTAATTTCCAGGAGGATGTAGGTCTTACTTGTTTACGTTGGAGCAGCGAGCTGGGGAGGCCAGGAGGAGACCATGTGTGTAAGAGCGGGGCTGGATTCCCCGTGGAGCAGAGGAGCCTTCCTGGGCATCTCTCCACAGCTGCTCTCTGCATCAGGCATGAAAAAAAATGCAATTTAAATGTTCTTTAAAAAAGATAACAACAGCAAAGTTCTGTTTCAAAGGATGGAAGGCTCCTTATCCACTAAATACATCCCATCGCGTAGATTCCTGTGATCTCCAGAGACCTTTAGGAGCTCCGGCTCACCACATGGCAGCACATCAAAGGACTGTCCGTGGGGCTTGGAGTACGAACATGGAATATGGCAGTTCACAAGGCTCTGAGTCCGTGCCCAGGGAACAGATATTCCCTTGCTAGGACACCATCTGACATCCTCCCCCTTCCAGACAACTCTGCATCAAAGACGACCTGAAAAACCTTTTTAATGCATTAAAAAGAAAGCTCCCAAACTTAAAAATGTCGAAGTCCAGGTATAAGAACTTTTCCCTCTGCTTAAAAAGATCTTTCTTTGCAAAGTAAGTTTCGCTTGTCCTCACAGATTTTCAGCTTTGGGAGCCGTGGAGCTCTCCTGGCACAGTGCCTGATGTGCTGAAGGGGGACGTGAAGGGACACACAGCAGGGGGACAGCTGAGAATGATCCATTCTCCAATACCTGGGTGGCATCGGCTGATAATCTGCTGCCTTCCTACTGCCACAGGCCAGGGCTAGATGGGATATTGGGAAGAAATTCTTGGCTGTGAGGGTGGTGAGGCCGTGGCACAGGTTGCCAGAGAAGCTGTGGCTGCCCCTGCATCCCTGGCAGGGTCCAAGGCCAGGTGGGATGGGGTGCGGATGAGGATGAGGATGAGGATGTCTCTCCTCTGCCCCTGGCACGGAGTGACCCGGCTCCAGCAGTGTCCCCTCCGTGCTGAGTCAGGAGCAATGCAGGTGACCCCATGGTCCTGTGAGCCCTTCCAGGTTTGTCAGTCTTGGACCCCCCTCTCTGCAAGCACCCCAGGAGGTGGGATAAGGTGACCCACGTGTGTTTCATGGCTTGTTCTGTGTGGGTGGGAGATGGGGACCTCAGGAAGGCTCAGCACCCTGGGGAGCGATGGGGACACTGGGCTCAGTCACACCATTTGTCTGGTGCCCAAAGTACTGCAGTGCTTTGGCCAGGAGTGGCCCTGTTCGTTCCACCCTCCCACAAAGTGACATTTCCCTCAGTTTTTCCGGGATAGTTTCCCTCATGGGATCTGGAATCGAGTCCTGTGCCAGGCAAGCAGCCAGCAGACGTCTCAGCAGTGGGATGTTCCTCCGCTCCAGCCCCGCGGTGTCCGGGGCAGCTGGATGGGGATGAGAACCAGCATCTCCCACCAGCTTGGGGTAGTGAGGAGAAGGGGTTGGTCCCTGAGTTCAAGGAATTAATTTGCTTTTTGATCATCCATAGGGGAGAGTCCAGCAGAACCCTGGGGTGCTGCTGGGACGGAAAGCAGGCGCCTGCTGTCTCAGGAATCTTCAAAACATTTCTCCTCTGGCCAGCACTGTTGGAGGCTTTCCTGGATTGGGTCTGTGCCAGTCTCGTTGTGCTCCTGTCCCCAGCTCGTCACCTGCCTTGCTGTGTCCCAGCAGATGTGACGGAGCGCTGCTGGCTCCTGATGGTGGGGAGAGTCATGACGTGTTTCTGCGTGTTCCTGTGGTTTGGCAGAGCTGCAAAAATCAGCGTTTCCCCCCTGCTTTATGGATTCCACTCCCTTTCTGCCAAGTGGGAATAGCGTTGCAGAAAGTGCCTGTCCCCGTGAAGGAACAATTTGGTGGCATTCAGGAGTTGCTGAGTCTTGAACAGCTTCTGCTGGTCCAGCCAGTTTTCTGAAAGTTGGAAGTTTTGGGTCTTTTTTTTGTGTTTAAATAACAGCTTGCGACGGGCCAGATACTGTTGTGACAGTGCCTCTAAAATCCTTAAGCTGCTTGAATCACTCCAAGGAGCCAGGCAATAAAAGAGCTGGAATAAAATGTATCCCACAATGTCCTTCACTTCTGCTGACAATTGCGCTTTAAATTACTGGTGCAACCTTTTAGCATAACTGGCTTGTAAAAACTAACAAAATATAAAATGAAGTTAGAACAGCTACTTGCCTCCTCTTCTCTGGTGGAGAGCAGGGAGAAACAACCCTTCTGTTTTGGGGTGAGCCTGTGCTGGGGTGCTGTTATTGCTGTTAATGACAGTGATCAGAATAAAATATTAATAGATGCTGGAATTTTTACATCATATTAGTTACACAGTGTTTATTAGACAAGGGGCTTCACTTTAATCATAAAGTGACATTTATTCTATGAAAAGCCTGAGGTTTTCCAGAGCTTACATTAAAACTAGGCTTTTTATAAAAAACTCTAAGCTCTCTTCTAGTGGAAGGTGTCCCTGCCCATGGCAGGGGTCTGGAAGGAGGGTCCCCTTGAGGTTCCTTCCAACCCAAACCATTCTGTGATTCTCAGGAGAGTGCTTTGTTTGACTGATAGATTTGGGCATCCCATTTCCAGATGCTCTGATTCCTTGGCTCCTTTGCCCCAAGTGGCTGGAGTTTCAGGGACTCGAAATAATTGGTGCCTTTGAAGAAAAAGATGCAGATTTTTATTTTGTAAACTGTCAGCATTCCAAGCTTGCCATAAAACATCTCCAGACCGGGGAGAGGCAGTGAGGGCCGTGCAGATGCTGGGTTCGTGCAGCGTGGGTGAGATTTGAAGTGGATATTTCACGGGTCATGTTGAAATGAAATCCTCAGCTGTGGCGGCTGAGTAACATCTTCACTCATGATTTCTGGAGAACTCTGGGAAAAAACTTTGCAATCAGGGGAGGAAGGAGGAGTAGAAGGGTCGTGGCTGTTCTTGTTTCTGCAAACATTTTGTAGCTGTGTGCGGATGGAACCGTGCCAGGACCCGCAGCCTGCCAGGAGAAATGAGCTACAATCAGGATGCGTTTCCTTCTTTGTATCCCGAAGATGTGGGCACTCAGGAAGTGTTGTGCCAGCTGAAGTGAAGGGGATGGAAGCAGCCTTTATAAGCAGCAGCAGCCTCCAAGGACCAGCCCTGACTCCCTGCCGGGAGCGGCAGCGGAGCTGGGTCTGTGGAGAGGCTTCGAGTATGGAACCCATTAGTGAGAGCCAGGGTGGGGAGAGGGAGGTTGGGATGCTCTGCTGTCCAAGAGGCTGTGTAGGAGGATGAAGGCAGGATGTGGATGGTCCTTTTTGTTCTAAAACAAAGGGAAATGCCACTGACAGCCAAGGCGAAGTTTCAGCCGAAGGATAATCCTGGAGCCTCGGGCTTTTCTTAACAAAAGGTATTTTATTTTTCTTTTAATTTTTTAATCTGTTTGTCTGCTGAGATCAGACGGTTGTTTGCAGCAGAAGCTGGCTGAGAGAGGATTTGAGCTATGGAAAAAGCTGGATGAAGAATTGTTGGGAATTGCTTGGCTTGAGGCTGGACTCGATGGGTGGAACTCGTGGTGTGTCACGGAACAGGTTGGGCTGGGCAGTTTGCAGTGATCCTCTTGGACCTTGGCACATATGGAACAGTGGAGTTCATGATTTTATTTAATATTTTTGTGGGAAATGAGCACATGAATGTAACCTGAGAGCTGTCAATTATCAGGTGGTGTAGAGGAAGTATTTTGTGTGAAGTGAGCTGAGAAAGCTGAGAATGCCTGGAAATGGGCTCAGGACTGATGGAGCAGGGAACTGGTGACCCACATCTCATCCTTTTTAGATTTTCAATATCCCTTCTCCAGGTGGTCTCATTTGTGCCTGTCTCCTCCACTGCTGTCCTCCAGCCTCCCTTACTTTTCAAACCTGTGGGAGCTTCCAGGCTTAAGACCATGTCATAAATCCCAGAATGGTTTGGGAGGGAAGAGACCTTAAAGCTCATCTCGTTCCCTGCCCTACCATGGGCAGGGACACCTTCCATTCTCCCAGGTTGCTCAATCCCTATTTGGAGAGGTCCAGAAGGAATGTTTGTGTCAGAGTGCCTCTCTTGCACGATGCCTTGAGGCCACGCATAACTTATTTCTTAAGTCTGTGTGGTTTTGTCTCTGTTTTTCTGTTAAACAGGAGGGAAACCCTTGAGATCAGCGCTGGGAGGAAGAAGAGAGGTGGCAAAGGAGTCGATGTGGGATGTGGGACAGGTCTGAGCCAAGGAGCCGAGGGACAACAGGTAAAGCACGAAGGAGCACTGCGATGTCAGGCTGCCCCATGCCTGGGGTTAAGTTGTTTCTTCCCTTGCTGGATTTTAACATAATTTACCAAAACATTTCACACTCTTCTTAAAACGCTCTCCTCCTCCCCATAGTCCAGTTGAAATAATGGTGAGATGAGGAAAGCTTGTAAAAATAGGGCAGGACCAGCCCAGTGTCACCCTCAGAGCTTTAATCAAGCCCCTTACATGTTTTTTGGCCATCAGCTCTTTCATTTAATCATCCATTAATTGCTGAAAGTTTTAGCCAAATTCATTTGGCAGAACTGCAGGCGAAGAAGCAGCATTTCACAATATTCTGGTTTCAGCAGTTTTAAATTCTGATTTTAAAAGCAGTGTTGAATGTCACTAATGGTCTGAGCTCAGTGTCTGGGTGCCTCGGGATCCAAATCCCTGCACACAGCTCAGGGGGAAGTTGGGCTCTGAACGTTTTTCTTCTTTAGCATCATTCTCTGGGCAGATTCTTGTCCCCAAACTCTTTGTAATCGAGGTGTAAGGATTAGTCCATGGGTGCTGATCACAGCTCTTGCAGGGGTGTGTGGCTGACTGGGAGCCTTCCAATCTCGCTGCAGAGGCTGGAATTGCTGCCAGCAGCACATTTCTCCTTCTCCAGTTTTCTTCTCACTCCTGTAAGGAAGCCAGAGGATGAGATTTTGTGCCCTGTGCTGTGCTGCTTCAGGCAAACTCAGGCTCTGGAGTATTGTCAAAACTGCTGATGAGCTCGGGCTCCAGCAGAGGTGTTGAGAGTGAAGCAAAGGGGCTGGAGCACGGAGTCCCTCCTGCCTGATCCAGGGAATGGCATTTTCTGGCACAGGGACACAAGGACACCAAGAGGCAGTAGCATCCTTCACAGAGCTACTCCGTCAGCCCAGGTTCTGGAGTGGAAGCAGCTCGTGGATTGTGACTGGGAGCCACCGGAGTTACTCAGACTGGAATCTGGCTGCTAAATCTGACTCCTGCTCTTAGGAAAACTTGGATGAGGTGTGATGGGCTGTGCTACAGCACAGAGCACATCAGGTGCTCTCAGGGTCCCTTTTGGCCATGAACTCTGCTACTCTGTGAGGAGACCACAGCTGCATCTCTAATGACACACGGCCGCCTCAAGCCCCCGTTTTGACTCGGTGTCAGAGGATTTCTCCAGGAGCGCCGTGTCCTTGTGATTTGTGCTTGGAGCATCTGCTCCACGTATTCTTGGTCTGAACTGCTTCCAGCAGGCTTAGCAACTGTGCCTGTGATTTCCTCCAGGAAATCTAACCATGCAGGATGGTGTTTAGCTTATGGGACTGTGACTATCAAGCCATCTTGGCCTTCTTAAGTTGCCTTTTTTATTATTTTTTTTAAACTTGTTAGCTGTCTCCCCACCCCCAACCCCATATCTATGCATCTATGGAGTTTTTTCCCTGCCTTGTTCAAGTGAAAGAGTAAATCCTTTTTGATTTATTCCAGAGCAGCCCTCGAGCTCAGCTCCTGTGAGAGCCTGCTGACTTGGAGTTCAAAAGATCTCATGTCTTTGAGGCCAGGCTGTGGTCTTCCATCTTGCCTCAAAGTTAAACTGAAAGAGAAAATTCTTTTTCTTCTTAAAAAGAGAGAAAATCACCATGCTGTGTAAGGGAATCAGACTTACCCGGAGCAGCAGAGAATGCCAACATGCAGAATTCCAGGTTAAAATCTGGTTGTTTAGCAAGGCTTTATTTGCAAGCACTGAGCACGTTGTTTAGGAAGTGTTTTATGGAGATAAATAGTCCTTTAAAAGCAGTGCTGTTGCCTGGCTGGGATCCAGCCTGTGATCCTACATTAAAGCATTTTTTGGGTGTTTAAACCACTGCATTACCACGATGGCTAGAAATGGTAGTTCTCATCCCTAACTTCCCGCAGATCTGCGGGGTTAGATGAGATATTAGGAAGAAATTCTGTACTATAAGAGTGAACCCTGGCACAGGGTGCCCAGAGAAGCTGTGGCTGCCCCTGGATCCCTGGAAGTGTCCAAGGCCAGGTTGGATGAGGCTTGAAGCAACCTGGGATAGTGGAAGGTGTCCCTGCCCATGGCAGGGGGTGGAATGGGATGAACTTTAAGGTCCCTTCCAGCCAAAATCATTCCATGATTCAATGAGGTACAGACATATCTGGTATATATATATGTGTGTGTATGATTTATATACACGTAGAGAGCAAAATAAACCTGTAAGAACTATTTATATCCTAGTTTACTTCCACAGGGCCCTGCTTAGTCCAGATTTATGCAGTTGTGGCTGCAGCTGTGAGCTTGGAAGGGCAGAGGTTATGGATGGAAGACTTTTAATAGATATAGGGACCCTCCTTTTAAAATCCAGCTCCTCTGAGCAAGGTGACCTTGGCTCTGCTTCTGACTTGGGAGCTCAGCCCTGGAGGGGGAAGGAGATGCTGATCCACAGAGGAAGGGCTTGGCCAGACACCAGCAGAAGGGAAAGCTCAGGTTGGGCTTGTGGAAGTTTCAAGATGCATGAGGTTGTCAGGCTCTCAGGTAACTATGGGTGCTCTCCCACATTTGAATTTACACCTGGGAGGGGTGTATCTATATTTTTTTTAAAAAGCTCCAGTCCTGATATGGCATACTGGGGGGAAAACCACCTTTTTTACTTGCCTCCAAGCAGCACAAAGTACTGGCAGCATAAGTGACAGCTCAGGTAGCCCTCATAGGTGTGGGGAAAATCTCACATGGTGTTTTACCAGCCCTTCTCAGCAGAACTCTTCCAGAAATCCTTTCTTTCCAAGTTTTTGGGCTTGTGGAGAGTGTGCATAGGAACACCTTGGTGTTTTACCCCCATTTCTGGGAAAAAAAACACGTAGAAAGCTGAAACTGCATTAATTCTCTGGCATGTGTGGGTGCAGTAAAGCCACACAGCTCAGGTGACCGTAAAGGACAGGTAACAGACTGGCTCTTCTGCTGTTCTGTCCCCACTCTTCCTGCTCTTTCTTCAGCAGAGAAAACCCACATCCCAACCTTCTCCCATGTTCTGAGCCAGCAGTAAAGTAGGAAAACGTTTTTTCCCCAAATCTAATTTGAAACATGATGACTGGACCATTCTTAAACAGCTTCCAACTTAACAATAAGGAAACTTCACAGAGTGCTTGGCAGGAGCCTCTGTACATAATTTAGATCATAATCAGATGCATTAACACATTTTATATGGATCTCATGGGGGCCGGGAAGACGAGGTGTGCTGGGTAATTTCTTTCCAGATTTCTTTACCTGATTGTTTATTACGCTTGGGGACTTCATTTGTGGTCCAAATGTCACCAGCAGAATCCTGCTGCTTCATGTGCCTGCATTTAGAGTAGCTTGTAGCAAGGCTTCAAATTCCTTAATTGCTGTGTTCTCCTCAGTCTTTCATTCTGTGATCGTTGAAGGGAGGATGGGAAGGGAGAGAGGGAAGGGGAACAAGAGCAAGGACCCAAATCCTGCAGATTGCTGAGTTTCCCCTGTGCCTTTAGCTCGGTGGGAGGGGAGGTGCTGAGAGTGCTCTGCGTTTCCTACTGAGGACAATCAGGAGCTGCTGCTGCTGCTGCTGCTGGGGAGCTGCATGGGGGAAGCACTTCCTCTGCCCCCCTTTCCCTTTGAGATGTTCAGCATAAGCAGCTCTAATTTTATAAAGCTCCTGAAAGCTTTTTGACACTCGGAGAAGAGAAATGGTCGTGTATCTCTCTCATTGCTTCATTGTTTTGCCATGAATCCGCCCGTGCCCAAGACATCCTTCTGAAATCTCTCCTTTGACAGAAAAATCTGTTGCTGCTTTGAAAAGCGATGTTTTGGGTGTCTTTCTGCTCTGCTGGTTTGTATTATCCCCACAAAAGGTGGGAAGGGAAGTTCCCTGTCACTTCAACATCTCCTTTATACATGCTGGAGTAAAAACCCTCCCCAGGTTCACGGGATTTATTTGCTACTGAATTGCCATGGAGTAGTAAATCCCAGTAAAACTGGGATTCCCAATCCTTCCCCAGCCAGGGGCCAGGCTCTGCTCCCAGATTGATGCACAGCTCAGGTCTGGGAGCCTGGTCACTGGGACGTGGGAGGCTGCTCCTGTTCACTCGCTCGTCCAGGCTGGAACCACCCAACAGTGACCTCAGCCAGCTGCCTTTGATCCAGAAGTTGCCCCAGCCGGGAATCAAACCTTCAAGGCAAGTCAGATGTGGCCTGGGTGTTTGGGAAGGTGAGAAGGCTCAAGAGAATGAAAGTGCCTGGGTTTCACCCCTGGATTTGGGCCAGAGAACAGGCCTTGGGACCACGGCAGCCAAAACCAAAACCACAGTGATAATGGTACTGAAAAAACCACCTTTTTCACTGATAATGGTACTGAAAACCACCCCAGGCCAGAGGAGAAGCATGGATTTGTTTGCCTCTTTTTTTTTTCCCCCTCTTTAGTAATTGTTTATCAACATCAGGTGATGATGCAACAGCATCCGAGATTAGCTGAGCTCGTAAAGTGGCTTTTACCACAGAGCATAATGGTGATGGAGAAATGAATATCCTTAAAAATCGGAGTCAGTGGGGTTGCTGAATTTCCATTTCGTGTACTGAGTGAATCCCTGTGTCTCACCCTGTGATTCCAGTGCCTTGTGCTGTTGAAACATCCACAGAGAGAGAGGAGAGGGTGAAGAGCAGAGTCACCTGGGGCCTCTCCCACAAACTCCTGCCTTTCCCTGGGTTTTCCAGCTAAGTACTGAGGAATGGCATTACTTGCAGGGTATCCTGCCTCAAGATATAAAAGTAAGGGTGGTTGTGCTCTCCTGGGCAAACCCTTTCACCTCCATCTCATGATTCAAAATTGGCAGGAGAGCATCAGAGGAGCCTGATCCAGACTCCGAAGGGTTTGTGGGAGTAGGGCAGGCCGGAGTACACGAGAGGGAGAAAATATCCCCAGTCCCTTTGCTATTTATAGCTGTGTCACAAGCAGTTTCCTTGCTCCCCGTGCCCAAGTTTCCAGCTGGGACTGATGAATTCTCCTTAGGTCAGTGGCACACACAGTTTGGACAAGCTTGATGGGTTCTGGGTCGGGCCTCTGGAACTGCTGCTGAGCAGGAGAAATGAAGAATTCAGGTTCTCTTTAGCAGGGGAATATACTCTGCAATTTTAAACTGACAGAGGGCAGAGTTAGGTTGGATTTTAGGCAGAAGTTCTTTACTCAAAAGGTGGTGAGGCCCTGGCACAGGTTGCCCAGAGCAGCTGTGGCTGCCCTTGGATCCCTGGGAGTGTCCAAGGCCAGGCTGGATGGGGCTTGGACCAACCCGGGATAGTGGAAGGTGTCCCTGCCCATGGCAGGGGAGTAGAACTGGATGAGATTTAAGGTCCCTTCCAACCCAAACCATTCCATGATTCTATGATTCTGTATAGGGGATACTCTTTAAATATCACAAGGAAGGGAACAGACATAAATAAGGCAGAATCGGGAAGATAAAACAACTCTTCTAGTGGTTGGGAATGGAAATAAAGTGCATTTGTCTGTACCAGGCTGTAGAATGCTGCCTGTTGTGAACGGGTGTGGTTGCCCTCCTCTGGTTGAAAATAGAACAACCTCCCAAGATCGGAGACTTTTTGGGGGGGCAGGATTATTGTGTTTCTTCAGAGTGACTTTGAAAAGAGTCAGGATCATTTTAGATGCTGAGAACTCACCAGTGCAACTTCTCACCCTTGGTCTGCAAAGCCACCCTGGGCAAGGGGCGACTTCTGAGCTGCTGGAGGAGGACGAGTTGTCCAGAGCCAAGGGATGCACCAAAGCAAGAACGTGTCACTAAACGTGGACAAACTCTGCAGAGGTGGGTGCAGGGTAGGCAGGGCGTGGAGAGGCTGCAAAACACAGCTTGCTGCAAGATGTGGCTCTGAGGAATCTGTCACCGAGGCCTGGTGACCCCACAGCCATGTCACTCCTCAGAGCAGGCAGCTGACCCCGGCCTGCCGCTCTGCTCGGTGGAGTTGGCTTGAGTTATGCATCAGGCTGAGAATTATGTGACAGATTTAATTAGCAAATCATTTGCTGACCTTCAGTTTTATGAAAATAGTCTAAAAGTGAGTTTATCAGCAGTTAGCTGTTCCAGCAGAGAAGCAGAGGCTTAGAGGATTTAAGGGAACTGCATCCAGCACTGGTGATTTCCACTCGGGTGTGTTAGACTATGTCCTTGAAGGCTGCTGATACCAAGTCAGGTAATCCTGGTCAGCAAAAACACTGAGTTGCTCTTCAGGTTTTTTTTCCATCTGGATCAGGACCAGCAAAATCAGGGAGATGGCTGTGTGCCTTGCAAGAGTGTATTAAAGGTGAAACCTTTGCCCTGCATTTGGAGCCGTTTCAAAATGTGAATCCTAGGAACTATAGATTTTGTCTTCTATGGATCTTGGCAAGACAGTTGTTGGAGCAGCTGAAAGGGAAACGAACCTGAGAGGAGCTTTTGACTTTGGTGAAACTCAATAGTTACTTTCCAGTAACAGGGAGGCATTAAAAAAAATGCCAGACCTGGTGACACCTGCAGTTCAGACAGCGTGTAATCCAAGCTTTTTTTTCCTCCCACTACAGCAACCAGACAAGATCCAGGGTGGGATATGCACACCTTGTGTCTCTCTCTGCATGTTGGATACATGGAAGGATTTGGGGAAACGATTGTGTAGTGGTTGAGCAGAGAGCTGGTCCTTAAAAGGCTGTTCTTTAAATGTGTTTAAATGTCAGCCCAACCCATTTAATCTCACAGCATTGCTCTCATGAATGTTTTATCATCTCCTACAACTATTAAGTCCTACAATGCCACTAAAACACCTTGAATTTTAGTGTGAAAGTGGTATATGTGTCTTAACTGAAGAGATGGATTCTCATGTCCAGAGGTAAAGGAGAGGGAAGCACGGTGTGCTGGGAGACTTCTCACTGCCACCAGCTCATACATTCAATGAAAAGCTTACAAAGAGTCGTTTTTATTATACATTACAGCTCTATCTAGTTCAGGTATCTCCAGGAAAGGCTTCCACCTTCTTTTTGGCATTTCTTTGAATTGTAGAACGTATAAGGTTGGAAGGGATCTTTGGAAGTCTCTAATTCAATGTCCTGCTTATGGCAAAGTAGATGAGATTGCTCGAGGCTTTGTCCGGTTGAGGTTTGACTGTGCTGAGCTGAAGGGTCCACCAGCTCTCCAGGCTCCTGTTCCAGTCATTTGTTTTCCTACTGAATGTCCACACGGGAGACTACATCAGAAACCTTGCTGCTGCCAAGGTGATCAACATCTGCCAAGGAGGTCACTTCGTTTAGAAGACAGTCAGATCCATGAGGTACGATTTGCCCGCAGCACATCTTCTTACCCTTCATGGCCATGGGAATGGATTCCAGGAGGATTTGCTCCATCCATCCCTGCCCACAAAGTTCAGCTGGCAGCAAGGTGTTGCTGTCCTCTTTATTCCAGGTACCAGCCCTCTGCAGAGTGAGTTTGTGTTGTCAAAGTTAATACTTGGAAAGCGAGTGCAGATGACCTTGGCGTCCTCTTGACTTGGCTGCTCACGGCCTTGCATTGTCTTCTTTAATAAAGTCTTTGCAATTGCTTAGAGACACTTAAAGTTGTTAATGTTTAAATAAAGGGATTAATTTCAGGCCTCCTGCTGCTGAACTTGTACATTTGAATTTTGAGGAAGTGCCTTTCCCTGCGAGGTGTGAACGGGCTCGGCAAAGCGGCTCCCTTTGATCACCTAAATGGACTGGAACTCGTCGTGAGGAGCCGCTGAACTCCTCAGCATCGATTTGCACTTGCCAGGCAGTGGAAACAATTACAATGGCTCCGTGAAGAGTAAATACCGAGGGATCTTAGGGCATGGGTATAGGCAGGTGCCTCAGGAACGCCTGCCCTTTAAACCTGTTCCTGCTGTTGATTTTATTGATGATTGAATTGGTATTTTAACATTTCCATGCCTTCGTTTCCCGACCTATAAATCACTTGTGTCTTCCTTTTGGGTTATTGAGCTTAGCTGAGACGTATAAAAATTGTCAAGGTAGGGTGCCAAGCACACACAAACTATTTTATTTTTAGTGTCTTTTGAAATCTTGGGCTTTTTGTTCTCTTTTTTATCTGTCTCTTTCTTTTTAATCACACCAAATGGAAATAAATTCAATCACAGCTGGTGCTGGAGAAGAATCATTAGTCCCATCCAGCTGGCTGTCTCGAGGCCAGAGCAGGATTGTTCCCTGTGCTGCATTTCCAAAGTATTTTATCTCCTTTAGTCCTGTGTATGTGCGGAGTGATGAGCTCCTTTCACTTCTGTCGGCTCCCGTCATCGATCCGAACGGGAAGGGCTATTTTTAGGTGGCTGTAAGTAAATGGACATCAGCCACTGTGGAAAGGGGACTGGGTTATTTTTGGAAACCATCAGCAGCTGTTCTGGCAGGTCCTGCTGTGGGATTTGTCTTCAGCTGGGCTGTCTCAGGTTGTGGTATTGGTTCCCAAGGTTGTGAACCTGGCTTCTTGGATGTGATCTGCACTCTGAATATGGAATTAGCAGCTGCTGGAGATTGTGTTGGTGGCATCAGTTTCTGGGATTTAATTCCCCCTAGGCCAGGTTGGATGGGGCCCTGAGCAACCTGATCCAAGGAGTGGCATCCCTGCCTGTGGCAGGGGCTGGAATGAGACGAGCCTTAAGGTCTTTTCCAACCCAAACTAGTCTGGGATTCTGGGATTCTAAACCTGCCTGGCTGGAAGGGATGCAGGGTGATGGCTGAGCTGGAGATTTTGGGGCAGAAGATGAGGTTGGCTGAGGGCCAACGTGGGAAATGCACCTGGAGTGGAACAAAGCCATGGAGATGATCTCACAGTTGGAGCCCTCAATGGACGTGCAGGAGACTTGGCATCTGTCAGTGGCCACACAGCAGGTTTTGGGATGCTCTTGGGAGTTTGGGATTGTTCTGCTTCAGTGGATTGCAGAAGGATGGTATTTTCTTGGTTTTGCTTAGTCCTTTTCGTGAAGAATTTTGTCATTTGGGGACACGGTTTATGGTGGGTTTGGCATCGCTGGGTTGACGGCTGGACTCAGTGATCTCAGAGGGCTTTTCCAACCTTAATGATTCTGTGATTCCATGATTCCATAAGCATTTTGGGACAGCTGTGCCACTTGGATGCTGCTTGGAGCCACTGGGCTCTCCAGTTACTTGGCTGTGAATGTGCAAGTTGGAGTCTGGGGGCAATGACCAAACCAACACCATCGCTGTGGAGAGCTCGGAAAGCCCGAGCAGAAACTCTCCTCTGGGGGATTCAGCTGCACGTCATCTTCTCTCTCGGCCTCAGCAAAGACCCAAATCTAATTTCAAAGGTCAGACCGTGCTCTCACCTGGGTGTTCCCAGCCTTTTTATAGAGTAGTTGAAGGCCATTTCCTAAAATCAGCTGCTGCAGGGGAAAGCTGATACTGGCTCTGTATCAGACCCTTTCCGAAGCTCTGCATGATCATTCACTTGATGGGCTCCTATTGAAACTCATGGGCGAAAGGTAGAAAATGGAAGAAAACCAGCACCTGATGCTGCTTCCTAACTGAGAAATAAAATCATGTGGGCTTTTGGGCAGAATTCCTCTTGGTTGCTTTTGGAGTTGTTTTTTTGTTTTCCTGAAGTTTTCCCTGACAGGCCAGTGGCCAGCCTCTAGAATCTGACTTATTTTTGTTTTCCTCAAACTTCCTGTTGATCCAAACATTCTGGGGAGCTCTGGGAAGGAGAACATGTGATTCTGAAGGAGGCTGAAATGGTGAAGCGCAGTCAGATCTGCTAAGCAACAGCATTGACACGTTTAAATAAATCTGCTGTTGACTAATATAGAGTGACATATTGAGAGCAATTAAAAAAAAAAAAGGAAACTGGGCACAAATTTGGGAAATGAGTGGAATGGGAACAGAACAAAGATGTTAGAGAGAACGCTGGATAAAAGAGAGGGAGGGCTGCTCCACAAAAAGGAGTGTGCTGGAGAACCAGGGTGTCCATCAGGAAGGGGGAGACAATAGCAGAAGTGCAGATTTGTGCTGAAATTATCCCTTGGCAGTAGGATCCTTGTATTTCTGCTTCCCTGCCAACTCTGCTGGCTGCCAGGATTGAAAAGATTTATGCTGCCTGGTGCAGAGAGGAGCATGTGGTGGGATGTCAGGCAGCTTAGAGAAGGTAAGGTGGCACTTCTTGTTCCGGTGGCTTTGGGACTGTGAGAGCAATTGATCTGCTGTGAGCTGGGTATGAGTCCTGTCATTCCCATCTCCATGGATGTGTGTAATGCTGAAGAGGGGCCAGGGACTGACTCAGGAGGGGTTGGATTTAAAGCTGGTGAAAGGAAATCCCTTAAAATCACAGAATGGTTTGTGTGGGAGGGAACCTTAAAGCTCATCCCATTCCACCCCCTGCCATGGGCAGGGACACCTCCCACTATCCCAGGCTGCTCTCAGCTCTGTCCAGCCTGGCCTTGGACACTTCCAGCGATCCAGGAGCAGCCACAGCTTCTCTGAGCAACCTGCAGAGCTCATCTGTGGAAGTTGCTGCTGCTGGAAGCTGTGAAACCGAGTGCTTGGTGTGTTTTTCTTTTCCTTTCTGCCCCCTCCCTTTTTTTTTAACAGTTCAGACTCTGTACTATTGAGAACATCTGTGATCGATTGCTTCAAAAAAAGATATTTTGGTGGACAGCTGCTGTTCTTCAAGGGCTCCTACAACTCCTATTTGTTAATGGTTTGGGGGAAATTGTCCTGAATAAACTGTTCCATGACTGTGATTTATGGTTATTTTACACCAAAGCAGCTGGAAATGAGGAGTGAGGGGCTGAAGTGAATGGATCATTGGGTTGGTCTAATATAGCCATCCTAGTGCTTCCTTAATATTTTTTTTGGATTCTCTACAGAGGCCAAATTGAGTTGTGAATTTTGTGCCCATCTTAATGACTTTGTTCCAGGCCAGTGCCTTTGTGTCCACCCGCGTGGCACGTTCACGGTGGAGCTGGTGGCCGTGTTTGCCAGCAGCTTTCCCAGCCTCGGGGGATGGCTGCCCTTTTCCTGGCTGGCCATCAGGTGTTTGCTCTGGCCACAAGCAGCCTTCGTGCAGTGGGTGGCAGCAGAAAACTCACACGCTGCCCAGCCTGGGAGGGCATGAGGCTGAAAGGGAGAGAGCTCTGCTGTCCCTCAGGGAGATTTTGTGTGGTCAGAACCGTTCATGGCTCAAGCCACTGAGATGAGAATGAGATGGCACAGCTTGGGATGCTGGGCCTGGCTCTTCTGTCCATAATAACTGATGTGAATGGCCAGAAGAGGCGTTTGTGGCTTCCTCATCCATTAGCACCTCTCAGCATCTATTTTCCAAACGATCCCTGAAGTGAGTTGGAACCAGTTCCATGACTTGGAACCAGTCTGATCTTTGGGATGATGGCTGGGAGACAGCAGCTTGTGTTGGAAGCAGTTCCTTCATCTGCATGAGCCTTGTGCTGGCACTGTGGCCCACTTTTTGAGCTGCTCTGAGGACATTTGGCCCCTCTTCCCTACAAAAATAGCTGCTGTGTGTCAGAGATTCCTGCCTGGAGTGTTTGGGAGCCAAAGGAGCTCCAGCCTTCCCAAACGTGCCCTCTCTGCAGACATTTGGATTCCCTCCACCTGTGCTGTGGGCAGGCAGGTGGGATTATGTGGTGGGGGTTATTTGGGTGACGTCTGGAGTGCAGAGTGTATCCACAATATCCATGGTTTGTCTGGGAATTCTCCCTCCTGGCCGTGGAATCGCATTAGCGATGTGATCTATTCAAAGCCCTGCGAACAAGCGCTGTCCTGCACATCCTGGAAGCTGTTAAACCATTAACTCTGCAAGAACTTGGCTGCTTTGAGGTGCTCAGTGACAGCACCAGTCTCACCACTCGTGGCTGAAGCATTTGGACTTTGTGTGATTGCAGCAGACAGATTGTCTCAAAGCCGCAAGGTATTAAACTGGCTTTCATGTTCGATACCAGTTAATAAAAATTTCCTTAAAAAGACACATTGCTGAGCATTAGATGCTCTTTAATGTTGTCAGAGGGTTCTAATAAAACAGGACTTTGGCATCTGCTCTTACTCGTTAGTCTTCCAATAACTGTTGAATCCATCAGCTGTTTGCACTCAAATTTGAGGGATGGAGCTCACCAAAGCATTAACTCGATATAAATGGTCTGAAAATAGGGAACTGAGGCTCTTTATGGGGTACTGGAGAACCCCATGGAAAACTGAAGGCATCAAACAGTAAGAATTTGGCTTCATTTGCGCTGCTGTTCCCAGAACTTGTGGGGGCATGTTGACACCAATGATATTTTTCTCAAAATGCAATGCTGAGCATTGCAGGGCCATTACAAGCACCTGACTAAATTAGTAATCATTCCAGCTCTTTCTCCAGCTAAGAGGACACCATTAGGTTCGGGAGAGCAGCTGGGAAGTTCATTTGGACCAGGCTTTAAGCTTGACAGGTTTTGGGTTTCAAAGGCATTTAAAAAACACTCCACCAGCTCACACAAGGAGTCATGCTTTGGTGCCTTGGCCTGGAAGGCAGCGTGGAAGCTAAAAAATCTATTAGTGAGTTTCAATTTACTCAGGATAAATCCTTCCCTGAGGATTGCTCTTGTTCTGTGGAATTACAGGGTTTGGCACGATAACGTTTTTCTCCTTAATTTGTCCCTTTTGCACTTCCTTGGTGCGAGCAGGGAAAGCAGAAGCAAAACTCCAGCAGGAGAGAGGTCGAGGGTTCTTTTGGACCAGGAGTTGTGCGGAGGGTGCAGAAGGAACAGTGAGGCAGCAGAGCTGTGGGAGAGGGAGAGCAGGAGGGACCCAAATGGGTGAAAGTGGGATTTGGACAGCAGGGAAAAGCTGGTGAGAGAGGGGGGCAAAGAAAAGGATCTCAGCAGCTGCATTTTGTGCGGCCACTCCTGTATCCTGCAGCTGTTCATTAGAAATTCTGTTTATGCCACAGGGAGTTTTGGAGTCTCTGAAGCTGACACAGTTTTAATAGACAAAGACATTTTGAGTGCAGCACATCTGCTCTGGGATGCTAAGGAAGAGGCTCCATGCAGTAGTGCCATTGGTTGAAGCATTTCATCATGCTTTTTTTTTTATTTTAAGGCCTCTCTTTTATCCTAAAAAGTAATTTTTGAGGTCAAAAGAAGTGCTGTGTTTGCTCATTAAGTTTACAGCCCTTAAACTGAGAGTAGTCCTGCTGTATTCTTCCTAATATCCCTGAGTTGCCAGCCCTGAGAGGAGGCAGAATCACCTCTGACTTGGAAGGATCCTAAGGCATTTCCCAGAAGTGGCCATCACAGCGGTGTGAAGCAGAAGCACAGGCCTGGGGCAAGAGGGTGCTGCTCCAGAGCAGAGACCTCCTTTGGTCACTGCTGCATTATTAAATATTTGGTGAGTAGGTCTTAAACGGATCAATTTGTTTCTAGGCAGGCTCAATCTAACCCTTAGCTTAACTTTTATAACCCGTGGCTTCCCAAAACCCATCTCATCTCGCTGAGTGATTGAATCTACCTTGTGCAGCTGAAAAGTTAATTCCTTCCTTCACCTCCAGCTCTGGTCAAGTTCCGTGGATCCCCCTTTGCCTGACCTCTCTCTTGGCCTTCCAATAAACAGAACAATGTCGCTTTGCCCTTCCTAACTGGTCTGTTATTGCTACATCTGCCCCCGCAGCGTTTTCTGGATATTTTCTACCTTCCCATTTTGGTAGGAGCGGTCTCCACACTGGATGCAGGTGCTGAGTGGAGTTTGCCATCTCCCGTCCTGCCTTTTCCAAGGACTGGGTGTGTCGGTCTTCTCCAGCCAGACACCTTGAGAAGAGCTTTGTTTGTTGTGTTTCTTTCTGGTATCGTGCAAAGGAAGCACTGGGCACCGGTGACAAGACAGAGCACAGCGTGTGTCAAATGATCCATGATGCAGCATTCCAAATCCAAGCGGCGGCGGCGCTTTGTAGGAATTTAATTACCATGGATTGTGCTGCTGCTTATCTCCTGTCATCCACTCTGCTGCTGGTTAATGACTTCATTAAGCACACACACAAAACTCATGTGCCGCGTTCTGTCTTCTCGGTGTGTTTTGAAGTATTTGGCCACGTCCACATCTGCACGTCCTGCAGGGACCCTCATTGGGCTTCACGGAATCCCAGAATGGCTTGGGTGGGAAGGACCTTAAAGACCATCTCATTCCGCCCCCTGCCATGGACAGGGACACCTTCCACAGTCCCAGGTTGCTCCAAGCCCTGTCTCGGCTTTGCGCAGGAGGGAGAAATGTGGATATATGGAGATACTCCGAGGGCTGGAGCCCCTCTGCTCTGGAGCCAGGCTGGGAGAGCTGGGGGTGTTCACCCGGAGAAGAGAAGGCTCCAGTGAGACCTCAGAGCCCCTTCCAGGGCCTAAAGGGGCTCCCGGAGAGCAGGAGAGGGACTTGGGACAAGAGATGGATGGACAGGACACAGGGAATGGCTTCCCAGTGCCAGAGGGCAGGGCTGGATGGGATATTGGGAAGGAATTCCTGACTGTGAGGGTGGTGAGGCCCTGGCACAGGTGAAGCTGTGGCTGCCCCTGGGTCCCTGGAAGTGCCCAAGGGACAGGGCTTGGATCAGCCTGGGATAGTGGGAGGTGTTCCTGCCCATGGCAGGGGATGGTATGGGATGATATTTATGGTCCCTTCCCACCCAAACCGTTCTGTGATTTGAATTTCCGGCTTGCTTTGCAATGAACTGTGTGGGATAAGAACCCACCTGCTGGATAAATATGGATGATCCAACACGTCAGGTAATTTAATTTTTTTGGTGTGATTGATCAGGCTGTCTGGAACAGAGCAGCTCCCATTTAGGTGGTGATGAAGCATCTCCAAAAAGTGCAGAAGGCCCTCAGCTTGCTAATGAGGCCGTGGGTGGGTGCCCAGCCCGTGCATCTGAGAGAGGAGGGAGGAGCTGGAGTGGGACACAGCAGCGGGGATAACATGGGAGCAGGTGAAGGAGCTGTTACAGGGAGGGAAGGTACATCTGGAGTTGGTGAATTTGGCCACTTGGCACTGATGAACGTCACTGAACCTTGCTCAGATGTAGCAGCCAGGGTTCCCAGGTTTCTGTTGGCTTTCCCTGGATGTGAACTTCCCAGTGTCCCTGGGTTGTGAGGACTCAGAGCTGCCTCCTTGCCCTCTGAGGTGCACAAGAAACCAAATGTGTGATTTCATGTTTGTTAGAGGCCTCTCAGTGGAGGTGCTCAGTCTCCACAAGTGGTTTATTCCCTGCGTGCAGGAAATGGGCAAACTTTCCATAAAACCCCCACAGATGGATTATTTTCCATAGTGACCCACCCTGCTGAGTGAGATGCTGGTAAACACTGCGTTTCTGCGCTTTTCAAGCAGTATTTCCTTTTCCTTATAACTTACCCAGGACAATGAAACTTTTAAATTTGTGCTTAATTATGACCTGAAGCTTTTGTCAGAGAGCAGGAGCCTGAACCTGCCACACGGTTATTTCCTGCTGTGGAAGCAGAAACGAGAGTGTTTTAGCGAGGTGAGAGAGGCTTGTGGTTTTGCCCTGGGGAAAATAACGTGACTGAGCTATCTAGGGCTGGAAACCACAAAGAATACCAAGGATTTGAGCTGTCTCATGGAGTCAGTGTTTGGGAAACCAGCCCTCTCTTCCTGCCTGGAGTTGACCTCTTCACGCTTCTCTCGTGGGACAGGGAGTGCCCGGCTCTTGGCTGTGGTTTTACCTCAAGAGCGTTCTTGTTCATTAATTACTTCAAAGTAAAAGCAAAGAGAGGCTTTGCTTCCTCCCACACCTAATTTGTCCCTTTTAGAAGTGAGTAAAAGCTTGTGCCGCTACATTGTGGAACATCCTCGGTTTGTTTCCCACATCCTGAAATATCCTTAGCACTTTGTGACCGGGAATGTGGTGAGCACTACAACGTCAGCCACTGTGGCTGTAGGGATTTTCCAGCTGTCTTGGAAAACTCTGCCCTGTGGTCCCTTGCTCAGAGCTTTGGAGAGGAAAGGGTGAACTTTGCATCCAGGATGCTCTGCCTCTCCATCCCACAGGACACAGAAGGATTTGCTCCTAAGGAGGATGTTCCTTTGAGCGGAGAAGTACAGCCTGGAAGAATAAATAAAACACTGTGACTGGTTTATTACCAGAAAACAACACTGAATAATAAATTTAAGAGCTAAAAGCTCTATATGTAAAATAGATTTCACAATGCATTATGCAAAAAGCAGAAAGGCACTGGAGAAGGAAACCACTGGAAGAAGGCAGGCTGGCAAGATGGATGATCTTGCGGACAGGACGAGGAGATGTGGAATGAATCCCAAGCTGGCATGGCTTCTCAAGTGACCTTGGGCAAGTTGTTTCTCCACACCTCCATTACCTGCTCTCTGAAAACAGGATATGGCTTTCCTGTCTCCAGGATTCCATCAGAATTAATGAGTGTTTGTGAAGCACTGGGCTAAGCTCGGCCGAGGAGCGGGGACAGCCCGTGAGCCATTGGCAGAGGGCAGAGCTCAGGTACCTGCGAGCACCTGGGGGAGACGTTTCTGTATTTTCTCAACGCTGAGCGTCTCCTGAAGCATGGTCTTGTCCCCGTGCCCAGATGAGAACACGAAGCTGAGAGCCAGGCTCGGTTCTCACTTGGCTGCCTTCAAGCACTTTGAGGTCACCTTTGCTTTGTGGAGAGAGAGATGGAGGCCTGTGGGGTGCCTGATCTCCCCTGGGTGCTGGAGAGAGGCAGTGTCAGAGGTGGGGGCAGGCTCAGGACATCTTAACTCCGGGTTTCTCCTCACATTTCTGAATTGCTGCCACCTGGGAGCCTGGACACAGAGTCACACAGTCATTTAGATGGGAAGGGACCCTGGGAGGTCTCTGAACCTGGGCATTGTCCAGCATTATCCAGATTGGATGGCTTTGGGCCTCTTACATCCTTCTTCAAATCCCATTTAAAGCTCTTTCCCTGAGCCCTCCTAACTCCTGCAGGATGATCCTTTTCTCCCTTTGAAACAGCTGAACCCTGTCTGTTGCCACCACACCTGGTGAGATATAAACCAATCCATGATCCAAAGCCCCAAAATTCTACCTGCGCGGAGCCAGGTATTGATCTGTTGGCTCTTCCTGCTTTTTCCCTCATCATTCCTTGCAGCTGGAAGGACAGAGAACATCACTCCTGGTGACAGGAGTGAGCAGCCTTCTTCCCCAAGAACTTGGGGTGGAAAACAGCTCTCAAAGGATTTTTGAGGCCCTTTGAGGAGTGTAAGGTCCTCAAGTGCCGCTTGTAAAGCCACTGCCTTCTTCAGCATGTGGTTTCCTACTTTTCCAGAGTGAGCACATGGAGGGGCTCTTGGAGCATTTTTCCAGGCTCCCTTTACTCCACACATGCCCTTGTGGTTGAGGAACAGGGCTGGAAGCAGGTTTGGCTTTGCATGGAGCTGCAAATGTGCTGAACGTTCCTTGGTTTGGATAAAACTCGCTAAAGCCAGGGATGCACTTTATCCCTGGAATTTCCAGATTACGGGACCTTTTACCTGTGCATGTAACAGCGTTGATCTCAGCCTGGGAGAATTGCTCTGTACCTGTGAGCTCTGGAGATGGTACAAATCCCTCGGGATGATCCCTCAGGCTGCTGCATGCAAAGCATTTCAGAGTGAATATTCCATCTGCTCCTAACCAACTGTACTTTAAAGCACACACCTGATAGACTTATTCTCCTTGTTCAGCTGTTCCTGTTCCCAAAGTGATTGGAGATTTGGGATGTAATCCTTCCCTGTGAGAGCATTAGGAAGTAGAAAGTTATCATTGCTGAAGGGTTGTTTGGAGTTAATTTTCTTCTGCTACATCCAGTTCTGAAGGGGAGAATACGCTGTATTTTTATTTTCTCTCTTTGATTTCATTCCTAGTGCTGGTGAAAGAGAGACTTGGCAATAGAAGCTGTCTCTCCAAACCTGGACAGATAAAGAACGGGAGCCACTTCCACACTCCCTGAGGTCGTTCCCCGTTTGCCAGGAGGGAGCTGGTGTGGCAGAGGTGGGTGTGTTCTCCATGGAGAGCAGCACAGCAGAACTTTGTGGATAGTAACACTGCAGACTCCTCATTTCTGAAGGGAAGAGAGTAAGGATGAGTATGGATGCACACAGATAGAGTTTGGGAGCTCTGATTTAGCAGGTGCAGGATGCCTGTGGATTTTCCTCCCCGCAGTGCAGTCTGTGCCACCATGTTCTGCCTCATGGTTATGCATTGCTCTGCTGAGCTCTGAAGGATCGTAAATTTTAATTTTCCAGGCTCTGTTCACAAATATGCTGAGAAAGGAGCAGTAGTTCCCTAATTTTATAGGGAGAGTGATAACAGAGGTGTAAGCAGGGAGGAGTAGGTGTGCTCAAGTCTTTGAGCATTTGCAGAGTAATGGCTCCACAAACACTCACAGATCAGACCAGCCGGGTTATTTCTAGAAATGCAAAATGAGGGAGAACCTCAGGTATTCCCATAACTTCACTGGCACAGGGAGTGCCTGCTGTGGAGCTGAGGAAAGCTGGGAGTGCAGCCTGAGCTTTGACAGTGTGCTCTGAACAACTGAGTTTCAGGGGAGAAGGAGCTGCAGTGTGCAAACCTGTCGTGCCTGAGAAATCAGTCAGGTTGGCATTTGGGAAGAGGCTCTGGTAATTATTGATCTTCTCATCTCCTCCTCTTTCTGTGTGTGTGTGTAATTAGCTCCGTCAGGCAACAACATTGTGCTATAACATCAGCAAGAGTTTTCAGTGTGGAGCTTGGTAAGTTTAAAGGACTAAATAGTGCTTGGAGTGAGAGGGATGAGTTGGCTGGAAAGCCCAGCAACTATCCTGCTTCTCCTCCTCCCAGATTTCTTTTTGGGAACGATGGGAATCAGCAGCCCTTTTTCCCCAGGGCTGATAAGCGCAGCCCATAAGTCTCTCTTGGTAAAACCACAGATTGGGTTTTTGCTTTGTCGGTTTTTTTTATAAGTCCTAATGGCAATGTGTGACAACCTCAGGCTCTATTGAGTTGATGAGGAATAAAGTCTTAATAGTGAAGAAGAGTCCAGGAGTGTGTCTAAAGTGCTCATTTTATCACCAGCACATATTTCATACTGACAGTCCATACTTTTAACTAATCCCAAGCCACGTGTGGTGCATTTTAAGTCCCTCCTCAGCCTGCTCTGGTCTTTCCCACGTGGTGTTTTCCAAGAGAGTGGTGGAGTCACATTGGCAACCTCAGGCTTCTGAGCACAACTCACAACTCACATTTTGAGGTGAGGAGGACGAATTTTATTCTGTGTCAAGGAAGGGAAGGACCAGAGGAGCCACTGGAAGGTTTAGGTGGCAGAACAGCTGCAGAGGATCAGGTGCAAGGTGATGGATTTGGCTTTTCAAGGACCCCAGCTGCCATTTGAGGGAGTCCAGTTTGCCATTTCATTACTGGTTATGGCTTATAAATGGGCAAAGTAACCACAAAGGAGTAAGATTTTGATGCAGTTTCACTTTTGGGGCGGCATTTTTTTCTGACCAGACCAAAGCAACGTGTCCATGTGTCCACATTTATGGTCCCTCATTTCTGTGTTGCCTCAACACCCTGCAGGGTTTGATCCCACTTACCTCATGGCACTCCCAAACAAAAAAACCCCAGCAAAGCTTATTTTCCCCATGTGTGCCTTGAAGGTAAGCTGATTTTTAGATTCTGTGATGTTCAAGTGAGTGTGTGCTTTGGCATTTCCCTCAGGAAAAGCATTATTAGGACAGCTCATCTCCTGGCCAGCTGTTTGCAGAAAACTGGTGGCAACTGGAGGATCTTTGCAGCCCCCGTGAGACCAGGTTGAAATAGCAGGGACTGCCACACACACACACAGCATGAGCTTCACTTCCTGCAGAGAGCTTGAAAAGGAAAGAAAGAAAAATAAAAGAAAGGCTTTTTAAATTAATATTATTACTATTACTGGCTTCGGTTGCATGTTGCTGCCTGCTAAAATCCTGCTGCTGGGCAGAGCAGTCCCAGAGGCCGGAGCCTCCCATCTGCCCACAGCCATGTGCTGCCAAGATCCAAGAAAGCTGATTTAGCCTTTTGCTGACTTTTTAGCCCCTTTATCCTCCTGGCTTTCCGAGATTTACGCCACTGCTGTTTGCCAATGTCATGAATTTAAAATCTGCCTTAGTTTTAAGTGTCCATTGTGCTGTGCAGCAGGGTTGTGGGTCACATTGGTGAGGGGGATGGAAATCCTATTTAATCATGGGCTGTTAAGTTAGTGACAACAAATGCCTGTGTAACAATAGCCTGGGGATTGTGCATTACTACCTCACATATTTCCCCTCTTCATGATGGTTTTTCCCAGTTAAAATCAAATTTCCCCTTTATTTTCTCTGACGTGCACTTGAGTACAACACTGAAAATTCTTCCTGACTTCTCTCTGCTGCTTTAAGGTGAACTTTTTTGCTTTGGCCCATTTCCAGATCTCTCAGCTGAGATTTGCTTCCTCACCTTCTTTCTGGGAATTCTTGATGAGTAGATGAGAGGGGCATTAAATAGATTAAGTGAAAAATGACCGTCACCAGCGTGGATGACTTTCCTCTAATTAAAAATTGAAACGGAAATGAATGAGTTTCTCTTGAGGCCGTGCAGAAGCTGATGCTAAGCCCAGCTCTGTATTCATCAGTGATATGGGAAGTCCAGTGTGTGAAAGAATGTCCCAGAAACTTCAGTGCCTTGGAGGATGCCAATAAAAGGGGGGATTTTCTGGTGGCAGCATACTGATGTGGCCTAGATTTAAATGTGTCGGTGTAGAGCTAAGAGTCAGAGCTGAATTTCATAGAATCACAGAATGGTTTGGGTGGGAAGGGACCTTAAAACTCATCCAGTTTCACCTTCCATGGGCAGGGACACCTTCCACTGCCCCAGGTTGCTCCAAGCCCCGTCCAGCCCGGCCTGGGACACTGCCAGGGATCCAGGGGCAGCCACAGCTTCTCTGGGCACCCTGTGTCAGGGCTTCCGCACCCTCACAGGGAAGGATTTCTCCCAACAGATCCTAACTTCTGTATCTTTGCTTTGATGTACAGTGTAGACTTTTCCAGCGTTGACCAGAAATTCGCTCATATGCAGCCAGCCAGTTAATTGTAACCAACTCAAGTGCTTTCCCTTTAAACTTTCTCATGCAAGGAATCAAAATTTTCCAGCAGGAAATGAAAGCAAAACACATCATCTAAAAATTCCTCATCAGCTCTAGTCACTAGAGCAGAACAATGGCGATTACACTCAGTTATGCAGTACAAATTCCCAGCACTGCTGTGTCCCGGGATCACAGCGAGGCGGGCAGGGAGAGCAGGTGTATGTCAATGCCTCTGGTTTGGACGTGAGGAGAGGAGGCCTTCCAGGTGGGCAAAACAAGAATCCAGGTCCAGGGCTGAGGTTGTGTGGACTGGAGCAACCCTACACAACCCTGATGAAGAGCAGAGTGCCTGGAGAAAGCCGCGTGTCCGCATTGAATGGATCCCATCACCTTCTCAGGTGACACCCCAGAGGTTGCTCTTTTGAAAGAAGACAATTGCTTTTAAATCTAACGATGTCTTAGGTGGGTAACGGGTCGTTTCGGTTGCGTTGCCTGACTGTGTGACTGTTCTCTTGTAGGAATGGCAGAGCTTCACCCTCACAGCAGCGATGAGAGAGACTGACAGTGCTACGAGTCCCTTCTGGCTCCTTCTGCACAACGGCTGCTGCCTCTGCATATTCATTGGATGGTAATGCAGGATGTCGGGAGCAGCGGTAGAGTTTGGCTCGGTCCCACTGTGTTTTTCTTCTGCCGGTTTCAACTTTGAATCACCATGACAACGCTGTGACACTTCCAGCAAAGGTTGCCTGCAGACCAAGAGTGGGCTGGGGGTGGACGAGAAGGTCAATGATCTAGTCTAACGGGATCAGAAGTTGCACCTGCAGCAAAACGACCGCGGAAGAGCTGCCGGCACGGCAAGAAGATGAAATTCCCCTTTCATTGGCTTCTCGTTAAGCAGGCACAATAACATTTCCTTTCGAGAGACTCGCTATAAAAACTCTTTTGGTTATGGCTACTGATCCAACGTGATTGTGCGCGCGGCGACTTTGGAACTCATGACTGGCTATACGATGTTGCGTAATGGGGGAGTGGGGAATGGAGGCCAGCCGTGGGTGTTGAGGTGGTCCAGTCGGATCCGGCTCACCTGGCTTAGCTTCACCCTCTTCATCATCCTCGTTTTCTTCCCCCTCATTGCCCACTACTACCTGACCACCATCGACGACGCGGACGATGCCGGCAAGCGCATCTTCGGCCCCCGCACCGGCAACGAGCTGTGCGAGGTGAAGCACGTGCAGGATCTGTGCCGCATCCGCGAGTCGGTCAGCGAGGAGCTGCTCCAGCTCGAGGCCAAGCGGCAGGAGCTCAACAGCGAGATCGCCAAGCTCAACTTGAAGATCGAGGCCTGCAAGAAGAGCATTGAAAATGCCAAGCAGGACCTGCTGCAGCTGAAGAACGTCATCAGTCAGACTGAGCATTCGTACAAAGAGCTGATGGCTCAGAACCAGCCCAAGCTCTCCTTGCCCATCCGGCTGCTGCCAGACAAGGATGATGCGACCTTCCCCCTGCCAAAATCCAACAGGAACTGCAGGCTGCACAACTGCTTTGACTACTCACGCTGCCCACTGACATCTGGCTTTCCAGTCTATGTCTACAACAGTGACGATTACCCTTTTGGTAGCTCCTTAGACCCTTTAATTAAACAGGCCTTTGAGGCGACTGTCAGAACTAATGTTTATGTTACTGAAAATGCAAATATTGCTTGTGTGTATATAATTTTAGTGGGGGAAATGCAAGAGCTCGTAATGCCAAAACCTACTGAACTAGAGCAACAGTTGCACTCTTTGCCATATTGGAGGACTGATGGACACAACCATCTCATCATCAATCTATCGAGGAAGTCGGAAACTCAGAACTTCATTTACAACATCAGCACGGGGCGCGCCATGATCGCCCAGTCCACGTTTTACGACGCCCAGTATCGACCGGGATTTGACATCGTGGTATCGCCTCTGGTCCACGCCATGTCCGAGCCCAACTTCCTAGAAATCCCACCCCAGGTGCCGGTCAAGCGTAAGTACCTGTTCAGTTTCCAGGGGGAGAAGATCGAGTCTCTCCGATCCAGCTTGCAGGAGGTTCGCTCTTTCGAAGAGGAGATCGAAGGCAACGCCCCGGCCGACTACGACGACCGGATCATCACCACCTTGAAGGCTGTTCAGGACAGCAAGCTGGACTTTGTTCTGGTGGAGTTCACGTGTAAGAACCAGCCTAAGGCGAGTCTGCCCACTGAGTGGGCTCTGTGTGGAGAAAGGGACGACAGACTAGAGCTACTGAAGCTTTCTACTTTTGCACTGATCATCACCCCCGGGGACACCCACTTAGTGATCTCCGCCGGGTGTACCATGAGACTGTTTGAGGCTCTGGAAGTTGGAGCCATCCCGGTGGTTCTCGGAGAGCAGGTTCAGCTACCCTACAACGATGTGATCCGGTGGAACGAGGCAGCCTTAATTATACCAAAGCCACGTATCACAGAAGTGCACTTTCTTCTGAGAAGCATTTCTGACAACGATCTCCTTGCCATGAGGAGGCAGGGCCGCTTCTTGTGGGAGACCTACTTCTCCACCTCCGACAACGTCTTCAGCACAGTCTTAGCTATCATAAGGACTCGAATCCAAATCCCGGCTGCTCCTATCCGAGAAGAACCTGCCGTGGAGATCCCCCACCGGTCTGGCAAAGCTGCTGGTACAGACCCCAATATGGCAGACAATGGTGACCTGGACTTGGGGCCTGTGGAAACGGAACCACCCTACGCATCTCCCAAATATCTCCGCAATTTCACCCTCACCGCAATGGATATCTACAGGAATTGGAATTCTGCTCCGGGGCCTTTCCACCTCTTCCCCTACACTCCCTTTGACCCTGTTTTACCATCAGAAGCAAAATTTCTGGGGTCTGGGACTGGATTTCGACCAATTGGTGGAGGAGCCGGTGGCTCTGGGAAGGAGTTCCAGGCTGCTTTGGGTGGCAACGTCCCACGGGAGCAGTTCACGGTGGTGATGTTGACTTACGAGCGGGAGGAAGTGTTGATGAACTCCCTAGAAAGGCTCAATGGTCTCCCCTACTTAAATAAAGTTGTGGTGGTGTGGAACTCTCCCAAGCTTCCCTCGGAGGATCTCTTGTGGCCAGACATTGGCGTCCCAATCATGGTAAGACAGATGTAGCTACAGTGGGCTTGTTTGTGGTGGGTTTTGTGTGTTGGAGTTGGCTGTGTCGGCTCAGCTTCAGTCCTGAGGGCTGGTTGGAGGTGTCTGTACCTTATCTAGATACTTTTATCAGTGGAGAAAAACAAGAGATGCCAGATGTTTAGCACTCAAAGAATACGAATGGCTTTTGCGGAGCCTAATGTGAATTTTGATGCTTAAGGCTAAAGACTGTTGCTCGTTGGAAGTCTTTGCTTGGGCTCTTTAAGTGCCTCCCTGTGAGGACAGTTGACACCTTATAAATACCTAAGCAGTAACTGTTTCTGCACTTTGCCGGATGAATTTTTTATTAAAACAAAAGAGGGACCCACTGAATTTGTGTCGACTGCAAAACTCATCTCTCACTTTATATTACAAGGGATGGCAGAGAAGGACGTGACCGTGCGAGCTTCCACGCTCCCAAGGTTGTAGCTGAGTTTTGCATATATTTGGGTTGATTACTTTTTTTTCCCCAGCCAGACTGAAGAAGTGACACCTTCAAAAGCCAACATTCATTTTCAGACCCGTGAAAATGTACTCACTTGGACATTGACTTGTAAGGAGTGAATTCTCCCTAAATTTTTATTTATTTTAAGACTTCTCTGTCATCCCAGCATAACTTTCTTCACTGACCATTGTTAACAATCAGTATTAAATACAAATCTCCCCTCATCAAGAGAACAAGGACGCAGAGCCACTAAGAAGAACTAACACTGTGTGGTCTGAATGTGGTTGTGTTTAGAGGACAAATGGAAGGATAATGCCTTACAAATTAGGGAAGGGAAAAATAAAAGAGGGAGATGGTACTTAAATACACAAACTGCATGTGGTTTATGTGACAGGATGCTACTGAGCTTAATAGCAATGTGAGCTTTATGCTGCATGCAAAGAGATTCATTGATTTAATATTTCGTTTTATTATTATTGTGATGAATAAATCCTTCTGCTCACATTTAAAAACCCTTATGGTCCGGGAACAATGAGGAGAGAAAATTGCTTGGATAATTGCGAAATAATCTTTCACAGTAGTCCTTTTGAACCTGCGAATTCTACAGAATCTTTGCTTTGTGTCTGCCGAAAAACTGCGTCCTCCTTCGGAGCGAGGATTGTTCTCCTTGGAGTTGCTAATGGGTGTTATTTGTGAAAGAAAAATACGTTTCTGTTGATGGAGGATAATGGCTTTTTGTACCTGGCTCTCATCTGCACATCTGTTGTGTTGGAGCCCCGCTGGTTTTTTTGGGGACTTGACACACACACGAGTTGCTTCGTGTCACCTTCGAGCCACGCGCTGGGGGGGATGTGCTGTAGGGAATGTTGAGAGTTGGGTGGTTCCAGAGTGGGGAATTGTCGTGTGCCTGCTTTGGGATGGTGGATGGTGACACTGTGCTCGTGGCCAAGTGCCAGGGAATGGCTGGATCACGGAGAGCTTCTGCTGGGTCCTTTCTGAAGGGGCGTGTTGGTCTGATAATAGCTCTGCTTTCTTCCCATTCTTCTAAATCCCAGTTTTTAAAAGAGCCCAAATCTCCTGGGATCTCTCACAGGAAGTTTAACCCTGAGCAGCCTCCTGGCATCCATCCCCCGGACATGCCTGTTGCCAAGCCCATCTCCAGACTGGGTGTTTAATCCTGTTGGGAGTCTGTACCATTCATCTACATGGATGGTTTGGTGTGGCAATGCTGGAAAACTTCTCTGGGCTTCCTCAGACAGTGACAAATCCTAAGGTCTCCTCTGGAAAAGGGTGATGAGAACGTTGGGAGCAGAGGTGAGGCTCTGTTTGAGCCTTGCTGGCTGAGATGTGGGATGTGCTGTGCCAGGGCAAGAGGCAGGTGGGGATGTGGGGTTGGTAGAAGACACAAGCCAGTGTGTGCCAGTGTCAAAAGGAACTGAGGAGCTGTGATTCTGATTTCCTTAGGAGGAAAAAAAGGGTCTTTTGATGGGGAATATCCAATTCTCTCAGATCTGGAAGTGGTGCTGTAACTGTGTAACAAATACATTCCCAGTAACTTTGGGATGCAAGGAATTGCTCTGTGTTCAGGTCCCAAAGCACGGAGCTTTGCAGGGAGTCTTGAGGGGAGAAGAGAAGGGGATGAGGGTGGATTTGGGTTGTGATTGAAGTGAGTCCAGGCACCATCTCACTCCGAGGAGCAGCACAGCAGCAGCACATGTGCCAGCACGATCCAGGATCAAAGCACCTGAAGCCAGAAGGTTATTGAAGAAAATCCAGCATCAGAAAGATGTGGACCTGTGGCAGTGAGTCCAGAGGAGGCCACGGAGCTGCTGCGAGGGCTGGAGCTGCTCTGCTCTGGAGCCAGGCTGGGAGAGCTGGGGGTGTTCACTTGGAGAGGAAAAGGCTCCAGGGAAACCTCAGAGCCCCTTCCAGGGCCTAAAGGGGCTCCAGGAGAGCTGGAGAGGGACTTGGGATGAGGGATGGAGGGACAGGATCCAGGGAATGGCTTCCCACTGCCAGAGGGCAGAGATAGATGGGATATTGGGAAGGAATTCCTGGCTGTGAGGGTGGTGAGGCCCTGGCACAGGGTGCCCAGAGAAGCTGTGGCTGCCCCTGGATCCCTGGAAGTGTCCAAGGCCAGGCTGGACGGGGCTTGGAGCAACCTGGGATAGTGGGAGGTGTCCCTGCCCACAGCAGGGTGTGGAATGGGACAACGTTTCAGGTCCCTTCCAACCCAAACCGTTTTATCATTTTATGTAAATCACAAGCTAATGAGACAAAGCAACGTGTGTAGCACGTTAAAGAGCCTTTGGAAGCAAAATAGAGTCCTAAACCCCACGAGGGCCTGCTGGTGACAAGAGATGTGCAGCTCTGTGCTTGCAGAATTCCCCAAAGGAAAGCTGGACTTCTCCTTACTCTGTGTGTTGACCTCATTTATTGATGAGTTCCTTGAAACGTCATTTGCAAACTGTGCTGCTTGGCTGTGATTTGGGGGTTGTCCTCCAAAGCAGATTTTTTTTCCCTGTTGGGCTGGGAATTAATCAAGAGCCAAGCTCAAACCTGCATTGGATCTTTGAATCTTTCATGGATAACGAGATAAACAGGGCTACAGAATATTATTTGATTTTTAAAAAAACTTTGACTTAAGTATAGATGGCATAATTTACTAAAACATCAGTAAGATTCCTGAACTGCACAGAAGTCTGATCAAATATTCCATCCCTGTCCCCAGCCTGAAGTGAGTAGGTGGAAATCCAACGTAATGTGAAGTTGTTTGTTTGTAGTCACTCAGGGCTGCCCCTGGAACAGATGTAGGCACTTTACCCTCACATTTAAACCTCTAAAAACTCTTCCCATCTCACATTAATCAGTGTTGCAGCAAAACCCAAAGGCTGTGAATGAGAAATCTTGTTTGTGCTAGCTCAAGAACTCGCTTTCCCCAGGTGTTTATATCTCTAACACTGCCTTAGGAGAACTTCCCAGGATAGGAGTGTGACTGTTCCAGCTCCAACAGCCACATCACAGCCCCTGCTGAACTTCTTCTTTGTTGCCCAGAGAAGCTGTGGCTGCCCCATCCCTGGAAATGTTCCAGGCCAGGTTGGATGGGGTTTGGAGCAGCCTGGGTGTGGAAGGTGTCGCTGCCCATGGCAGGGGATGGGAGTGGGTGAGCTTTAAGGTCCCTTCCAGCCCAAACCATTCTGGGATTCTGTGATTTGGGGCTAAACCTTATTCAGCCCAAACCAATATTTTCTCAACCTCTGCTCACATTCTAAGAAGTGACAGCCAGAACTTCCAGCTCCTCTCCCTCTGCTGGCTGTGTGAGGCCCTCAGTGGCAGAGCTGTGGCTGGAAAAGCCCTGCAGCAGTTTGGTTTCTCCTCCTGCTTGGGGCTGAGGTGGGCTGTGAGTGCCGGAGGCGTCTCCGAGCGCTTAGGCTGGGTTCACTGCCAGCTCCTGTGGCTGCCGGCAGTGACTAATCCCTTCCTCCGGCTTTGTTCCAGAATAAGTCGCTGCCTTTGATCCCTGCAGCCACTTCCAGTGGCGTAACGTCCTTTGCTGCTGGCCTGGTGGCTGGCTGAGAGGGCTCATTCCATTTAGCTGCTTGTTTAAAAAGGAATAATCTGTGGAAAATGGCTAATCCGGAAGCGCTGCTGGGTCTGCAGACCTGTTTGGCTGTACGTGGGCCCCTTGCCATGGCATTTATTAATCAGGAGCACGCTGGGCAGGGAATGCTCTCCTGACTTTCCCTTCTGTTTGAGCTGTGGCTGTGTGAATGTGCTGTGCTGAGCTGGCTCTGAAGCTCAGATGCCTGAGGTTCTTGAGTCCTTTCCAGCAGAAGGACTCAAAGGGTCTTCAATATCACCATTTTAAGGAGCACAGCAGGATCGGTAGGTGATGCTTCTGGCTAAGAGGGGGAGGACAGAACCTTGTCAGGCTGGTGGCCGTGGTGGCAGAATGAGCTTCTCTGCTTGTCCTTCTGCAAGCAGCTGGATCCTCAAGCTTGGTTTTCTGATAAGAGCAGCACCAACCTGTCAAACTGACCAGCAGCTCGAGATAGCTGCAGTGGTGTGTGTGTGATCCAGGGTGAGATCGTCACGCTGACCAGGAGTTAAAAAAGACAATAAAACCTCTGTGCTGATCAACACCACCATTTCAGTCGATCCTTTTCCTTCCTGAGAGCTTTGCCTAAATATCAGCTCACGGTCTGGTTCAGCTTGGTAATTCAGCATTTACCAAACCCTTCTTTGGTGATGTGACTTGTGCTTTTCTGGGCCAAGTCACCTGTAGAAACTCTTTGGTGAGTCCCAGCTTTATCCTGGACACTTCCTGCTTTTCCCTGCCTGACTGTCACTCACAGCTCTTGGGTTCCAAATCAGGAGAAACCCAACTTAGCTTTGAGGTCCTGGATTGCTTTTAGGAGTGGGGAGCTCCAGGTTTACTTCCAGAAGGAACAATTCACACAGCATCAGCCAAGAAAATCCCAATGTTTGTTAGCACTGAGTCATTTCACACGGGAGATTTGCCCCATTTCCCTGGGTTGCACAGGCCATTTTCAGTGCACCAGCACTGCCAGCAGTGTACCCCAGGTTTGTGAGCTCAGTTTCTCCACGAGAGCAGTTTTAGAAGGCAGGGAGATGTTCCTCAGGAGTGCCTGGGCGCTGCTGCTGGGTTCGCAGCACCACCTGCTGCCGGCAGAGCCGGTGCTGCCGCGGAGGCAGCTGAGTTCTCAGAGCCCTGCGAGCTTTGCCATCCCCACATGTACTTTTTCTTTTGTGTAGCAGCAGAGGAAGGAACAAATTTGCTGCTTAGTTTACCTGCGAATCCTAAAGTCCAGATGCTTGTCACTGCAGGGCCCGAGCAAAGGTGCAGCGATGCGTGAACGTGGGATGATAATGGAACAAGCAGTGCCGACTCCTCGGAATTTGCACTCGGAATATTAACTCCAGCACCCTCACAATCCTCGCTGCTACTGCCTAGACCCAGCCCTTCATTCTCCCCCGTGCCACGTGCTGGTTTGTGATGGCTTTTCCACAGATAAAACCTTTCTGTAGGCCCAGCTCTCCGAATTCCCTTGGCTCAGGATGCAGCTAATGGGGTCAGCCACCAGAAGGAAGCGTATTTGGGGCATTGGAAAGGAAAATCAAGGGAGGGAAGCATCCTTGCATGCAGCTGGGGACATAATCGGGTGGGTTTTGTCACATGTGAAAGCCTGAGGATGTCACCAGGGCCAGTCCCCCGTGCTGAAGCCATTAAACATGACCACAAGAGCTGCCTGTGCATCTCAAAGGCTCCCTGTTTGGAGCAGGCTCTGTCACAACTGCTGGGGGACAAAAGCAGCACGACAGGACTTGGCACCAGGGGCAGTGCAGCAGCAAAAGCCACCTTGTTTTGCTACTTTTAGGGTTTGTATTGTGACCTGTTTAAATACCAACAGAATACCAAATGTCCCCAAATTATTCCGTGCACTGGAACAAGCATGGGGGGAATGGAGTGTGTGGTTGCATTTCCTCTCCTTTTTCCTTTTGTTTTCACCTACTTTTCATCCTCTGCGACTTTGTTATGATGGAACTGAGTGTTGACATCCACTTCACTGCAAGCTACGCCCTTCTTCCCATCAAGTCCCAGAGCCTGGATATCTGCATTTCCTTTCTTCCCAGGCTTTTATCTGTCCTGGTGGAGCAGTTCTGCTGTGCAAAGCCATTTGATTGTGCATTCTGCACAGGCTGCCTTATTTGTGAAGACAGCCTTGTCTCCCAGAGTGGCCATAACTTGATGCTGTGCCACGAGACACGGATGGATCCCCTGGCACGGGAGGGAAGGAGTGAGCTGTGCTCGCCGAGGTCAGGAATTTGGGTATTAGAGAGATGGGACGAAAGAAAATCTGTGTTTGCTGGAACAGGAGGGACCTCGTGGGGCATTGGGACATCAAAGAGGGCCATCAAAGCTGTGAGGGACATGAGAAGGTTACAGAGGGGAAGGTACCTCTTGGATTTGAGGTTAGAGAAAGAGATGAGAAGCAAGAGAGAGATTTTAATCACTGCTTGTTGCTGTGTGTCTGATGTAGCTCCCAGATGCTTCCCCAGGCTCTGTGGATCGATCAGCAAAGACACTGCAGCTCTCAAGGAGAAGGTGATGATTTACTCCCAAGTTTTGGGGTGGGCTGGCAGCAGCAGCCACCCCCTGGGCAGTCTCCTACCCCTTTTCCCCACCTTTCCTCGCCTGTGTCTGGTGAGGAAGCAGATGCTGCTCTCCCTTACCCTAATTCACGGATGCTTCTTTTTTCCATTTTCTTAAAATCAAACTGTGGTTAGTGATAAAGCCTGACAGGTCTCTTTACCCTGCTGGGCATTTGGAGCACTTCCTTCTTCAAAAAGCAGCACCTGGCTCCTTCCTGGACTTCTGGAAAAGGTTCATCTCCTGTGAAAAGCCATTGACAACAGGCGATGGAGTAGCTGGATTCAGAACCAAGAGCTGCAGTTTGTTTTCCCCTTGTCCTGTCTCCAGAATCCCTGGAGTCAATTGTTTCACTGCAAACACCCAGAAAGGACGGAGCCTTTCTTTCCTGATGACAGTGAAGGGATGTCATTTTAGAGACTATGAGAAATCAGGAGGAAAAGCTGCAGTTTTCAGACACTCCATTTATTTAAAGCCTTTAGTTAATTATTGAAAATCTGTGTTAGCCCTGTTAAGAAAGGTGAGGATTTTTTTCCGTCTCTTGAAATTGGCCAAAGGACCCATCAGCAAGGATCTAAAGGCACTAGAGGGAAACTGAGGCACAGAGAAAGCCACACCTGGTCACTAAAACATCCACTCCATATAAATTCACGGAAATGCTGTTTTCACCTATTCCCAGATTTTCTAACAGCAGAAAGATGGGAAATCTGGTGAAGCTTCTGTCTTCCTAGATGACACTTTCAGATCCAAATAGTTCAGCAAAGTGTTCAGCTTCCTGAAGGCTCATTTGAACTGAACTCTGAGGGCTCTGAGCTTCGTGTAGGGAAGAGAAATGGGTTTTGTTCTCAACGTTGAAAGCATTCGGGGCAGGGAAGTTCCATTTCCAGCCTGGATGTGGAAGGGCTGGTCGTGGCTTTGATCTCTGAGCTGCCCAGAGCCCGGCTGGTGGCAGCCCGGCTTATCTCTGTGACAAGGGACAGCCCCATCTTGGACTGTGACAGGAGAGAGCTAAGAGGGAATAAGGAAGGCTTCAGAACAGCCATAAACTGGGTAATTCTTTCCAATAGGGCTCATTTTCCTCTTGCTCTGAGTGCAGGTGACAAAGCAAATTGGTTTCAAAACACCGATATTAATTACGCTGATTTTATTGGAAATTTATAAAAGGAATTGTTTTGAACTGTGACTCATTTATGTGATCTCTGTAATTTCTAACACATGCTGGTCCTTAATTCCCAACCCGTACTGTGGCTTGTGGGAGGTGGTTCTGGGAGTCTGGATTCATCCCAACCATGTGTTTGGCAGTAATTATTAACTGCCTCTTGATGGGAGCATTTTTTCCTCCTGGATTTTGTTGAACCAAGTATTAAAAACCTTGGGATAAATCAAGCTTTGAAGGACATGACATTGCCCATGGCTTGGGTGTGGGGATGGTTCTCTGCTCCTCTGGGTGGAAGAACCATGGGCTGGTGTAAAATAGGATTTAGCCAAGGATTCCAGCAGTTAGGATCCAGAAATTGAAGTTTACAAGCAAAGGGAAATTCCTCAGAAACCCCTCTGGGGCTCATATCCACATCTGTCACTGGCCGGCTCTGCCACCTGGAGGGAAAACGGTGTGTTTGGGGAAGATGCCTCTTCCTTTATCTGGCCACATTCAGGAGGACATCCCCACCCTGTCCTCTTCTGTTGGAGCTGATGGAGATTGAAGTTCTCAATGAGCTGTGCTCCTGGAACAACAGGAACAAGGGATAAAATGCCTATTTGGGGATCGTGGTGTGGGTACTGGGCCAGTCCCTTTCTTCTGACATTCCGTAAAGGAGCTCTCATCCCTCCATAATGGATTTGAGGGCAGGCATGCTGGCAGCAAGCTGTCTTCATTTCATCCAGAACTTCCCCAGTGAGATCGCAGCCTTCTCATCTCAGAAGTCCCCGGAAGGCTTCCGGTCTGGAATAAACCTGGAAGCCAAAAGTGAGTTTATGTGCCTGAGTGCTTTATGGTTGCTGCTCCCAGCCACATAAACATTAATAAATCCACTGTCCTCTTCCCATCAAAACAATAACCTGCCTGCAAACTTGATGGCTTCTTGGCTCTGCTGTATCCGAGTTTATATTCCGGGTTTTTTAGTAGCTGCTCAGTGAGTTATAGTCTGACTCCAGTTCCCTCCTCCCTTTGTTGGGCTGTGATATTCATTTGGATGCCCTCAGATACAAATGTTTGCACTGAAGCTCTCGCAGGATGGATCAGAGCAGCTTTTAAATGCTGAAAACCTCTCCAGGCATCCTTGGGTGTGATGTGTTCCGAAGAGTGAGATGCACCAATGTGAACAAATCTACAAATAATGGCACCTGCTCTGCCAGGTGTTTTGTTTTCCTGCTGTAGTGGAAATCCTGACATGTGACAGATCCTGAGAAGGAACCTGCTGAAGAAGTAATTGCACAACAATACAGAGGATTTGCGCTGATGAAAGCCTCTGGTAATTAAAGCAGCCGGGCTATCAGCCAAAGAGCAAAGTGTGGAAAGATAAGCTCTGCCTCACTTAGTGAGCAGAAAGGAGGCATTTCCAATAATCCCCTGGGATCACAGCCCTTGGGTTTCCAGCGCTTTCCTCTTCTCTGCCTCTCTGCCGTGCATTTCTGTGTCTGCAGGATGTTGCTGTGTTTGCTCCCAGGCCGTGACCTGGTGCTGCATGGCTCTGATGGCTTGGCGAGGGGAGGAGACCTCAGGGGTGCTCCTGAGCCGCCTCCTGGCTTTTCCATCTCCTGTCTCGCAGATGAGATGTGACAGCCCTTCTCAGATCCACCCCTGAGCTCCCAGTCCATTTGCTGCCAGACTCTCGGCACGGATCAGGGGACTGGCAATGTGCCTTTTCCAGGGAAAGTGCAAGTGCAGGAATTAGCTGGTGATGGGCTGAGGGAGATCTGGGCTTTAACACTTTAGAAGTTTTGGGGTTTTGCTTGTTTATTGAAATCGGGTCAGGGAGTTGCAGTCTGTGAGTGATTCTTGGGCTCTTGTGTGGCTGTTCCAGGCTCTCGTTTGGATAGGATAACAAGGATAACAAGGAGCTTGTACCTGGCCTGACACATCTCTGAGTGCTCCACTGGGAGCACACTTGGGAAAGCGAGGCAGGCAGGGAAGCTGAGTGTTTTTGCCAAAATAAGGCCGGGCTTTCCCAGTCAGTTCCTTGTGCAGCTCTGCCCTGCCTGGTGCAGTGCCAGCTTCCCTGCGATTCCCAGAACAGATCCAGGAGATGAGAGCCAGTTCAGAGCAGTGCTCACTCTAACCTGACTGCTCCTCAGGCTCTCCTGGCTCCAGGGATGGGCCAGGATGCTGCAAGGATCTGCAGTTGGCTCAGCCAAACTCCTGCTGAATCCCAAGGTCTTGAGTTGGGTCAAATCTGAAGCAGAAGGGTGGGATCTGCTCCCAGGCTCACTGGCAGGGCACACATCCGTTCCTGAGCTGTTGGTGTTTACCAGTCTGGGAAGTTTTTGCTACCCACAAGGTTGAATTCCTCGTCCCTGAGCTCCATGCAGTAACACTCCACCTTTTGGATGGAGTTAAAAGCAGCTGCCTGCCCTCTTTCTGTCTCTTTGTGTGTTCTCTTTCTCACCAGTGGTCCCAAATGGCATCTCTGTGTTTTACCTAATATTAGCAAAGTGGGTTTGGTGCAGGCAGTGTGAGGCAGGTGTCCCCATTCCATCAGAACGTGCTCCTGGACCTTGCCTGGGGAGAGTTCAGACACCAGAGGTGGATGGAGACCCAGAGCCAGTCACAGGACGCTGGAGGGATGGCGAGGTCGTCGTGGGAAACACCTTCCCCTTGGGTTGAATTTTATAGTGCAGATAAAATTAATCAGGGATGGAAATGGGGGAGCTGGTACAAGCCTGTGTTTTTTTCCTGCATTAAGTGGTACAGAGCTGGGCTTCTCCAGCCTGGAACTCCTGGCTCTCAGCCTTATCCAGCCAACACTTTGGTTTCACCACCTCATTGGTGCTGTGCTATCAGGCATTGGGTGAAATTCGTCAGGTTTTGTGACTTTGAATCTAAAAGGGCAACATTCCTACTGTGTAGGACCAACCTTTGAAAATCCTCCAGCAGGCTTTTTCCATCCCAAGATCTTTGAGTTGTTTGGAGGCATTCCTCCATGGAACAGCTGCCCTGTGAGATTAGGGAAGGGTGGATGGCACTGGTTCGTTAAAACACTGCCACGTCGACTGGGGACATGCCAGGGCTATCATTATCCAGAGCTTGAGAAGGAAAGCTGATTTATCCAGCAGCCTCTTTGCTGTTAAAATTAAAGCAGCCAAGGGGTATTTGGAGAGGAAGAAGAGGCACAGAGGATGAAGTTCAGAGCTGACAAATAATAGTCTACACACGCCCTGCATGTGACATCGGTCAGGACATCACACGTGGCACCTGCTGGGCACTGCTGGGGCACCTCCAATCATGGGTTCAGTTTGAGGCCCCCTGTGGCGAGAGAGACCCTGAGGGGCTGGAGCACGTCCAGGGAAGGGAACGGAGCTGGGGAAGGGGCTGGAGCACCAGGAGCGGCTGAGGGAGCTGGGAAAGGGGCTCAGCCTGGAGAAAAGGAGGCTCAGGGGGGACCTTCTGGCTCTGCACAACTCCCTGACAAGAGGGGGCAGCCGGGGAGGTTGGGCTCTGCTCGCAAAGAACAGGGACAGGAGGAGAGGAAAGGGCCTCAAGCTGTGCCAGGGGAGGCTCAGGCTGGACATCAGGAGGAATTTGTCCGTGGAAAGAGTGGTCAGGCCTTGGAACTGCCCAGGGCGGTGGTGGAGTCCCCATCCCTGGAGGTAGTTGTCAAATCTGTGGATGTGCTGGGTACGGATCACGGGTTAATGGTTGGATTTGATCACCTTAGATCTCTCCAGCCTTAATGATTCTGTGATTCCACGGTGTCGTGGTTTGACGCTGGCCCAAGGCCAGGCACCCACGGGAGTCGCTCGCTCACCCTGCGCTGCCACAGCTGGGCACAGGAGGGAAGAAAAAAGATGAGGAAGGGTTCATGAGTGAGATAAGGACCGGGAGAAACACTTCAAGGGCAAAACAGGCTCAACTTAAGGGTGCAAAGTGAATTTATTCCTAACAGAATCAGAGGGGGATAATGAGATGTAAAATTAAACACCTTTTCCCCCCAGTCCCTCCCTCCTTCCCACTGACAGCACAGGGAGACAGGGCAGGGGGGCTTGGTCAGTTCATCACCGAGATTTTCTTCTGCTGCTCCGGGAGAGGCACCTTCCCCTGTGAGACCGTGGGGTCCCTCCCACGGGAGACAGTTCTCCGTGAACTTCTCCGGCGTGGGGCCGCTCTCACGAGCAGCAGCCAAACCGCACCTGCTGCAAGGTGCACTCCCCCCACGGGCACACAGTCCTCCCAAAAACCTGTGGCTTTGTTTGGATTTTCTCCTTAAATATGTCATCACAAGGCGTTACCAACCTCTCTCATCGGCCCAGTTTTGGCCAGCAGCGTGTCCATGTTCAGAGCCATCAGCCCTTGGCTCTGCTGGACATGGTGGAAGCTTCCAGCAGCTTCTCAGAGGAGCCAGCTTCGTGCCCCCTGCTACCAAGAACCAGGCCGTGCCAAACCAATACACACGGTCACACCTTTGGGAATTGCCTATTTCACTGCAAAAAACACCCCACCAAACTAAAAATGTGGGTTGCCAGTATCAAAACTCTCAAAAGAGCGAGCTCTTTCCTCTTCAAATGACTTTCCCTGGCTTCACAGCAACCAGCAGCTCGTAAATCTGGCTCGTGATCCCAGACCTACCAATGGAAGTTGGATCATGAGCTTTGCACTCCGCAGTTTTTCCCTGTGAACTTTCATGAAAAGCACACACAGGAGTTCCGGGAAGCTGAGAAGGGAATGAGCTGCAGCAGTGGAGGTATTGGAACATGACAGTGTGTTATCCCAGGGACCTTCTTCGAGCCAAATAATTGCAATTAATTGTAAAATAAATCTAATTGGACAACCAACTCCATGCGCATCTCTAATTGCGCAGCCACTGACAGCAACACACAGAGAATAAAAATAAGTATCTGGATCCCTTTAATGTTAAAACGAGCATCCTTCTCCTTTCCTTTCTCCGGGAAGATGCGACAGCTGCTCCTGTATGAAAATGAATAAATAATCAGTTTTATTTGTATCTCAAGCTGTTTTCTCCTCTCAGAGATGAGCGACCCACTGATCTCAGCTGAGGAGTTTAAAGGGAGACCAAGTGTTTGCACATTTTCTGTGCATGGACACAGCATCAGTTTAAAAAAAGCCTTTCCGTGGTATCTTCCTGTGTGGTTTTGTTCTCAGCGGGGGGATAATTTATGCTGGGTTTTATGTTGCATTATTTAATTACACGTATTTTTAAAATGCATCTGTTTTGCCAATTTATATTCAGTGTGCACTGCCTTTGGATGGCTTTGGAGCTAAATACCCTTCTCATACCTCTGGAGATGAGTCTTAAAATAGTCTATAAATCCTTTTAATTCAGATTATTTTGAAAACGCTTTAAGTTGGAGGTGGCAAAGCTGAAGGTTCAGGGCATAAAGGAGGGGCTGTAGCTGTTTCAAGGTGAAGAGGAAGGAGCAGGGAATAATTAATACACGAGAAAGGGGATAACGGTAACTTCCCGATCCATCTTTACAAGGGAAGATTAAAGGGAAAACAAGAAGGTGAGGAATTGCCAGGGGAAACCACTGTGAAAACCAGGGACAGCTCCTCAGGCAATGCATGACTGCGGGAACATCCTGCTAAGAGTGTCTCGGGTTTGGGGTGGATGCTCAGATAAATGGATATTTTCGGTGCCATCAAGTCAAGCAAGGGAGCAGATTCCAGAGGATTTCTATGGGGTGGGTGGGGACTGATGTCCCCCTTGCCCACCCACAGCTCCATCCACACCAAGCATGTCCTGGGACTCATCCAGTCCTGGAACAAAGCTGGGATCCAGCTGGGAATGGTGAGGATGGTTGGTGGGGAGAGACCAGTCGCGAGAGGGGCACATTCCCCTATGGCTTTGCCTGGGATGCAGGAGGATCCAGGCATCCTGGCTCTCCCTCAGGATGGCTCTGGATGTGGTAAGGGTGGTTCCTTTAGGAGCTGAGGTCACAGCCATTCCCATTTACCAATATATCAGGATCTGAGTGTGTTAACCCCAGGATAACGCCCCAATATCATTGTCCTAACAAACACCTCGAAGCTGCTTTTTGTGCATCTGTGATTTCGCCTCTGCGTCCCAAGTTTTTTAAACATTCATTATCACAAACATGGCCAAAAGAACATCCCTTTTATTTACAAAATGCCAGCCTGCTCAGGCCTGGCAGTGTGTCTGGAAGGAGCTGACACCCTGCTCACACGGTTCAAAGTGCAGGGCAGCAGCTCCTGCTGGATTTGCAGCTCATCGGGAGCTGTCACAAACGCCCTGGAGTCCCGCGTTGTGCCGGACTCAGTTCCTCGAGTTTTTGGGTCCGTGTTGGGAAAAAGAGCGTGGCCGTGGGGAGGAAAGGCATCATCCCAGGGCTTGGCTCTGGTGGAAATGCCATGTTGGCATCCCATCTCCTCCCTGCCCACGCAGCTCCTGCCAAGGTGCCGGGAGGAGCCTCGCGTTGTATCGAGTGAGGCCAGATTATTTTATTTCTCATGAAATGAAGAACTGCTGCCTGAGCCAAAGACCTGGATCTGTGCTTTTTGGCTTTGGAAAGCAGGATGCTGGCCAGTAGGAGCTGGATGAGTTTCTGTCCTCTGAGTGTTTTCTCGTGGTGAGAGTTGAGGTTGGCAGGAGGGAAAAGGTTCTGCGTGGGCAGGGCAGGACACCGGCGCCGCTGGGTGTGATGCTGCACTTGGAAACCTTCAGTAAGCACCACCGTGGTTGTCCTTGGTAGGGGCAGCCAAGCAGATTTGAGGTCTGGGCTGAGAGCCACGGCGATCCTGCCAGCTTTTGTGGAGCAGCTTGCCCAGGAACAGGTAGTGAGGAAACACTGAGAAAATCGAGTTAAAAATGCGGCCTTGGTCAGACTCACCGGATTTACTCCAGTGTCATCTCACTGGGAATGGGCTGCAGAGATTTTGGGTGGCATCTGTGGTGATGACAGCAGCTCCTTTGGCTTCTCCTTGGCACTTGTCCTGGCAGGGAGCTTGGCTGCTTGTCACAGAGCCAGCGTGCCCGGGATCGGCCTCTTCTCTCCTTCCGTGAAATGAGAGGAGGTAACAGAGCTCAGAGACATCAGGATCAAAGTCGTCTTTAGCAAAGGGAACCTCAGGTGTGTAGGTTCCGTATGGAGCATTACCCAGTGCCAGAATTCCTTCTGTTGCCAGGATGTTGAGAGAATCACGGAATCATTAAGGTTGGAAAAATCTTTCAGCGCCATCAAGTCCAAGCTGTGCCCGATGCCCACCTTGTCCAGAGCCCTGAGTGCCACGTCCAGACCTCCAGGGATGGGGACTCCAAACCTCCCTGGGCACTCCCTTCCAATGCCTGACCACCCTCTCCATGGAGGAATTCTTCCTGTAACCCAGCCTGAGGCCACGTGCTTTGTCCCTGTCTGACATTTGTTGCTTGGCTCAGTGCAAACTCATTCTGACAGCCTCACTTCCAAAAAAGTACAACAGCTTCCAGGAGGATGCTGTTTGGTGGGACCAGGCAGAGTTTTTCCCTTCCTCATCCCCATCTCTGGTTGCATTTGCAGAGCAGCAAGTGCCAGTCTGATCTCACACCTCGGCTGCAGGGGAGCAGGAATGGGGTCGGCCGTGGTAGTAAAGGATGTGATTTATCCTGTTGGATACACCCTTCCCTCCTTCCAAGGAGTCTTGTAAATAATCCCAGCACTTGTGCCTGATGTGTAGAGGGAAGGGACCCTGGTGTATCTCAGTCTGTGGGTCCCGAGTGCTGAGCTGGGCACCTCTCTTAATCCGAGGATGTCTGACTTTGGCCAAACTAGGAATTGAAATAAATGTATGTGACAGGGTGGCTTCAGGGATACTTGGAACTCATTGTTCCCTTTTCCTAGAGTTTGCCATCTCCCAAAGTCCTCCAACAGAGCCCTCCCTGATCTCTATTAAGCGTAGATTGGCTGATTTTTAATTGATTTCTTTCACACATGTGCACATGGGAGAGCTGGGGAAGCTTTGGCTTCCTGTGTGCTTTCTGCAGGAGAAAGGAGGATAGGAAGCAACCTGATCAGCTGGGAACGAGGATGTGGGATGCGGGCGGGATGAAGATCATCACCTCCCGCATGTGGCAGTCCTTGATGGGTGGGGACAATGGTGGCCCCTCTGGAGCCACATCCCAGGTCTGGGCTGGTCAGACTGGTCACCCAAGATCCGGGAGCTGCGTTATCCCTTCCCTTCACGGCGAGGATCTGAATCCTGCCTATTCCTCAGCGGAGCAGAGGGAGCGCCTGGTGTGCCCCACTCTGCTCTCTTCCCCCAGCCCACTGGGGTAGAATTGCTCATCTTTGGGAAGGATGGAAACGGATCCTTTTCCTGAGATCTTACTCACTGTCTCCCCAAATCATCCAGCTCTCCTAAGGGCATCCTTCAGGCTTTTTTGCCCTCACAAAGACTTGACGTGAGCAATGAGGTGCCCGTTTCTTGCAGAGTTTGCTCTTTGCCCAGGAATCAATCCAGTTCACTAAGCCGAGCTGTCAAAACTTCTCCAAGGGCACGGACATTCCTCATGTTTTCCCCATCAAATTATATGTGACACTTAATTTAAAGCTCAGGCGTGAAGCCTCACTAGCAAGGAGATTGCTGGAAGGTATTGATTTTGCTGCGGTTTTTTTGTGTTTATGTATAAAAACGTATTTTAAAGTATTGGTAAAAGGACATTATTGCTGGGCAGACTCTGGATTTATGCTCTGGTTTAGTTTTCTCTCAGGTTTTTTGAGATCCATTTGTCCAACGTGTCTGTGAGCAGCGAACACTTGGGAGCAAATGGACTTGTGGGGTTTTGTGATCCTTGAGTCAAACAAATCCCGTGTTGTGGAACTGAATCACCTTGAATTCATTTGCTAAGAAAAGAATAAACTTTTAATGTGGTCTCTTGGGTGCTTGGAGGCATTTCAGGCGTCTCCAAACTTTGCAAACTGCTCAGGAGGTTCATGGTTTTGAGCTGCGGGCCATTTCGCTGTTGGCAAAGTGTTTTGAAGAGAATTATTCCCAAACAAAAGTGGAAAAAAAAAATAAGGCGAGCAGGGCACAGTCTGGGGTGGTTTTGAGTGTGGAGAGGTTGGAGTTTGGTGCAGGTCCCACCAGTGGTGCTCTGCTCGGTGTTTGGAGCCCTTGGTGTGAGGGAAGGTGGTGTTTCGGTGAGGGCTGGGGTCTGTCTTGTTCTCTGGCTGATTTCGTGTCCTCCTCACAGTTTAAATCTCCTTGGATATGGAGAACTGCTGACTCTCCATTCTGCCAGAGCCTTTCAGCTCTGCTGAGGGAACATCTTCTGTTGGGTTTTGACAGAGCTCTTGGCTCGAGACCATTAAGGAGCAAAGTTGTGGCAAAACTGGTCATTAAAATGATGGAAGGGCTGGAGAAGCAGCGCTGGGGGAGACGCTGAGACCTCAGTGTCTGAAAAAGCACAGAGAGAGGGTTGGTTACGGCACCTCTGGGCTCTTCTGGGGGGTGAGGCCCACCCGGGGCAGCGGGTGGGAGCTGAAGGGAGACAATTCCCAAGGAGCAACGTTGATGTTTGAGAGGGAGCATCGCCGAGGAAAGGGGGAGGCTCCCACTCCCGCTGTCTCCAGGTGCAGACTGGGCACCTCCCTGGCAGAGATGCTTCTCCCAGTGACAGCTCCACTGACCTGGGGCACGCAGGAGGTTCAGGTTGGTGACTTGGAGAATTCCAGGATGGTTTGGGTGGGAAGGGACCTTAAAGCTCATCCCATTCCACCCCCTGCCACGGGCAGGGACACCTTCCACTATCCCAGGCTGCTCCAAGCCCCGTCCAGCCTGGCCTGGGACACTTCCAGGGATGGAAGGTGTTTTCTCACCTCAGCTAATCAGCTTTGGAGTCCGTTTGTGCCCACAATGCCTATTTCATGTGTGAGAAATCCAGTGGGTTTAGAGACCCATGGAAATGCAAACGCTTCAGAAAAGAGAAAGATATTTCAAGTCCCTCAATCAAATTCTCCCCCCATTGCCCCAGCCTGTTTTTACAAGATGAGTTGCTTGTCCTAAAGCAGACAAGTCTCCAAAAATTCACGTTTATTTTTCTCAAGAGTTTTCTCTTCTGTCCAGAACACGATGTCCTCGTTTCCGCAGCCTGGGATATGCTGGACACGGTCAGGATTCAACCCTGGCCTTGAACCATCTCGGAGGGATGGAGAAATGGGAGGAAGGGCTTGATCATCCTCATCCTTCCCATCCCACATGGCTGCCTGGACATCCCCATGCTCTTCCTCGGAGTACTCTCCCCTGGGAATTACAAAAGCCACTGAACGGTGTCTGCTGACAATTATTAGCTGCATCCCAAGAGGTGGAATTTGGGATAGTTCCTTTGGAAACGAGGCATCAAACGCAGCAGTCGCTTCTAACTTCTGCTGGAGCCAATGTGAGGAATGTGCTTATCCAGGCTTGGAGGCACCCGGCTCCTTGGAGCATCCTTAGGAGGGGTTTAATGCCACATCCCTCTGTCCTCTGAGGTTCCCAATTCCAGAGGTTTCAGACAGTCACTTCCTCAATGGACAGCAGTTGCCTCATGTTGCTCTTCAGCAGATTTTGGGAAAACAGTAAAGTTTTTCAATCAGTAAAATTTGCCGGATTCTTCCTTGGGATGTATCATTTTCCAGGCTGCTGGAATCTTAACTGCTCCCAGATGAAGGCAGGAGTGCACCTGTTTTCTGGGGAATGCTGGATACTGGCACTTCCAGACCTGCAAAGCTTCCAAGTTGAGGGAGTCCCCCAGAAATATCCCCATTGCCAAGATCATGGAATCACAGGATGGTTTGGGTTGGAAGGGGACTTCAAGCTCATCCAGTTCCGCTCCTGGCTATGGGCAGGGACACCTTCCACAAACCCAGGGTGCTCCAAGCCATGTCCAACCTGCCCTCGGATATTCCAGCGATCCAGGGGCTGCCACAGCTTCTCTGGGAATTCCAGCCCAATCCCTCCCCGCCCTCACAGGGAAGAATTCCTTCCCAATATCCCATCTGTCCCTGCCCTCTGGCCCTGGGAAGCCATTCCTTGTGTCCTGTCCCTCCATCCCTTGTCCCAAGTCCCTCTCCAGCTCTCCGGGAGCCCCTTTAGGCCCTGGAAGGGGCCCTAAAATCTCCCTGGATCCTTCTCTTCTCCAGGTTGGACTCACTCCATCAGATCCATGTCCTTCCTGTGCCGAGGACCCCAGAGCTGAGCACGGAGTGCAGAGTTGCCTCCTCCTGCTTCCCTCCTCACCCCCCATTCCCACTGTGATCCCTGCATCCTCTTTTCCAGCAGTTCCCAGGCAGACAAGAAACCCCTGGGAGCATCTCCTGGCTCTGGATAACGCTTGGGCCAAGCCAAACACTGAGCTGAGTTTCGTGATGCTCCCCCACCTCGGGAAGGAGCAGCATAAGAAATTCCTGTGCCAACATTGTCCCTGCTTTTCCTGTGTCCTGATGGCACCACGGAGCTCCCGGGGTGGGAATGCTGCCGGCTCGGCTCTGGCCCTGCTTTTCCATAGCCCAGAGCTGCCCCGTTTGCTCACCTGCAGTAAATTGTTCGTGCTTTTGATGGCTCTTCAGTGAAATATTCAACGTGTTCCTGCCGAATATTCCATCCCCCTGGAGCTATCAATGGATGAAAGCTCCAGGACAGCCTTTCCATGGGAATTGATTCATCCCAGCTGTCACGCAGATCCTGATACAAATATTTCCACTGTTAATGGTTTCAATGTGGGCTTTCTTGTGGGATCAAATGTAATCTTATTTAATGGAGCTCTATTGCCGTGACGCTTTGGTCTTCTCACCAGGCTGGGCTTAATTTTTGACTGGAGATTGTTCAGAGCAGAGGCAGGAAAACGACTGGAGGGATTGAATGGGATGGGAAATGTGGGATGGACGGAGTGACTTTGGATCAGCCAGGGGAGGCTGAAAGTGTAAGAGCAGGGGAAAGGATCCAGTGTGGATGGGGCTGTCAGGAATGATGTGAAACTCTGTCAGGGGGGATTAGGCTGGATTTTAGGAAAAGGTTCTTCCCCCAGAGGGTGTTGGGCACTGGAGCAGCTCCCCAGGGAATGGTGACATTCCCAAGGCTCCCAGAGCTCCAGGAGCGTTTGGACAGCGCTCTCAGGGATGCACAGGGTGGGAGTGTCGGGGTGTCTGTGCAGGGCCAGGGGCTGGATCGAGATCCTTATGGATATTCCATGATTGTATTCTGTGATTCTTGGAAGAGGGAGAAACGCAGCAGGATTTTACAGGTGTGTGGCAGGGGATGAGGGGAAGTGCTGGAGTGGAGTGTGCCGATGCCCTGTGGCTGGAAGGCTTTCCCCGTCGCAGGGGCACCGCAGCGGGCACAGCCCCAGCCCCCAGGCCCCGCAGCCCCGTAAGCGTCGCTGCCGCCCCGTAAGCGTCACTGCCGCCCTGCAGGTCGTCCGCACGGAGAAGAACAGCCTGAACAACCGGTTCCTGCCCTGGGACGAGATCGAGACCGAGGCCATCCTGTCCATCGACGACGACGCCCACCTGCGCCACGACGAGATCATGTTCGGCTTCCGGTGAGCGCCCTCCCCGCGCGGCCCTGGGCACAAACCGCTCCTCCCCGCAGCCAGGATCGGCTCGGGCAGGAGGCACGGGCAGGGTTAGGGCTGGCACATCCCTTCCCGTGGCTTCCCAACTCCGTTCCTTGGAGAAACACGCCCTAATGAGCTGTTTACCACAGCGGGGGAAGCTGATCCCAGGTTGTCCACGAAACCCCATTTCCCACACTTCCTCACCCAACTCTTCAGCTTTTGCTGTGCTGATAGTGGTCCCTGAATGCTTTTGAGGCCCGTGGCTTCCTAGGGTGGACAGAGACTGGAAAACAAATCCAAGAGGCCGTTGCACTCCACCCATGAGCTGCGGGCAAGGCCAGGGCGACGCTCCCGTGCTGGCGGGGGCTGCCACCCTCTGCCCCGTGTGACACGGGGATGTGACAGTTCTTTGGGCGCTTCCTCCTGCAGAGCAGGGAAAGGCAGATGTCACCCAGCGAAGGCAGGTGCAGGGCGCTCTCACTCCCACCCCCGTTCTGCTCCAGCAGCCAGTTTTCCCTTGACTTTTCCCTGGCAAAAGCTTCCTGATCACGGGAATGAGGGGGCTCCTGCCGTGGGAGGTTTGTGCCAGCTGCTCCTGCAGCTCCTGCAGCCAAACCTCCCTGACTGCAAGGAACTGCCGGGGAGTGAGGGTGGCACCAGGAGCAGGGACTGCGATTCCCAGTCAGAGAACACCCGCCAGCTGCCCGGGGGCGGGAGATGGGGGCCAAAATCTGCTTGGGAGGAGGATTAAAAGGCACAAAATGCCTGGAAGCCCACCAGGCTCCCTCAGAGAGATGAAAAATGAGGTGTGAGAGGGATTAAAGTGCAGGAGGAGGCGTCGGGATCCCTGGCTGCCCTTCCCTGCCCCATTCCAGGCTCTTTATCCAAACTGGGCTGTTTTCTCCGCTTTTTTGGTCTCTGTTTTCTTTCGCCTGGCCGAGGTTTTGCTGATTAGCCCTAGAGAGCATCAAATGAAGGTTGTAAGTGCCCTGTGTTACTCTCACTCTGATCCCTGCTGACAGACACCCTGTTCCCACAAAGCCTCCCTGTGTTAACACATTCCCAGGAGTTCCTGGAGTCTTGGCACCGGACTGAACCTCTGCCCACAACAACCGTGCTTTGTCGAAACTTTGCTCCAGGCTCTGATTCTTGGGGCCAAAAGCCTCGTTTTTCCCTGTTTGCCACTCATGAGGGAGCTGGAGGCAGCTCCCTGAGTACCCCCAAAACGATTCTCCAGAGAAATCCTGATTTTTGTGGCTGAGCTGGGAAGGAAAAAAGCATCACGTTCATAGGAAAGCGAAGATGTGGGAGAAGTGAAAAGGAATAAGTGGTTTTGACTTTCAGCTTTTCAAAACAATCACCCTGGATTGACAGGAACCTGGATTGACAGGAACTGCAGCAAACAAGTGCTGGGGGGAGGATGGAGCCAGGGAAGCTGCTGGTGGTGTTGATTCCTTGGGATTCATTTCCAGGTTATCTTGGAGTTTCAGTGGAGGATTGGACAATAAACACATCTGTGCTCCATAAGTGTAAGGAAAGCTCAGGGAATCTCAGTCTCCTCAGCTGCTCTCCTCCTGTAGCTCTCCAGGAGCAGGGCTTGTGGGAGAAACTCACATCCAAATGAGGGAAAAGCCCCAAAAAGGCCACTTTCTGCCCAGTTTTGTGCCTGGGAAGAAGGGAAAACCCTTCTGTGTGCACAGGGAGTTCTCTCATGCAGTGTGGAGTCACAGCTTGGGCACTGAGCAGGCGGGTGGGATCGAATGATCCAAAGGAAGCCAGCACCCCTGCCTGTGGAAGCTGGATTTGTTTCCCAGGTTAGGCATTAGGCACTGACTTTTTCCTTAATTATTCCTGCCAGTGTTGCAGCTCTCATGCGGGATTTCTCTGGAGGAGCGTGAGCTGCAGATGAGAGCAGAACATTAAGCAATCCCACGCTCCCACGTGCAAACCTCAGGATTTCATTCCCAAGGCTGGACTCTGAGCGCGTGTTGGGGTGAGGGAGGCACTCAGGGCCCTGGAGGTTTTTCCTGTATGGCCAGAGCCCGGGAAGCTGCAGTTTGGGATGAGGAGCTGGCAGTTTGGCAATCCAGGTCTTCCCTCGGGAGACACCGGGGCCTTCAGCATCTCAGCAGCTTTTCACAGAATTTATGGAATCGCAGAGTCCTGGAATGGTTTGGGTTGGAAGGGACCTTAAAGCTCATCCAGTGCCACCCCTGCCATGGGCAGGGACACCTTCCACTGTCCCAGGTTGCTCCAAACCCCATCCAGCCTGGTTTTGAAGCTTTCCTTAAGGGAGATTGATGTTATCTTGGCTTCACTGCGCTGCTGGGAGATGGAAAGTCCCAGGGATTTGGGGAAGAGGCCAGGAGATGCTGGGCTCCTCCCAGGCTGAGCCTGGGCTGCTCTGGCCTTAGTTTTCTTTCAAACCTCCAGAACTGCCCTTAGGAGCTACAAAATCCCTAATTTAGGGATTAGGAGCACTTTCCTGTGCGTAAGCAGCTCGGCTGTGCTCTGGGAGAGGAGCACATTTTAACACTTTTCTCCCTTTTGCCTTTCGGGCATTCCTCGGATAAGGAGTTGCCAAACTCCTTCACTTACAGACCCCTCCATCCCTCGCGGCCCCTCGGGAGGCTCCAGATGGGCTCCCAGGTCTGTGCCTCATGGACAGTTTTGTGTTTGCAGGGTGTGGAGAGAGGCCAGGGATCGCATCGTGGGCTTCCCGGGCCGCTACCACGCCTGGGACATCCCCCACCAGTCCTGGCTCTACAATTCCAACTACTCCTGCGAGCTCTCCATGGTGCTCACTGGTGCTGCCTTCTTCCACAAGGTGAGACGTCCCCGGGGCTGCCCCTTCCCGCTCACACTCACCCGAGGCTGCAGCTCTGGGGGGCTGTGGTTTTCTAAGGACGAATGTGGGAGCTGTCTGCTCCTTTTCCCTCACTTTCTCCAAACTGAAACACAGCCAGAACCTGGTCCTGAGTGCACTGGGAAGGGTATCCCGTGGCTATTCCTGCCATGCCGACTCCACAGCAGCAGAGGGCAGGGTCTGAGGGGGCTGGAACCCCCATTCCTCCATTCCTGACGTTAATGGAGAGGCTGGTGGCTGTGGGAGATTTGCTGCTGCTGTGGCTACAGCGGATCTTGGTGCGGGATTAACTCCATTATGGGGAATGCCTCCACCGGGATCCTTGAGTTTTGAGCGGGACACATCCCAAAAGTCCTGTGTGGTGCCATCACCCGTGGAGCACCTCGAGAACGCCGTGCCTTTCCCCGTCCGCAGTACTACGCGTACCTGTACTCCTACGTGATGCCCCAGGCCATCCGGGACATGGTGGACGAGTACATCAACTGCGAGGACATCGCCATGAACTTCCTGGTGTCCCACCTGACCAGGAAGCCGCCCATAAAGGTAAAGCACCAGGAGCCAGGCGGATGTCCCGCGGCTGGCGTTGCTGGAGGAGCTGTGGTCGGGAAGTGAGTGGTGTGTCGGGGGCTGCTCTGCTCTGGGGAAATCCAGCTCCAGTGGGAAAGCTCAGCCTTTGGAATCAGCCCAATCCCCGCCACAGAGCAGTGAATTGAGGTTTGATATTACAGGACTAAATCAGACTGAATTCCCTGTCTGGTGAAAGGTTCCCTGCCCACGGCAGAGATGATCTCTGCTCTGGAGCCAGGCTGGGAGAGCTGGGAGGGTTCACCTGGAGAAGAGAAGGCTCCAGGGAGACCTCAGAGCCCCTTCCAGGGCCTAAAGGGGCTCCAGAAGAGCAGGAGAGGGACTTGGGACAAGGGATAGAGGAACAGGACCCAGGGAATGGCTTCCCACTGCCAGAGGGCAGGGCTAGATGGGATATTGGGAAGGAATTCCTGGCTATGAGGGTGGTGAGGCCCTGGCACAGGGTGCCCAGAGAAGCTGTGGCTGTCCCGGGATCCCTGGGAGTGTCCAAGGCCAGGCTGGAGCACCCTGGGATGGTGGAAAGTGTCCCTGCTCGTGTGCCTTGGGGTGATTCTAAGAGGGGTGGAACAGGATGAGCTTTGAGGTCCCTCCCAATCAGTCCATCCTGAGATTCCATCTGTACCTGAGCCCTCCTCGCAGCGCCCCGGGCAGGGCCTTGTGGGCAGCGTGGCACTGACACCTCTGTCCCTTCCTGCCAGGTGACCTCCCGCTGGACGTTCCGCTGCCCCGGCTGCCCCCAGGCGCTTTCCCACGACGATTCCCACTTCCACGAGCGGCACAAGTGCATCAACTTCTTCGTGAAGGTGTACGGGTACATGCCCCTGCTCTACACCCAGTTCCGCGTCGACTCGGTCCTCTTCAAGACCCGCCTGCCCCACGACAAGACCAAATGCTTCAAGTTCATCTAGAAACGGGAGCAGCTGGACGTTCCCAGCTCCCAGCCGTGGCCGGAGGCGGGAGAGGCTGGAATGGGGCTGGTTTGTTGGGGTGTGAGTGCAAAGGGCCGTTGGCTGTGGGCTCCGGCCTCGCTCCCGCCGGCAAACGGGACGGCCTGGATTGGGACGGGCACTTCCCTCCTTCCCTGCGCTCCCGCAGCGACTCTCCAGGCCAGGGAACGGGATCCCGCGGCTCCTGTGAGGACACTCCCATGGATCGTACACTGAGGAATGGCTCGCTGGCCGCTGGCTCTGCCCCTTCGCTAGCCAAGGGCAGCCGTTCTTTTTAATTATAATTATTGTTATTTAAAATGAAAGTGTTTTAGATTTGCCACGTGAGGCGCTTTTTTGTTTTATTTTCTTTTCCCTCCGCTCTCCACCCCATTTCCCCCTCTGGACCCTTCAGCCCGTGCGAGGGGACCGTGGCCAGGCCAGGTTGGAGGTGTTTGGGTGCAGCATCAGGGCAGCTGCTGTCACCACTGCTGTCCCCGCCCTTCCTCCCGAGGGACAGCCCTTCCCACACACCAGATCCTGGCTTCTCTTGCCCTGTGGCTACTACTGAGGCCTCTCAGGTGTCACAGGTGAGGAGCCCTTTGCTCTGCTCTGCTCTGCTCCCCACCCTGAGCCTCGGGGAGGGGCGAGGTTGGCCTGGGTGGTCCTTCCCAGCTCCAGCTCTGGCACCGCGCCGTTCCCGTGCTGCAGCCTGGGGGGTCTCAGTTGCTGCTGTCTCATTCTCAGTCTTGTCCCACCTCCTCCTGCTAATCCTCTAAAGACAGGGAGCATGTTTGGGGCTTAGGGAGGATCCAGCTGCAGCACAGCCAGGGCTGGAGGTGCTCCAGGCTCCTGGAGGCTCTGACCCCTCTCCGCGCTCAGCCCGGCCAGGGCGTGCCGGCACCGCAATTCCCGCTCTGCCTCATCCCCGTCCCACAGCGAAACGTGCCCATGTCGGGTTTGCCGTGGGCCTCAGCTCAGCTGCCTTAACCCCACCCCATCCTCACACCCTGGCTTCGGGCTGTGTCCGAGGGTTCATCCCAGCAAGAGCTTTCCATCGTGTGATGCCGCTGGGACCGCATTCACAGCGTGGGTTTGGAGCTGGTTCCTCTCCCCCAGAGCAAATGCTGTTACACCTGTGATCCCCTGGCCTCCGAGCTCCGCTCCATCCTGCTTCAGTCCCAGCTGCACGGGAGGGGAGCACGGCAGGGAAGGGCACAGCTTGGCCCTCGTGTGTCGTTCTCCCTCGGCACATCCCAGGTGTTTGTGAGCAGCCTGGAGAAGCTCTTGCTGGGTAGGCGGGAAGGCGACACTTCTGTGGTCACCTCGATGTCCCTGGCTTTCCTGGATGTCACCCCTGGTTGTGTCTCTGGTGTGTGGGAGCAGGGATGGTCCAGCAGCAGCAGCTCCTGGGCTCATTCCCAAGGTCAGCCCTGTCCGTGCTCCTCCTGCACCACGTTTTGGGGCCTCTCCAGACTCCTCTTCCCAGGTTTTCCTATCAGCACTGACACTTCCTCCTTGGGAAGGGGAGGGAAGGAGCAGCCTGTTCCCAGCAGAGCCCATGGCTCGTGCCTTCACCAGCACCACTGACCACAGCAAAACACGGCTCAAGGAATCTTTTCCTCTTCTCTCTTTTCCCTTTTCCATTCCCTTTTTCTTTTGACATCAGATGCTCAAGATGCAGCACGTGAAGTCTCAGTCTCCTTAAAAATGCCATCGGAGACTCCTGCGAGGCCCCAGAACACCTGGAAGGATTTCTCTGTCCCTGCCCAGAGTGGAAACGCAGCACTTGTCAGGAGCTGCGGCAGCTCCAGCGTTCCCAAGGGGCCTGAGCTCCTCTGCCATGGCTTTGATTCCGCCCTCGTTAGTGGTGGTTCGTTAGTGGAGGTTCGTTAGTGGAGGTTCGTTAGCAGCGATTCATTAGCGGCGATGCCGTGGCTCAGGGGCCAGCTCAGCCTTCCCAGCCCTGCCGGAGCACGGAGTGATGTGGGATGGACTGCCCTTCATCCGAACACAGGCACTGCTCTGCAGACTTCCGGCTTTCCAAAATCCGAAGGGAAACGTTATTCCAGTGAGAACCTGGGGGAACACGGATGGGATGGGAAGTTTTGGCATGGCTGAGTGTGTCGTGGGGCTCGGGATGCTCGGAGTGTTGGAGCCCCAGGCTGGGAATTCTGCTTTCCCTTGGTGCGTTTCAATTCGAGGCCAGTTGAGATCAGGCATCAGCAGAGCAAATCCAACAGTTCTTCCTCCTGGGCTCTTTGGCCTTTTTCCCAAGGTGTTTTTTGTTGGGAGGATCCCCCTGTGCATCGTGGCGGAGCAGGGCTGGGATGTGCAGTGGGATCTGCGTGTCATGGGATGGATTCCTCCTCGCTGAGCGCCCCTAAAGGGGAAGGATCTGGGGGTGAAGGCGTAAAGAGGCTGCTCCAGGGGGACATTGGGGCAGCAGCAGCGCTGGGAGGGATGGAATTCTGTGAGGAAATGAAATGCCAGCAGGAACATCTTCCTCACCCGCAGGGCTGGCGCTGTCCCTCCTGGTCCTGCTGCTGTGGCTCTTTGCCAAATCATCCCAAACACCACCGAACCCCCCAGAGCACAGGCTTCGGATTCACAGCCCAGCTTTCCCCTCCTGAGACATCTCAGGACCTGAGCTGTCCTGAGGCTTTCCCCGGGAAAGGAGAGGGGCTTTTCCAGAGAGCGCTCCCGCCCGTGCCACCAACCCAAAAATCCTTCCTTGCTACCACCCATCGTTCTCCCGGGATTTTCAGGGCGTCCCAGGGTCCCTCCGAAGCTCAGGTTTGGTTGTACGATCCATCCCGGCTCCTGGGGCACGCGGCCTCCACCACCCCAGCCCTGAGGAGACGGGAAGGGCTCTTGGCAGCTGCACCATTTTCCCCGTTCCGGAGTTTCTGCTGCTCCCCCGGGCGCGGAGCGAGGCCTTTCCCGCTGTAAATAGCAACGACTGAGGTGACACGGCCCGGGCCTGCCCGTGTCACACGGCCCCTGCCCTCCCCTGGTGCCCACGGTGCCGTGAGCACCAGGATTCCAAATCCAACAGAAACTGAGAGACAAGGAACACTCCTTCGACACGAGCACAATGTTGAGTTTTTTGTAAAAGGTTCCAATAAATGGAGAGTTTAACTTGGGAGCGTCTCGGCGCCTCATTGCTGGGGCTGGGAGAGGGGCTGGACCAGGATGGGATTGTTGCTGCTCCTGGCCCTGGGGCACCCCAAAACCAGGCATCTCCTGGGGTTCTATTCCCACAGGGCAGGTGAGCTGGTCTGGAATGCTGGAAACTCCTCACGGGTGGCAGTGCCTGGAGCTAAACCGCATCATGGCCCTGCTGAGCTCACGGCTGGGCCAGGAGAGCCCCCGGGAGGGGCCGGACCCCGTGTGGCTTCCGGGGATATCCCATCCCAGTGCAGGGCTGCTGCTTGTGGGGTATTTGTAGGCAATGAAAACAGCAGCTGAGCCAGCGCTGGGATTGCAAAGCTGCCCATCCCTGCCCAGGGATCCAGAGACACGGACCTTTAGGGGATCGTTCCTATGGCATTGCTGGCTCAGGATGCTCCCGGTTCCTCTCCTGTGCAGGGGCCTGAGGTGGAAAAACCAAACGGATCCACGTGGTTTGTCAGATTTCCAGCTTCAAACCTGTCGTTAGTGGAGGAGGGGAGGAATGGAGCCAGCTGGGCCACGAGCCAGGGGCTCCCCTCCACGCTGGGCTGGGAATCCCCCAGGATTTCCTCTCTTCCTTCCTGCTGCCTTTTGGTTTTTGCCCTCCCTCCTGAGCAGCTGCTTCCTCCGTGGTCACTTGTTACCTCTGTGTCACTTGCCCTTGCTGCTGCTCCCACTGGGAATTGTGTCCTTTCTTTTCCCTTCTGCCTTGCGTAAGGCTTCGTTTGTGCTTGGGTTTGTTTGCAGGAGAGGTTTCAGGGAAACCCCAAATTATTTTAGTCCTGGGAGGGGGAGGTGGATGCTCAGCCTCCCAAATGCCTGGGATCTCTCCCCAGAATGTTGCAGGGAGGCAGGGCCATCACTGGCAGGAAAGGGCACAGAATTCCCTACTCCAGGATCCCGGCCTGGCAGCAGCACTGGGATGCTGGATTGGGATCTGGCTCCCGAACGAGCCCAGCAGCATCTTGGGCACGGACTCAGCTGGAGCTGATTTTCTCCTGAGGCTTTTCCTGAGACAAAAATCTCCTGATCAATAATTGTTCCTGCTGTAACTGCTGTGCTTGGGGAGAGGAGCCACAGCTCCGGTTCCATTTCCCTGTTTCCCTGTGTGAGGGTTTGTACCCTGGCATGAGGAAACAGAAGCGATAAACCCTGTTAATAATTCATTCCCTGCTCCCAGGAGGAGGGCAGGGTGAAGTGCTTTACACTCCACTCCTCTGCACTACAAAGAGCCCTCGATTTTCCCTTTTGGATGATGCACTCCTTGATAAAAGGCAATTTCACTGAAATTGCTCCCATTCTGCCTGGCAGTGCCAAAAAAGCCACCAGCTCCTGCTGGAGCCCAGGAAAGGACCCACTGCCACCCCTTCCCAGGTGATCGGTCCCAGGTGATGGGTCCTTAAGGAAGGACCTGCCCCCTTCATGGTCTTTGAGGGACGGGGTCACAGTTCATGGATCCTTGAGGGATTGGGGTCACAGTCCATGGATCCTTTCAAGGGATGGGGTCACAGTTCATGGATCCTTGAGGGATTTGAGTCACATTTCATNGGATGAAGTCACAGTTCATGGATCCTTGAGGGATTTGGGTCACAGTTCATGGATCCTCAAGGGATTTGGGTCACAGTTCATGGATCCTTGAGGGATTGGGGTCACAGTCCATGGATCCTCAAGGGATTGGGTCACAGTCCATGGATTCTCAAGGGATTGGGGTCACATTTCATGGATCCTCCAGGGACTGGGTCACAGTCCATGGATCCTCAAGGGATGGGGTCACAGTTCATGGCTCCCAGGTGACAGCTCACCTGTCACAGGTGAGTGGGACCTGTCAGATCCCACCTTTCCCACCACGAGCCTGCCCAGGCCCTGATGTGCAGCCAATCCCAAATCCCTCTGCTCTCATTCCCCCTCCTCCCAAAGGCTGAGCAGCTGAGATGCAGCACCTTGCTCCAGCTTCCCTCTGCTCCTCGCGTTCACATGCCCGCGGAGGTGACAGATCCCAGTGACAGTGACCGAGCCTGGGCAGGGGCCTGGCATTGACTGACCGGCTCCAGTTGTTTTCGTTTGGTCTCACCTTAATGGAGAGAAAACACAATAAACTCCTCTCCTCCCAGGAACAGCTGTTCCATAAAAGCCATCCAAGAGCAGAAACCTGATTTTAACCTTTCCTCCCCATTAATCCTGTGGGAGCACAGGGTTGGGAAGTCACTGGGAATTAATCACTTGCCACACACCCCACTAATTGTGTTTAATGAGGGGAGCAGTGGAGAGAGGCCGGAGCAGCCCAGGGTGGGATGTGGGACCCAGGGAATGGGGATGGCCGTGGCACAAGGCACCACAGGGAGCCAAGGGGATTTATTTTCCTTTCTGGAAGGAGAGTGAAACCAGGAATCTTTGCTGTTCTTTGGCCGTTAAAGTGGGCATCTCTGGATAGAGCCTGGATTGCATCCATGGTATTCCTCCCCGGCAGCTCCCTGGGCTGCCACGGTTCCCTCTGCAGGACCGACCCAGCCCAAAGAAATGCTGTTTGTTTTTCTTTCTCTGTGCAGGAGGAACAAGCACTTCTTTTTCCAGTTTAATTAGGATTTCTCATTAAAGAATTCCCCTCCCCACATGTTTGTTTTTCCAGCAGGCACAACGTGACTTTAACAAAACAATCCACTCTCAGCTGCTGGACTGATGGAACAAGGAGAAGTTTTCCTGCTCTGTCCAAAATGAGAGGAAGAAAAATGTAACTGCTTTTAATTTTTACCTTCTCCCCCTGAGGAGGGTGGGAAAGCTTTGGGAATGTGAAAAGGCACTGGAGCAGTGGGATCAGTGCTGGAGCTGAGGTAACCAGCAGAAAGATGAGCTTATCCCATGGCCTCTCTGGGTTAGGAATAATCCCTTTGGAGTTTAATAAAATGAAATTTATCCTGGTTCTTTTACTGTTTTAAGTGATGCTAAAGCAGCGAACCTGCAAACCCTGATGAGGATTTAATTGCACTGCCTCAAGTTTTTCTCACGTTGATGACACCACTCCTCACACACAGAATAAAGGTGTGGATGCTGGGATCTGTACACCCAATCCAACAGAAATCCTTCACGGGGACGAGATGGGACGTGGACACTGCAGTGGCAAAGAGATTTTATTGCAGAACTGCTTCCACTGCCTCCATCTCCCCCAAGGCATGAACTGGAGGAGCAGCTTTATTTCCCAAAGGTGTCGGGACAAGGATGTGGAACGGGCGTGGAGAGGCTTTTATAAACCACGGGATGTGCTCTTTCCTTGGCAGTCTCACTCTGCTTTTTATTTTTTAACACCAAATAAATACAAAACAATCCAATAAAAAATGAACAGCAGTAAATCTGAGAAACGGGTCGCCTTTAAAAGCAGTACTATTGACTACGGTGAGGCCCCAAATACGTGACTTGGGGAGAGAAAAGCCTCCCCAGGTCTGCAGTAGAGATGGCTTTGGATAAATGACTCAGAATTCCATCCAGGATTTGGGATGAGGGGGCTGCAGGACAGGGTTTTGGAAGGTAGAAACAACAGGCACTTAAATCTCGAAAGGTTTTTTATGAGCACTAGGAATTCTCCTACTTTATGGACTTCCCTAAGTGTCTTCCGGAGGTGTTTCCTCCACTGCTGACGGAGGAACCCAGGAGGAACCAGCTTTAGTGAGGAGCCTGGAGCTCCACGGACAGATCTGGATGTAACAGGTGAGGCTGCAGCATCAATAAACATTTGAATTCCTATAGGATAAAGCTTTTCCAAAGTGCCTCTGCTTGGGCAGAGAATGGCCAGGCTCTTCCCGCTGTTCTCCATGTCCACCAGACCGCCTTTTTCCATTTTTATTTGTAGAATCTTTGCCTCACCAGCTCTCTCCTCCTCGTGCCAGTGAAGGACACGCGAGCAACACACTGGGAGGACAGGCAGGGAATGGGATCTGGGGACTGGGAGGACGCAGTGGGAGGAAAAATGCCATTGTTTCAATATTCCTACGGAGTTTTGTCAGGTGAAGGACTGGGGCAGACACTGCTGAGGGACACTGAGGAGCAGCAGTTCACTCTGATGTTGTAAATAAACACTCCAGTTATTTACTCTGCAACTCCTATCACCTGTAAGATTCTCAACTCCCAATTTTACACAACAGGAATCTCCTCCAAAACATTCCAAAACATGTTAAAAGTAAGATTTTAAAAATAGATATTAAAAATACTCCCTTGCTCCTCCAAGAAAGGGAAGGTGGTTTCTGATCTCTTTGAGTCACAGAATTCTCTCTCTCTCTCTCTCCTTGGAGAGCTCCAAGTGTTGCTGGTCCAGGCTCTCTCCTTGCAGAGCCTCCTGATGTCCACGAGCTAAAACTTCTGCAGGAATTTGAGCACCAGGTCCCGCAGTTTGACCCTCAGGGGCTCGTCGTTGTCACAGATGATGTGGGTGGAGTCCTCCTCCAGCTGGATCAGGGTCTCTGCCTCCTGCAGCAGCACGATGTGGCCCTTGGCCGTGTCCTCCACCTTCACGTCGCTGAAGCCGTGCTGGATTGGGGTGGGAGGGAGGGAGAGAGGGGAGTCAGCACAGCTCAGGAAAACTGGGACAGAGGAGAGACCGGGGCACAGGGGCGAGGGGGAATTTCATGGAATCACAGATTGGTTTGGGTGGGAAGGGACCTCGAAGCTCATCCTGTGCCACTCCGTGCCATGGGCAGGGACACTTCCCACTATCCCAGGGTGCTCCAGACCCCATCCAGCCTGGCCTTGGACACTGCCAGGGATCCAGGGGCAGACACGGCTGCTCTGGGCAACCTGTGCCAGGGCCTCACCACCCTCACAGGGAGGAATTCCTTCCCAATATTCCCATCTGACCCTGCCCTCTGGCAGTGGGAAGCCATGCCCTGGGTCCTGTCCCTCCATCCCTTGTCCCAGGTTCCTCTCCAGCTCTTCTGGAGCCCCTTTAGGCACTAGAATGCTGCAACCCTGCCCTTTTCCCTGCTGATTTTCTCCAAGAGGTCCTGCAGGTGAGAACAAGACTCCACAGAGCAGCAACCAAATGTGTGCAGCTGCCCCAGGAGGCTCCTCCACCAGTGGAGACATTTCCAGGATCTCTTCTTCAGTCATCTTCTCACAAATCTTGTGGAAATTTAAATGCTTTTGAGACTCCCTCAGCTGCTGAATCCAGAAGTTATGTGAGGCATATCACCCACCCAAAAGCTCTGCTTCCATGGGAAACAGGAGGAGGTCATGGACATGAAGCCCCCGTATCAGGACACGGCTCCACAGGGAGCAATTCCCTCTAATCTGAAGTGCAGGGACACCCTGGAGCACTTTGGGAGCTCTCTGGCCTTTCTCCATTTCGCGCTACACTAAAATTGTTTCCCCTCTCTCTGCTGCCAAAGCAGCACATCTGAGATGTGCAGAAATCTGCTGGAATCTCACCTGCCACCGAAGACTCCTCACCTTTTCCAGAGTCTGCACAAACTGGTCCATGGGGATGGAGCCACTCAGCAACGGCTTCAAAGACTTGCACTCGGGCACATCATCACTCACCCGCTTCCTCTTCTTGCTGGCAGGAGGTTGGGGAGGTTTTGGAGGGAGCTGATGGATGAGAAGGAAAAGAATCCCACTCTAAAGGATGCAACAGGCTGAGAAATGGGCAAATTCCAAGCAAGGAACTACTCAGGGAATGAGAACGTGGCTTAGCTCCAGCCATTTATGAGGACTCTGGCATTTTAAACCCAGGTCTAAGTTTATTTGGCAGCAGGAACGAGTGGAGAAGAGAGTAAATGAACAAAGCAGCCTCAGACCAATTCCACTGCAGCACTTCAACGTTTCCAGCGTTGCTGAGGGTTTCCAGGGCAGCAGCTTGGAAAGAGGAGGGCAGCCTGTCTGCTGTGCTCTGACAGAAATCCTTACCCACCCTTCGTGCCCCTGACACTTCCACACTGGGCTCCCTTCCCAAGTGTCTCGGGCCCAGCCAGCTCTGCTGCCCAGTGTGGGAAGGGTTCTTCAGTGAGGCCCTGCAGGCTCATGGATCTGAGAGAAAGGGGATCAGGGCAGCCACTGCTGAGCAGCTCCCTGGACACCACCTCCTCCTGCAGAGCACTCACGCCAGGAATTCCAGTGCCGGAGTGTACAGGGATGTACAACCTCCAGGGAAACTGAAGGCGGATGGGCCCTTCCCAACTCTGATGTCCCAGGTCATCTCTCTCCTCTAACCCTTGGTCCTGAGAGGTTGACTGATGCTGTTCCTGACTATGGAAGACGGCAGGATGATCTGTAGCCTCTCTTCAGGAATTATCTCACTTCCCCTTTTATCTCAGCCAGGCACACGGCCAAGGAAAAGAGGCCAGAGAGATTTATTTGCATCCCACTCCCTGCTCTGGGTGTAATTCCTCACCCGCACATGCCAGGGCGAAGCCTCTGCCGGGGGCTCTGCTCCGCTGGGACGGAGCTGTAGGAGGGGTTCCTGGGGTCCTGGATGGCAGGAAAAGCCAGAGTAAGGGTATTTTTCTCCCTTTCCCATTAGACTGTACCTGCAGCACGTGCTTGTTGTCCTTAGTATGCAGCACAGCAGAAACTGTTGCCAAGGAAATACCAGGCTTGATCTCCAAGGGCACGAGGGAATCTGCAAGCTGAAGCAAAAGGAGATTTTGTTCAGCAAGTGATCAGCTCAAAACGTGCATGAACCCAGCTGTGAGATAAATTGGCAGCGTGGTATTTTTAAACATGGGTTAATGAACTGTAAACACAAAGCCACTGATAGACTGAGAGCTCCTCGGACCTGCCCAGACTCCTTCCAGCTCCCAAAATCATGGATTTCACACCGTGAGCAGAGCAGCACGAGGTTTGCAGGAACCACGGCTGGTCTCAAAAAACATCATAATCACAGAGAACCCTTGTGTGAAAAGACAATTGCTTCATTAATAATTTTAGTTAGTAAAACTCATGGTCTAATCCAGCATAATTAATCTTTGTTATGCTGATGGACAATGAAAAATCAAAGTGAGTTTCACTTCAGTTCCTGACTGCAGAATATCTGGAACAAAAAGGGTTTGTCCTTAAAACCCCAATGTTTTCAATCAACCCACTGTTGATTAGTTTGAAATTATTCCAACAATGCTGCATAAAACCCTTTCCACTGCCTTTTATATAATTCTTCCCTGAAAGACATAAAATTTGGTCTTGGCTTGGAGTTTGGATCCAAGACTGCTGGCAGTGCCTGGAGTGGGCAGCACTGCACCTGCTGGGACCAGTGGAAGCTGGCCAGCTGGGAAGCACCTCTTCCAGCCACTTTTCCAAAGGAATCTTGATGAAAGCAGTGCTTATGAATGGAGAAAATGATTCCCTTTTTCCCTCCAAGGGAATTCAAGGTGCCAGGATGCCCAATCCTTTTGCCATCGAAGCACTGAGAGGGTTTTTCTGTTGGCTTTGATGGTGGCAAAGTTCAGCTACTTTTAATAACTTCTGAAAATCTCACCTGCCACTGTTAAAGCTGCAGGAACATTTTGAGAGCAGCTCCTTGGAAAGCAGTTGTTGTGTTGGAGAAACACGGGCTGCATTAAAAATCCCTAAATTTTGTCTGTATTCAGACTTGGTGAATCCTAGAAATCCAAATCTGATGGAGCAATTCAGCTCGCTGTTACTCTGGGACTCTGCTCAAGATCTTTAAAGCAGGCAATTTGAATACAGCCTTTATGGTTTGTTGCTGAAGGCAAAGAAAATGAAACTATAATGACAATCATTGCTTCAGATTTCTCCTGGGACCTAAAAATAGCAGCACTTGCAGCAGTGAGTTCTGCTGCCTTCCCAGTGGTCGAAGGCACTTTCCATTCCCACCACCTTCCTGAGGAGGATCGATACAAAATGGGCTCTGATGAAGAGCAAAATGACAAATCCTGTAAAGAGAAAGATCCTTAAAGAACAGGGAGTTGCTTGGAACCAAAGTCTTCTCCTGCCACTGAAGTATTTTGCTATTAACATCTCTGCAGGTTTTAAACAGGCTAAATAACAACACTTGGGTTATTTACAGTCAGAAAGACACCAGGACAGACATTCATTTTTATTTCCTCCCCAGCTCACAGCCCTCTCCGTGTGGCAGCCAATCCTTTTATTATAGAAACTCAGTGACCCAAACCAAAAAGGTCATTTAATCACATCCAGTAATTCACCCACCAAGGCCAGGCAGCACTGCTCCGCTCCTTTCAACTGACCTCCTGCACACACAAATCACAGAACTCCTCCAAAACGCAGGATTAAAGAAACCCTTTTCACAGAGGCAGCAAGTCTTGTCTGAACTCCAAGCTATGGCAACTCCACCGTTTCCCCTCACGAGTGGTTTCAGATTTTAATTCTCCTGGCAGCCAGGAAGCCGTGTCTCATTTCAAGGTTGAATTTGTCCAGCTTGCAGTGGCAGGCTCTCGTTGTGCCTTTGTGTGTGAGATTGAAAAGCCCCCCACCACGCAGGAATAAATGAGTCTTCCTTGCAGTCATTATCCCGAGCCCAACGGGATAATGGCACCAGGAAAGCCACCAAAGCAGGGACACTGAGAACTAACAGCACATTAATCAGTCCCCTGCCCATGGATGAGCACTTGGGCTGCCTTAGGATAAATTTGGGGGGATGATGTGTGCACTATTTCAGCTTGGGATGTTCTCCTCCTGTGATCAGAGCTGCCCGCCCATGCTAAACCAGAGTAAAGATATTTTTACCATTAAGTCTTCCCTGTAGGATTGCATTTTCCACCCCAAAAGGGGATTTGCCACACACCCTGTGAGCACACTGTTGTTGGCCAAATTACAGTTGCTGATAAAGGAGAACGTGGGTTAAGGCACTCTTAAGACTCTACTAAACACTTCCATGGGGACAATTCTCCCCAGTTTTAAGCTGCCTTCAGTCACCAGCCAAAAATCCTCTTGTTGGCAACGAGGGGCTGAACAACCATGGAGGATGGGACCTGAAACTCCACGGTAAAAATAAATAGAGGCTGAATAATCAGTGAATAAAATCATGGCAGGACCAGACTTTCAGCACACGTGGTCTTGGTCTTGTGGAGGATTCTCCCAGGGACAGGCATGCTGGATGTACAACAGTATTTTAAAATCCCAGTTGCTGTAATTTCCTCTTAGATTTTTGGGACACCTCCCCAGACTCCTCCCTTTTCCCTCTTTACCTCTGGCTTACACTGGAGAGGGTGCAGGAAGGCTGACCCAACAGGGAGAGGCAAAATCTGGGCTGGGTGAGGTGAGCTGGCTATGGAGAACAAGCAAGAGCACAGCAAACTGACCAGGAATTAAAATCTCCCGAACTTTTAGGATCTGGAATCACTGATGTGTACATTAGATTACAGCATGTGTATTTAGAAAGGGACCCAGCTGGGTTTTTACATCAGTAAATGTGTTTTCCAGATTTTCAAACTGCTTAGATGTGTGATCTCTGCGTTAGAGGTTGGATCAAACCAGGGAAACACATGGGAAACCCCAAACCGTGGATTTCTCTGGCAGTCCTGAGGTGGGGAAAGCTCTGGTTAAAGGAAAGAGATTCCCAGGCACCTCCTGGGCTGCTGCTGCAATTCCTGAAGGGTCAGCCTTGAGTCTACTCCCAGTTTTTATTAATGACCTCAGGACAGAACGAGGAGGAGCGTTCAGAAGGTCCCACTGAAGTTTGTAGGGCACCTTTAACAGAAAGAAGGACCAGGCTATGAGAGAGGAAAAACTCAACAACCTCAAGAACTGGAGTGAGAAAACCAAGATGAAATTCAATAGCACAAAATGAAGGCCAGGGACGGGGCTAATACAGAGAATTTCGGCTGTGGGCTGGCAGCTGCTGGAAAGGACAGAGGTGAAGGGTTCAAGTTTATTAGTCCAGCCCAGGAGAGTCACAAATGTGACACGGCCATGAAAAAGCTAAATGCAAGCCCAGAAAATATCAGGTAATTCTCTCTGAGATGAGCTATCACTCTTACACTGGGCCTGGCAAGATTTCATCTGAACAACTTGTAAATTGTGGGTAATTTCAGTTCAAGTAAGAGATTCTGAGGGGTAGATCAGGGCAGGAGGATCTGTCTCGTAAGAGGAAACTAAATATCTTGGCTTGCTTAGCCTGGCCAAAAAGAAAGCCAAAGGAAGAATTTGATTATTCTACATAAACACCACAGGGAAAATACCAACAAAAGGGAAAATGTATTTATGCTCAAACATGATGTTAGGAATAAATGTGTGCAGGCCAGCAGTGAATATGTGTAGGCTGGAAATTAGGATGTTTCTGGCCATCAGAGACAGTGGGGGTTTGAACAGCATCTACTGGGAACAGCAGGGGCAAAAGTCTCTGCAATTTGAAATCTTACAATTTTTTGAGGCACATTATAAACACTGTTGGTAACTGCAGCTGGGTTCTGGCCACGTAAGGCTTGAGGGCACTTCCATTTCGAGGTGGAAATGATGGAATAAAGCCTCGGAGCTGGCTGGGTATGAAGCAATTCCCACCCAGATCCCAGCCCCTGAATAGGATGGAATTTGTATGGGACAGAAAAATACCCCCTGCCAATTATGAGAGAAGCCCAAAGACTTTAAGATCTGCCTGACTTCAGAGAAAGCCCTGGAGGTCACACCTGCAGAGGTTTTTACAGTGACTACTCCTCAGCAAAACCCGAATGGAGAATAACCTGCCTCATCCTCTATCCCTCCCCTCCCCCTGCTCCTCACACACACCAAATCCAGTTTCTGGGTGCAGAAAAGCACCTTCCCAGTGCCCCTTTAACAGGACAAAAATTGCTCAAGGGCTGTGCAGCAGGCCTCTCACAAGCAGGGAGGATCTGTAGAGTCAGTTTTGTAAACAGAACTAAAACCATGGTCTTTGCCATGTCACTTAAATTTGGATGGTGGTGTCAGGAGAGAAGGATAATTTCCCTCACCTCCTACATCCCTACCTCCTCTTATCCCTTTATTTTTCAAGTAATTTAGTAATTAATGAATGAATTATTTAAGTACCAGGAGCTCTGATGGCCAGGCCCTTGTAACCAGACACAGGAGGAGTCTGCGACAGATCCAGCCTTGGCTTTACATCCCCTGCTAAACCAGGGGCCAAGTGCAGGAATTCTGCAACTGTCAGATCCTTTAGAGGGACCCAAAAATGCGTGGTCAAACACATGGGGTGAAGGGGGAATTGAAATGTGCCTATGGATTCATGACCAGCAGGCACAGGGAACACAGCACAGGCACGCTGCAGGCAGGATGGAAATTGGAGAATTTTGCTAATGAGACCTAAAGGAACAAAAGCTTTTCCAGCAGAGAACATCCCAGAATAAAGGGCACCTGTAGAATCATTAGTGGGTGAGCTGAGTCATGTCTTGTCGGGCTTTCAGCCTCACATCTGACACAATCCAAGGGTTTTAATTCAGTTGCTGAGTTAACCCTGACTTAACAGAGCTGTCACTCGCCGAGGGTCTCTCACAGCTCTCTCTGGAGTGGATTTTATTCTCATTAACTTCAGTGGATAAAGAATCGTGCCAAAAATACCTAAAGTTTTTGCTGTTATCACTTGCAAACGCCCAGATCTTGGCTTTGGGCTTCCACAGAGCCAACATTCAGTGAAGAAAGAAAAGAAGCACGAGGTACAGTCTGCAGTTTTGAGCAATGGATTAAAGCTCTTCTCTTCCATGGGCATGTTCCATGTGCAGCTACTGGACCAGGGCTGCAGATCAGCAGAAGGAACCTTGACCCAAAACCTGGAAACCAAACCACAAAGACACAACCAACCACCAGGGAATAATCCTGGGTGGGACTCCAAGCAAGAGAACTCACTCCAACCACTCAGTCCTAACTCTAACCACTGGCCTTTTGCCAATCCTGTGCCAAAAACGCAGTTTAAGGAATATTTAAGGAGTGTAATGAAGTAGATTTATGGCTGTTTAATGAAGCTCTTCCCCAGGAGCAGGCAGGGAACAGCTGTTTGGGGAACTTACAAAAGGATGGTGGAAAACAGAACCAGCAGAAGCAGAAATTCGGCTTGGATTTGAATGAAAAATGACAGGTAGGGGAAGCAAGGACATAGAAATATCTTCAAAGTGAAGGCAGTAAAGCTTGCAGATGCAAGAGATGAGTCATTCGAAAGACATAAAAATGGCATAAATCAAAATATTCAAAATATACTAACCATTTTATGGGTCAGAATGTCAAGTCAGGATGGGATGTTGTTGTTGAAGCTGACTGGGAAGAGAGAGCTGAGTGCCTGGCTAGAAAAGTGTTATCTTACAGCCAGCCATCAAAAATGAAAGGAAAAACAAACCTAGACATTAATGCCGGCAGGCAAAGGCAGGCTGGGAGCAGAAAAGCAGATCTGAATTCCACCTAACTAAATAGGACAACCTGTGGCTGAGATCAACCACAGAAAAGGTACAGCAACAAAAAAAGGCAAAGGAAATGAAGGATAACACATTCCAAGCCCACCAAAGAGAGGAGGAGGGAGGAGAACTCCCTCAGGCTGAATGGCCAGGAGAGAAGTGACACCAGAGTGAGGCGGGAGACATTTTTAAGGAGAAACTAAAGGCTGCACTGAGCTCTGCAGATGTAAATCAGGAGGAATTATCAGCACTGGTTCTGGCTTTGTGTAAGGACAGGTTGGTAAAAGCTGGGAAAGAGCAGTTTTGGTGGAACGTCAAGAGGTGAGGTCCAACTCGGAGAGAGACTCCAGGCAATTCCGCAGTGAGCTGGGAGCTGGGGCAGGGCCGAGCAGCAGAAGCAAAGGTTGTATTTCACTTTTTGTGAGGCTTTGGCACATTGAACCAAGGGGGGAAGAGTCAGGGAAAAAGGAACACAGAGGTCAGAGACTGGATCATGTGGGGTCACCAAAACCAGCCGAGGGTGGGAAGAAAGAGAGAACTCAAAACTCCTCAGTCCCTCAAACACAGAAGGAAGTTGGAAAGGTGAGGTAAAAGCAAGGAAAAGAAGTCAAGACGAAAGCTCCATAATTATAATGGCTGTTTTTCTAATTCTTCTCTGCAGTAGTTTGTCATAATTTCACTTCGTGTCAGGCTGAGCCTTGCACACTGACACTCTCCTGGCTGGGCTGTGTCCTGAAGAACTTGCAAATTGAGTATTTTAGAAGCACAGAGCCCTCAGTGAAGTGTCTGCTGCCGGCACCGAGTGATCCGCACCATTGTTCAGCTGTAATTAAACTGGAGGCACTTTATTTGCTCAGACACTACTGTTTAATTTTATCTGTTTGCTCCAGAAGGTGTTTTCCATTTTCCCAACTTTCTCCTGTGAACAGACAATGCCTAACCAATTTCCAGGAAGCAGTCTTTTTATTTTTTTTTTTTTTAAGTGAAAGGTAGATGCTGAGAAGAAGAAATTATTTGAAGTGCAAAGGTTTGCACAATCCCTGGGAGAGCCATTCCAGCCTGATGCCTTGGGACTGTTAAAACCTCTCTCCAAACAAAGGCTGCTGTGAGTGTAAATCTCATTATCATACAACAGGCCTGCCTGACCTACCTTTGCTCCTCGGTGAAGTGACTGAAATATAGACAAGGTCCAGCAGTAAAAGTAAATTTCCATTAGTCTGACGGGCCAGGATCTGAATCACTGCAGGTTTTGGGAAGGAAATTTCACTCTACCACAGCATCAGTCTGCACTGACTGGAGCCACGCTGAGCCAACTCTTTGGTTTTCAAAAGCTGGAAGAATCCAGGCAGAACTTTGAGCTGGGAAAGGGGCTGGGGATGTCAGGAGAGGGCCCTGATCGGGACTTCATTGCAACAGCTGTTCTTTTACGAGACTTTCGGGTCTAATTCACACACGAATCCCAGCCCTGCAGCAGATCTAGCAATTACTGGTTTTTCCAGGGTGGATTTCATCATTCCATTTCGGTCTAACATGGTTTTGACAAACAACAAGCCATTGCAAGGTTTCTAGGAGCTATAAAATGCCCTTTTCAATTGCCACTTGAGCCTTCACAGAACCCCAGGGCTGGTGGGAGCCCATAATAAACAAATGCCCTTTCCCTGCAGTATAGAAATTCCTATACATTCAGGAACCCTAAACTACCGAAAAGGGAACATTAAGCAGCAAATACTCCCACAGCAGGGAGCCCCATCCATCATGTCTGAAATCTGTCTTGCACAACCCACTCAGCAGAAGGGGAAGCTGCATCCAGTTTTTACCAGGACCACGTAGGTCCCTTAAAAAGAAGGAGCAAGATCCTTTTTTTGGAGGATGATTTGCATATCTTGGAGCTGGGGAATGGCATCCCATTAACAGTCCTGAAGCACAGCTTTGCTCTCAGGAGTCTTTTCAGGAGCATCACTACGCACCGAGCAGCTTTTGCAACGAGTTGTGAGGAGCAGCTTTGGAACCAGGGAAAATCCCAGAATGGACTGAGTTGGGAGAAACCTTAAATCTCATCCAGTTCCACCCCCTGCCATGGGCAGGGACACCTTCCATTATCCCAGGCTGCTCCAAGCCCCATCCAACCTGGCCTTGGACACTGCCGGGGATCCAGGGGCAGCCACAGCTGCTCTGGGCACCCTGTGCCAGGGCCTCCCCACCCTCGCAGGGAACAATTCCTTCCCAATATCCCTTCCCTCCCTGCCCTCTGGCAGTGGGAAGCCATTTCCCCTTGTCCTGGCACTCCATCCCTTGTCCAAAATCCCTCTCCAGCTCTCATATACTTCCCCTCAAGTACTGAAATGCCACAATAAAGTCACTCCGGAGCTTTCTCTTCTCAGGCTGAACGGGCAGCCTGAAGAATCCCCGGATATGGACAATCACAAGATATTTCTCCTCCCTGAACATGGATAGCTCTGAAATCAGGACTCCTGTGTGAATATAATTGGATGTTCTTTCTTAGGGGCAGGGGAAAAAAAAGGTCATTTCTGTCAATATTCCAGGTTCTGCTGGAACTCTCCAAGTTCAAGGGAATGCAATAGAAACCAGCTCTCTTTTCCCAGGCTGTTGAATGCCACATTCCCTACAGTGCCTCCTCCCTCCCAGCAGTTTTGGGAAGTGCAGGGAGACCTGGAATCCAGTCCCTTCAGAGGCTGACACATGGGACAGGCTCTCATACAAAGGCTCAGTTCCACCCTCAGGGTTTAGGGGAAAACCCAAAGCTTCAGTGGAATTTGAATAATTGGTGAGCCCCGGGCTGGCTCCCAGCACTCTGAACTCAGGATTGGTTTCATGCTGGTGAAGGGAGAATCCACGTTTTACCAGTCTTAGGTTTAATGGGATCCAATAAAGATGCAAATTTCCCAAAGAATTAAACATACATGCCAAGATGGAGCTGCAGCCAAGCATATTTTGTAATTAAAGCCCTCTCCTTGTCTCCAAGCAGTGGGCTGGGCAGGCTCCTCACAGAACTGGTGTGAAATGGTGGCAGTGGGTGTTGTGGGCTGGCTGAGGGATTTGTTACGTGGGTCCCAGTTCTGCACTTCATATTTGGCTCAACTAAAGGATGCTTCCTCCTCCTACACTCCAATGAAAAGTCACTCAATATTCCAGTTTGCAAAGGGCAGTAATGCCTGCTTGCAAAAAGCCACCGTCACCTTTGATCCAAGGACACATTTGTGCTGATTGGATTGTCAAAAAAATATTTTAAGCTCGTGTCTGTCAGAATCTGGGTCACTCTTTGTAATATGGGTACATTCAGATTTGATTTATGGGGTTAATAAATCATTAATAGATGTTGTGGGGCTAAGTAATCCACATTTTAGATGGCTACAAGCAATCCATTAACCTGCTGGGCTCCTGCAGCCTGTAGGAATTAACCATTTATGGAAATTGCTGGAATACAAATGAGCCTTTTCACTGCTTCTTTACCATGACTGAAACTGATCCTTAATGGGAAGAGTATTTCTAACAGCAGGTGAATTTGGGGAAGGAGAAAGACAACACCTGGCTACTAACTCCCAGATTCTCTGGATCTTTTCCATGGTCCTGGGGCACTAAATCAAACTGCTGTGCCTAAAACTTCCTCATATTTGAACTGGAGGTGACTGGTTGCCTCACTCATGGCAGAGATCACTGTTTGTTGTGTGGGATGAGATTTTCTTGCAAAGGACAACTCACCTGAACAGAGTTTTTGCTTGCTCACAATCACAGAATCATGGAATGGTTTGGGTTGAAAGGGACCTTAAAGCTCATCCTATTCCAATCCGACACCTTCCACTATCCCAGGTTGCTCCAGCGTAGCCCTGGGCACTCCCAGGGATCCAAGAGCAGCCACAGCTTCTCTGGGAATTCCAGCCCAGCCTCTCCCCACCCTCCCAGCCAGGAATTCCTTCCCAATTTCCCACCTCAAGCTCCCCTTTCCTAGAGGGAAGCCATTCCCCGCGTCCTGTCCCTCCACCCCTTGGCCCAAGTCCCTCTCCAGCTCTCTCGGAGTCCCTTTAGGCACTGGAAGGGGCTCTGAGGTCTCTTCTCCAGGCTGAACAGCTCTCCCAGCCAGCCAAGGATTTTGTTTCAATTCCCATTAGTTTATAGTGAAATTATCTCTCGAAAATGCTTCTTTCCTAGCTCTCCATTTGACAGAATGTGCTTTACATGGTGAGAACCAACTGTAAATCCCAGCCACAAGACATCTTTAGGACAAATCTCTTTAGTTCTGAGGCTGCACCTGCAGTCCTGGGGACAGTTCTGGGTCCCTTGTGACAAGAAGGACATTGAGGGGCTGGAGCATGTCCAGGAAAAGGAACGGAGTTGGGGAAGGTGCTGGAGCACCAGGAGCAGCTGAGGGAGCTGGGAAAGGGGCTCAGCCTGGAGAAAAGGAGGCTCGGGGGGACCTTCTGGCTCTGCACAACTCCCGGAGGAGGGGGGCAGCCGGGGGGGTCAGGCTCTGTTCCCAAACGACAGGATGAGTGGGAACAGCCTCAAGTAGCACCAGAGGAGGTTTAGGTTGGATATTAGGGAAAATTCCTTCATGGAAAGGGAGATGGAGGAGTCCCCACCCTCGGAAGTGGCACTTGAGGCCACGCTTTGTGCCGACCACAGCGGTGGCGCTGGTTGACAGCCGGACTCGATGACCTTAGAGATCTTTTCCAACCACAACAACTCTGCGATTCCATGACTTTACAGAGGCTGCTGAGCTGGAATTCGGCTGTGTGAGCAGGAACCCTCCCACCCCGTGCCTGCGCCCTGCAGGGACTCACGTCGGGCATGATCTCGATCTTCTCGTAGCGGCGCTTGTAGGGCAGCGTGAGCACCTCGGCGCGGCGGTAGGACATGGCCGGGGGCTGGCAGTCGATCATCAGGTCCGTGCGGTGGGACTGCGTGGGAGGGGGCTGCGTGTACTGCTCGGGGCACACCACGTGCAGGGGCTGGAAAAGAGCAGCGTGGAATTCCCGTCAGCACTGGAATAAACTGCGCCAGGAGCAGGCGTCGTGTGCAGCAGCGACCCGCCCGACATTTGTGTCTTTAATCGCCACTTCGATATCACAGTTGCCACAAGGAGAGAAAATATAAAAATATTAAATAGCTTTTTCTCCCAAATCCTTGGCAGATAAACTGGAAGCAAATGGCAACAGTGGTGGAGACCATCCCAAGTGTCAGCACTCAAGGCTGCAGAAACCTCGGCCGTCAATAACCAAGGCTGCAAAAATGTCAGCACGAGCAACTCCTGGAGCTGTCCAGCACTATGTTAACAAAGCATAAACAGGCTGGTTGCCACTGCAGGATTTAAGGAAGTCAAAGCAGAAGCCAGTGGCTTCTGCAAGCTGCTCTGGAGACAGCACAACACATCAGCAGTAACAGGGAAGGAGATGTTTATCCACACCCAGGCAGTGGCAGTTCTATCAGCTTGCAGTGACAAGCCAGGTCGCAGAACAAAGAGATAAAGTGATCCAGGCGCTGTTAGGAGGTTTGGAAGAATGTTGTATTTCAGAGTTCAGCAAGATAGAACAGCAGGGAAAAACTCAGCCAGAAAAAACCTGGGCATTATTTTAATTATGTAAAGAGTCAGAAAGCAAATTTTAGTAGAAACAAATTGGATGGGCTACTAAAGCCCCAAAGAGTCAAGGGGGGACAGCAGATCCTACAAGAAGCCTCTTTTCCTTAGAGCTCTCCTAAAGCAGAGCTCAGTGCTGTGTCCTCCTCATGGAAAAAAGGATCTGGCTGTTGTCTCCATTTTTGTTTAATGTAACATTTGCTCACAATCCATTTATTTATTACGGCTGTGTGAAGAAACATAAGAAAAGGCAGCAGAAAATTCATTACCTGGACTTCTTTGAGTAATTTAGACACCTGAATAAAATTGAGTCTCGTGTCAATGGGACAGTAAACACACTTCATTGCCAAGGGCTGATAGGGAGCCAGGGCATCCAGGTAAGAGAAATCGGGTTCTGGAAAGAGAAATGTTGAAAACACTCAAAGCCCATTAAGAACAAAGATGGCCCAATTCCTCTCTGATTCCAGTTTAGTCAGAGCTGTTGCTCAATGTTAATTCTGTTACAGATTTCTCTTCCCTTCCTCCTTCCCTCACCCATTATTTTCAATTAATTTGATGAAAATTACGCCCACAATTACTCTTACCTTAATCAAGCAACAGAGAAATACTATTTCATTTGAACACATTATTGCATGATTTTTAGAACAAATTTAATCGAGACAAAAACATCATCTCTTATTTTTAATCAGATCCCGTAAAGGAGAGCAAAATGTAGACATTTTGAGCCTTGTAATCCAAATAGCAAGCTGGTTTTTACTGTAACAAAAATGCAGCATAAAGATAGTATCTTGATATATAAATATATATATATTTATTCTTTTGAATCTAAAAGCCAGGTTTGGACTGGTGGGAAACCAAGGGTCCTTTTATTAAAACCTCAATTAGAGGTTTGCCAGGGAAAAGTCATGCACTGAATTGGCTTTTACTCCCACAGAGAGTAATAAAACATTGAGAATACTACAGAAAAAGATTATTTTTTTTGGTGAATGACAAATGTAGATCTCAGGTGACACAGTGTAGGATACAAGTAACCTCTTGATTCTGGGGGTCACCAGCTCGTGGTATGGAAAAGATTATGCCAATCCTATCTCCCTGATAATTGTGGGATAGGTGGCACAAAGGGAATGCTGGAAAAAAAAGAACTGGTATTAGTTTGGTAAGTACAGAATGGGAAGAAGAAAAAGGGATGCATGAAAGCCTCATCTGCTGGATTATCCTGAACCACAGGGCCTCAAAGGACACCAGGCAGAGTGAAGTGCAGTTCAAGCCTGGCTGGAACACAGCAGGAGGAATTTCTCTGGGACCTGCTGAGGCTGTGAAAGGATGAATTTAAAGGAAACTGAAATTCAAAGCCTCCAGTCCAGATTTAAAGAGCCATCCAGGATGTTCTGACATGGCAGCAGAGCAGAAAACCAGAAACTGGCTGCTTTCTCATGCAGAGAGCAAGAAAAAAAATCTCCTTCAAACCTTACCAGAGGAAGTTCAGCACCAGCGTGACATCCAACAAAAAGACAAGTTAATTGCTCACCTAAAAATCTAAAAATCTCAAAATCTGCTGCTGGCTAAGCACCACGGAGCACAATGTGGGGATTTTTACCCTGAGAGAACAGAACATGGCACCAGGCAATGATACAAATGTTTGGAACTGTCAAAGGGATAATTTTCCCAAGCTTAAAGCAATTGTCAGAGTAGCTGCCTGGGAATATTAAAGTGAGAAATATTAACAAAAAATGAGTATTGTACAAGGACGTGTACATGCAGCCATGAATCCACAAACATGAAATAAAAATTACACTGGGCAAAAAGCCATGTTAGTTAAAAGCAGATGTGGTGGTGGCAATGAAACAAAGCCTAAAAGTATCGATGTAAAAATGGCATTTTATGTCAGTTAAGTTTAACAGCAATGAACAGAAGTTTAAAAATAGGAATACTGAGAAAGTTGGTAGTTGAAGAATGATCAGTGATCACTTAGGGTTAAATCAGAAGGCATTTGAAAAGTCACTAGGAAAACCAGAAAACTTTAGTCAGGCAGAGGTTCTCTGCTAGAGATGTGCCATTAAAATGTAAAAATTAAGTTAAAAAAGTTATCAGAATGGAGATTTTCCATGCATCTGAGGTCGTGGAGAACACAGGGATTTGAGGCAGCACCTACTCAGCATTTCTGAATCAGCAGGTTCAGACGATGTACAGACATGGAGTTTTGGTCTAGGAATCCCATATAAAATCCAGCCCAAAGCCTCTCTGAACTACTAATAAGAACAGGAGAGCCTTGGAAAAGGGAGAAATTCTAATGAAGGAATCCTAACACGGGACTTGGGAGATTTAGAATGTTAAAAACACAGCTTGAGCTGGGCTCACAGGGAACTCATGCGACACACAGGAACTGCTGTTTTGAAATCACCCAAAATCCCAAAGTCACCTGTCTGGAGGCAGAAAGTGCTTGTCAAGGACAGATATTGACTTTTCCTGACAGAATTACAGGTCTTTAGCTTTTCCCCCAAGACTCCTGATTTACTGCTGCCTGATAGTGAGTTATAAAACCTTCCACTGTACCAGCACTGACGTGCATGAGCCGGTTTTAACATCTCCCAGGGAGCTGGTTTTTAAAGGAGACTTCTTTACACCGTGTCTTCTCCTAGAATTTCTTTGTGGCTCAGTGGTATTCAATATTTTTAATCAATAATCTCCTCAATACTGCTCCAGCAGTGATGTCTGCAGGTGACACCAGCCAGCAGAGCAGCACCACGGTTCCCTCACAGCCAGGTCCTGGCTGCTTTAATTTATATTCTTGTCGCTGTTTTTTACATTACAGATTGGAAAGGTGGAGACCAACTGCTTCTTGAGGACTGAACAAGCAGTGTTCATTAACAATGCAGGATGGTCTGTAGTTAAAAGGTTCTAATTACAGAAACCAGGAGTTTTTCACAGGAAAAGCTACAATATCATCTGCTCTCACACGCTGCTCCAATGGACTGGGGCTCTCTCAGAACCACAGGAGATTTCAGCTTAAAACAGAAAAGTAATTAAATAATGGAAATCAGTGGCATCAGTGGAGGTGCTTCAGATTTTCACTGGTACTAAGAACAGAAGAATTTAATCTGCTAGGAATTTCTACAGACATGGACCACGGAATCATTTAGGTTGGGAAAAAATCTCTAAGATCATCAACTGCCAAACCCAGCACGAAACCATGTGGTTTTGTTCCAGCTGAGACAACCATAAGGAAATAGGTCCAGGACTAGACAGTCATAAGGCAGTAGGACCATCATGCCCAGGGGATGTGCCCACAGACAGAGATAAAAGCCATGGATAGGAAGAATTTAGGAAAAGAAAAAGCACAAGCATCTGGAATCACTGTGCACTCCAAGGTCCCTCAACTAAAGCAGCTCTCAACTGGAGTTTCACTGAGTACCAACTGGGAATGAATCTCCAACACCATGACCTGCTGCACCCCCAGGTTGTTGGGAGTGACATTTAGATGCCTTAACAACCTGCCAGGACCTGGCTCTGACAGAAGTGCTCGATTGCCTCGGTTCACTGAAGGATTAGGATCTCGCACAGAAAGGTCAATTGCCTCTCCTTACAGAAGACAGAGAGTCAGAGTTCTTGCCATTAGAGGCCGGTTCCTGACACCCTGGGCAGCACACTCACAACATGATTAATGCCGCTGGTTCCCTGGGGATTCATGGGAAGCACACCCCAGCAAAGGCTCTGCACACTCTGGCTTAATTGAAGACCTGACTGGAGTAGAATTCACTATTTCCAAGACAATGCATATCCACATTGCAATTTTACCCAATTACTGTAATTAGGGCATGTCTCTTGAACTGCCTCAAAGGTCAGGAGGGATGGGAACTGCAGCAGCCGTACCTTTAGTGCTGTGGTACCTTGCACCATTTCCCAGCAGAAACACAGTTTGGATTTAAAGTCCCTGCAGGAACCCCCTCGTGTCTCCCCTCCCTTTTTATAGGGTTAATTACACACTTTAAACCTCCCCAAATTTGCTTAACAGTATCACGATACTGTCACACTTTTTGGTGCCAATATTGTGAAAGAGCCAAAGGGACTTGCTCATCACTAGCCTCGAGTTTACAGTTAAAAAAATAAAGAAGGAAAGAAGGAAATAACTCTTTCCCAGCCCTTTTTTCTTTAGCAGGTCTTGTGCTTTCCAGCAGCTTTGCTATTCACTAAAAATTGGAGGAAAATAAACTTAACAGTGGGACTCCATCCCGCCCTTGCTGTGGGAGTAGGTTTGATCTCTTCCTCAGGGCTCTCCTCTCCAGTTCTAATTACTTTGTCCAAGTCTGAAATTCACACCTTTTTTACCTGCCTAAGTCACACAGAACACACCTCTCATTATCCCAGAGCTCTTTATACACAAAACCAGGAGAAAGGACCTAAAGGATTATTCTTTGCCTTCTCAGATCAGGACAATGCCCACTGCAGGGCTCTGGGTGACACATCAGGTATGAACAGACCTGCACAGAACCTCAGCTCCAGGGGAGGCCCTGAAGGATTTTTAATCAGGGTCAGCACTAGAAGCAGATGGAGAGAAGTGGAGGAACTTAAAAGACCTGTTGAGCACTGAGAAAGGAAACAGCTCCCCCGGGGGAATGAGCCAGAGCTGTACCTTGAACTACAAATGTGTCTGCCAGCCAAAAAACATCTGAACAAAGCTCAGCCCAAAGGCAGGAACAGCCCAGATCCCTGTGCCAGGTTTGTGTGGGGTGCACACTTCTGGGTCAGCAGTGAGGAAAGAAACCTCTTTAGAAACACTGCCTGATGAAAGGGCAGGAGAAGGGATGAGGAAAGGTTTGTGGTTCCAGTGGAACGTGGAGAAGAAGTGTTTCTCCTTTCTGACCAGCATCTTAGGTCTTGCCTGAGTTTAACTTGCAGCCAGCTGCTTTTAATTCAAAAATTAATTTCCTGTAGGCATTTTACTGCTGTGCATAACAAAGATTTTGCTCAGATATGGCAGGAATGGACTCTGCGTGGCAAAGGTTGGCTCTGCAGGGCTACTCTGAATTAAATGGCACAATAATTACATTTGTCCTTGCAGTCAGTCCTGGGGCCTTAATTTAGGTAAGCTCCTACTGAAGTCAAAAACTTCTGTCCCAGAACAAATGAATAAAGCCCCAGGGATGTGGCCACACTTAACCAGAGTGCACAAACTGTTAATTTGATAATGATATCATTATTTTACTTACCTGTGAATATAACAGTGTTCAAGCTGGATTTTCCCCATAGCTCCATGAAATGCACCACATCCCCAAACCTGAGAGAGGGATGCCCGGTGAACACAACACAGGGCTGCTTGAAGTCATTGCTGAAGTCTCCATGGATGCTGGGATAATGTTTCAATTTGTTTGTCTGAATGAGCTGGAAGAAAAACAAAAATCCAGACAGTGCAACTTTTCATGCCTCTGTGCTTCAGTGTGTTTATTTACATGAGACTATAAATGTTCCACAATTTATTCCTAACTCGTCAGAGAGTCCCTTCCTGTATACCTCTTAGATTTTTCCAACAAATTTAGTCATGACTGTCATAAATGTTATGAAAAGGAAGTCAGAGGCCAGGGGCCTCCATGTCCTTGCTCTCATTTCTTTGGTACCAGCAGGATGGTGACTGGGAGGAAATTCTGCAAACACTCCCTGCTTCGAGTTCCCTGGAGTGAGCAGAGTGCTCAGCTGCCAAATTCACAATAAGCTCTTTTTTTCCTATTTGCCATGTCTGCAAAGAGCTCTGGGCTCATGTTTAACCTGCTTTTCTTGCATCACAGCAGTACCAGGCACTTTTGCCTTCAGCAGAATGTTGCTGAGCTTCCCCAGTCTAAAGGGTTCACACAAAGTCAAACCTGCTGAAAAAGAACAGACTGACTTTCCCTTCCTTAACTATCTCTGAAACCAGTAATAAACAAGAACTAAGAGCAGTAAGATGTTTTGCAGACACAGTGCAATCAGCTCTGCAGGTGGAACAGATTTCTTTACTAAGATGGAGAAGTTTATTTATCAAGGCACTTTTCAAAGAGTTTTGCTTTATTTCTCCTGCCACTGTTTTCTAATCTGCAAAACAAGGTGCAACTTAAAAAGCAATTTAATAACCAGGCTGTGAAGCATTTTCATGCAATATTTTGCAAGTTTTTCCTCGGCAGGTATGTGCTTCCATCTCCAGCCTGAAAATAACTGTAAATACAGTTTTCTTAAAAAGCAAGGAATTTAACACGAAATCACAGACTGAACAGCTGAGAGAAAAACCACAGAGATAAAGAGTGTGAGGGAGGGAACCGTGCTTCCTTTGTCAGCCAGTTTTTAAAGGAGGTTGGGCTGTTCAACAAATCATGGAATCATGGAATGGTTTGGGTTGGAAAGGAACCTTAAAGCCCGTCCTGTTCCACACTCTGCCATGGGCAGGGACACCTTCCACTAGCCCAGGTTGCTCCAAGCCCCATCCAATCTGGCCTTGGACACTTCCAGGGATCCAGGGGCAGCCACAGCTTCTCTGGGAATCTGTGCCAGGGCCTCCCCACCCACAGAGGGAAGATTTTCTCCCTAATACCTCATCTAAACCTTCCCCACTTCAACTTAAGGCCATTTCCCCTCGTCCTGTGTTACTTTTTACCATGGCTGATCTAAGGTGCCTGCAAGGAAATGAAGGGAAACTGAGAATTCTCAGCAACTTGTGCACCACAAAGCACCTCAGAATTCAAGGTTATGGCACAATTCTGTAGGTGCACATGGATCACTTCCACGTGGATCCCCGAACCATGGAGGAAGTAGAAACCGGACTACATTTTCTGCAGTTTACAAGTAATATCTAATTCCTATTTAATCTTCAAGAGGGAAATTGGAAAAAACCACCCAATAACTGCTCTGGCAGTTGATAGGCACTGAATCACAAAAACGTTCCTGCAATTATACTGCTAAAGATTTCTGATTAACACATCTGGAGCGCAGGGTTTAGAATCTAAACTCAGCTTCAGTAATAAAAATTGCAGTTTAGCAGACAATGGGTAAAACAAATTTGAATCCATAAAATACTGACATTTAAATGAACTTGTAGGAAATGGCCTCAAAAAGCATTTCCCTGTTTTTTTTTCTTTTTGAGGGAAGCCAAAAGTCTCAAAACTGAAGCTGTGGAAGCAGCTTAAACTGGGTAAACTGGAAGAGGAGGATGATTTCTATTTCAAACATTAAATGGGATATGTGACATTCCAGGGGAAAAGTCTTCCAGGGACAGGCAGAAAGGTCAGGGAAAGACATTCCTACAGCCAGCATTTATCTAAGACACTCCTGAAACCCACAAACTGTTCTTCCAGCATCTTCCTTCACAGGTTCCTTCAAATGATAGATATTTGTATGCAGCATTCAGATCTTTGGGAAGATATGAGAGCAGCACTGGGTGTGGAAAGCAGTGAACAGCTCATTTCCCTGCCATACCTCCACAAATGTTCACTGCTCAGCAACATAAAAGCTGTATTTTCTTCAAAGCATTATGGAAGCTTCAAATCCCCTCCTATTGCTTTGTAAAGACACACAGGAGCTCTAATCCAGTTTTCAGGAGCTCGTTGGTGATGATTCTTTTTTCATCTTTTCTTTTTATCTTGCCAGATCTTTTCTGATAAGCCTGGTGAGGCTTCAGAGCTCAGCTCACAATCCCTGACTCTTACAGGTGGACAGAGCAGAGGTGAAAGGCTACAAAAACAAGTTTAGAGACGTTCTACTCACTCCAGTGAGAAAGCAGCTGGTGGATTTTAGTGTCTACAGTAAAGTCTCTTCTAATCACCCCATCAAAAATACATGGAGCTGAACTTGCAAAACAGGTCCAACAAAATTTCCCAAATCATTAAGGGGACAGAGTTTGTAATGATTTGTGCAGGTTTTTTGTATCTCCAGATGAGACGGGGTGTGTAAACCTTTGCTGTGCCACAGTGAGACCTCCGGCCTGGGTCAAACCCAACGCCTGGCACGGAGCCAGCCAATATTTCCACAGTGGGCCTGGTTTCTGGAAAGCACAAGCAACATTCAGAGCATCTTTTTACAGAAAGAACCACTATTGACTGAAAGCTTAAGAGATAGGGGCTGGTAAAGTACTGAATCAAGAGTGAGAGCTGGGTTTTTCTGAAATCCCAAATGGTTCTGCTTCCCTTTAAAGCTGTAGACTTGATTTACAGGGTCAGCAACTGCTGCTATAAACAGGATAAATCTCCAGAGCCTTTGTGTACCCTTTGTTGAAGTGAGCCAAAATACACTGATATTTACTCTGTGTGCATGTGTGTGTGTGCTCTGTATCCAGAATTTGGAACAGATGTGGGAATGCGAGACGCATTTATTACTTCACCTCCCTCACTCCCTTCATCAGATCAACACTAACAGGGGCCTAATTCTGTCACAGAATATCCAGAGTTGGAAGGGACCCCTGTGGATCATTGCGTCCAGCTCCTACATGCTAAGATTTATAGCACAATTCTATACAATACTATAAAACAAACCATAATACTACACAATCACCTGGTTCCAGGTATTTATTTAAATGTGTTATGCAGGAACTGGTAAATGGAGGAGGGAATCAAAGATGAAGAAGACAAATGCTGGTATTTAAGACCACAGAATCAATATTACTCCCATCCCGGTTCTTTTTTGAGTCAGAAAAAAGGGTTTTTGCAGCCATTTCTCTTAGATCTTGCTAACAGCATCCTTAATAAGAGCACAGTAAATCCAAATCCTCCCTCCACTGGCAAATACTGATCAATACAAATTATCTCTCAAATTTTATTGTTGCAGACATTTAGAGGAGTCTGGATTCACTTATCTTAGAGCCTGAAATCGCCCATGCGAAGACCGAACCGAGAGGAACAATTCAGCTACAACAATTGAGCCATTCATTTATAAACATAAAGCCTCCACCTCCACAAAAGGGATGGGGCAGAGTGTACAGTGCATGGATCCTGTTAAAATGATCAAGCAGACCCCTAATTCCTCATCTGGGGCTGGGCTGGGCTATTCCTGCATGGAATTTGGTAAGACACCACACATTGGTTCTGGGATACCAGAACAACACTTCCAAGCTAAACAAATTACTGGTTTATGCTCCAGTTTCCAGCAAGGCATTGTGGAGCTTCACTCTGAGCCTGTTTAGACAGCTGATCCTTGGATCTAATGGATACAGGGGCTTGGAAGTGAAAGCCACACCCTGCCTTGCCAGCCTGTATTGACAAATACTTGGGATCTCCACTTGTTCACTTTGCTGTCACAGACTCTCTTCCCTCAGAAATGCCTTCAAAAAGAAGCTCTTTTAGTTTGTGCACCGCTAAAAGGGTGCAGGAGAGACTTCAACAAGAACCTGGACACTCCATTTTTATTAACTTTAGCAGGAACTGATGTCCAAATCCATCCCTACAAAGCTGAAGCACTTTAGCCCACATTCCTTGGTGCTTACAGAGGGAAAGTATTCCCTGTTCACTCCGACTGGATGTTAGGAAACAAACTGCCACCACAAGAACTGTACCAGGACTGTGTAGGAGGAGATAAGATGAACATCTACTGCTCCATTAAAGTGGAATAAAACAAGGAGGGAGAAATGTTTCGGGTTCTCTGCAGAGCTGAACATGCGTCTGGTTTTATTCAGCAGAGCAGAACAAGGAATGAGTTCAAAACACGCAACATAAATCATAAAACTGGAAAATTTCCATGCAGAGAACGCAAAAGCTTCAAACAACTGAGCGTAGAGAGTGAGAAGAAATAAAAATAGTAATTGTAGAGACAATGAAGATGCTTTTATTTATCCTCTTGTGACAATAATAAAAGCATAGTTAAGTGAAATGCCAAATTCAATCACAGCTGATTAAAGGAAGGAATTATTCTGTTCTACTACACATCAGGCACTGCTGGAACTCATTGCTGCAAGGGACAACATCGAGGATCTGGGGGATTTTTTGTCTTCTTTGTTTTTAAATCTTGCTGTTTATACAACTAACAGGAACATCAAATTTCAGGACCAGCAGCATGCTGGGCTGGGCTTGTTCTGTGGATAATTAGAAGCTTATTTCCTGGCCTGTCCCTCTCTGATGTATCAAGCCAGGCATGTTATTAATGCTTCCTAAGAAGTAAGAGGCATGTCTGAGTAATTCCCTATTTTCCTCCAACAACTGAGCAGTTAAGCACATCTTTTCATGATGGGCAATTTCAGCACAGGTTACATTGCACAAGCCTACCATTACTTTGAAAAAAGCCAAGCAATTCTCCACTAACAACCTCTCCGATAGAAACCATCATTCACTGTCTGTTTCTGATACTCATTAAAAATCCCCTGAAGTGCCAGTAAGCAAAGCTTCTGCCTGGGGGTGGGGGGGGTTGTGGAGGCCCAGGATTGTGCTGGGAAGAGGTTTTATGGATGTTTCACACTGTGTGAATGAAATACAGTGTCAGGCGTGAGATTTTGGAGATTTAACAAGGAACCCATGGCAGGTGCTGAGCACTGGGGCCCTGGCACGGACATCCTGTGGGATGTTCCATCCTGCACCTGGAACAGGCACGTTCCTCCCTCTGTGCAGGGAAGCTGATCTGGGATCCACTGCTGGGAGGCCTTTCCTACATCATTACCCTGATCTACACATGAAGCACAGAGCAGTTCTTGCAAAGCTGCTCCAATAATTTGGCAAAATCTCACTATCAACAGGCCCCATGAGAATATAAAAAGTCCTAGGAATTAGAGGACAGAGTTATCATTCTATAAGACCCATCATATAAAGTGGGTTAATTAATCCAGTCTTTGACAGCTGCATATTTGGCTTCTTATTTTTGGATGGGTTTTCACTGAAATCTGCCTGTTCCAGTGAATATTGTGAACCAGAATATGGGCTGTCAGTGAATCCAATGACACTGTGGATCCACAAGGACACCCCAGAAAGCAGGGATGGAGGGCAAGACAGAAAGCACAGCCAACAGCAAGGCTGCAGAGCCTTTGGAACTGAATTGGAGAATTTGGAATTGATTTATCAGTGGGAATGAATTTTTTGGTTATAAAATAAGAGGTGAACAGGTGGCTTGCCCTGCAGTCCACATTATTCTTGGTAACAGATTATACATAATTCACTGCACGTCCTGCTTGAAACACATTCAAGCATCTGGAAAGAGTGAGGGCTCCTGGTCAGATCCTACTTCCAACAATGCCTTTGAAGCACCTGCAGATGATAGATACGATGGGTAATGGCAATTTCCAGAACAAGTCCCTGGATGAGGGATCTCCGAGGAAAAAAAACACCCAGTGTCTATAGAAGCATTTAATTTCTGGGCTCTTAAACCTGCCATGGCCACTGTGCACATCTCATCAAACAGCTGGGACCACAGCAACTAAATGAAGCAGTTTTCTGCACGTCCCAAGTGGCTCAGTGGCTCACAGGAGTAGGATTTAGCTAAAATTCTCAGTCCTGTTTCTTCCTTTCCCAGCCTGCCTCTTGTTTACTTCAGTGGGAAAACTACCTGTTCCCAGGGGAGAATTTCCTGTCCTGATATGTGAGATAACTCTGAAGGCATCAGTTATATTTAATGTCTGCTTGGCTAAAGCTTCCCCTCAAATTATTATTTTGTTGCAGGGAAGATCCCCTCACTACATGTTGCAGGGAAATTCTCCAAAATTAGGAGCCTCGTTTTTCTTTGCTTCATTACAATGCTCAAGTAATTTCATTTAAAATTGCCACTGACTGCAGTCAGTGCTGCTAACTTTAAATTTTGATATAAAATCTCTCTTTCAAGATACCATTCCTCATGCAGCAGACGTGGTGCCTGCTTCAGTGAGGGAGGAAGGAGCTGGGATGAGTAAGCTATCTCTGATAACAAGCTCTTAGTTTCACAGACTTGGAAATAAACTGCTTGGACAAAGGGAATGCTCGTGGTTGCAGTTGATAAGAGCAAACATCCCACACCAGATCTCCTTCTGCGGGGGAAGGAGTGAACCAGGCCAGCCTGTGCAAGTGATAGGCTGGAATAAACAGGGTAATTCTGGACTTGAGGGAACACCATCACTCATTCCTCCCTCACGCTCCTAAATTCACCACAGGAAGCAAAGGAAAAAAAAACACTTTTATGAAAAATTACACAAAACTTAAATAGCTATAGAAGGGTTCATCAGAAAACCAACAGCTACACTGTGTGGACTGTGATCCAGAAAGTAAACAAGAGCATGGTTAACTCACCTCAGCGTGGGGAAAAGGAGGTTCTGGAAGATACACCTTTGTTTGTTTGTTATGACACAACCTTTAAAAGAAAAGGAAATCAGCCAGGTTAGAGGTGCAGCACATCCTGCAGCATCTGCTGCCATCTACTGTTACACTTTTGGGGAAAAATGGTTTGGATCTGAGGAACCAGGTGCAAAATCACCGATTTGTCCTGTTGCTGCCAGTCCTTCTGGTTGGAGGACCCACACCTACAGGACACAACACCTCAGTCACAGCAGGATCACACAGAGAAGGTGCAAGGCAGCAGAAGGTGATGCTGTACACACTGGAACAGAGCTCCTCTGCTGCTCAAGACAAATCTGTAACTCACCATCCTCAGCGGTTGCTCATCCAGACCTCAGCAGTTTTTGCAAAGCCAAATCATCTGTCAACAGAAACATTCCACTTGCCTCATCCCACTTCTCGGCAGTGACCTGGTTCTTTTGCTCATTCTAATCTAATTCCCTGTGCATTTTATTATTGCGGCTACAATGTTGGTAAACTGCCTCTCCCCAAGGCTCACTGTGACCTGGCATCTTCCATCAATCACTTATCTTTAAAACAGATATTGAGAGCTGTTGATGAGCTCTACCCAGACTCCTGATTCATCCTATTACAGCAGCTAAAAAAAGCTGTTTGTCAGAGGTCTGCGTGATGTTACAATGATCTGCAGTGACACTGTCCTGGTGGCTTTTTCTGGGAAACACTGCTTGCCTCAGGCTTGCACTTCATTAAAAAGAAATGAGCCTGGGTCAAACTAATTTTGATGAAGTCTAAGGGATACTAAGAGCAGGACATTTCCCTTAGCTGAGTAAAGGGTAGAATTAAAGGCTGGAATCCCTGAATATCAATCACAGTTCTGACTCCAAACCTTTGTATTACAGATGTTCAACCTTTGCCTCCATTTCCACGTAAATCCACCAGATTTCAACTCTCTTTACAATTCTCCTGAGAGATGAATTCACACAAGATTTCCAGGACCTGTCTTTTCTTTTCTGAACTCCAAAATCTGGAGAGGAAGAGAAAAGCTAACTTATTGTATTTAATATTCTAGAGCATGTCTCCATTTGCAAGAATTTGGAAAGAGTTCCAAGTGGTTGGGTTCTCCTTTCCAGAGCTCAGAATCACAGAACGGTTGAGCTTGGAAGGGACCTCCTGAGATCATCAAGTCCAAGCTCTGCTCAAGCAGTCTCAGCGGAGCAGATCATCCAGGACTGTGTCCAGTTGGATTTTGATGTCCCCTTAGCAAAGTCTCCACAACCTCTTTGCACAGAAGCTGCAGTGTTTCATGGAATCATGGAATGGTTTGGGTTGGAAGGGACCTGAAGGATCATCCAGTTCCAACCCTCTGCCATGAGCAGGGACATCTTCCACTATCCCAGGTTGCTCCAAGCCCCATCCAACCTGGCCTGGAAGATTTCCAGGGGTGGGGCAGCCCCAGCTTCTCTGGGCAACCTGTGCCCGGGCCTCTCCACCCTCACAGGGAAGCATTTCTTCCCAATAGCCCCTCTAACCCTGCCCTCTGGCAGTTTAAATCCCCTGCCCTGGTGGAATTTTACGTGTTTTAATTTGTTCTGCCAGTGGGCCCTGCTGAAGAGACTGATCCCTCATCCTCGTTGCTTCCCATCAGGTGTTTCTACACAAAGATCTCCCTGAGCTTTCTGCTCTCCAGGCTGCAGAGTCCCAGCTCCCCCAGCCTCCCCTCATCCCCACTGCCCTGTGCTGGCTTCATTCCAGAAATCCCACATCCTTCTGGTACTGGGCAGCCCAGAACTGGACAGAAGACTGTCCATGTGCCCTCAGCAGTGCTGAGCAGAGCAGGATCTCCTCTCCTGACCTGCTGGCTCTGCTCTGCCTCATGCAGCCAGGACACTCTTGGCCTTTTCTTGCCACAGCTCAGCAAAATAAAGCCTGAAAACTCTATTTTGCTTAGCCAGGGACATCATGGTAGAGTTTGGGGGGCTAAGACTTGCAAACAGGCACAGCTAAAACTCACTCAAGTCAGGAACATAACTTACTCATTAGTGTAAGTACCAAAAAGCAGAGACTGAGTTTGCACATTCTGTAGGAAATGATCCTTCCCTAATTATAGAACACATTCTTACACACACACACCCACACACACCCACACCCTGGTGACTCCAGGAACGTGTTCACCATCCCAAACAGGTGTATTTTACAATCTGTCAGGTAGAGATAACCTGCACCTGCCTCTTCCCACAGCTGAGGGTGCACTTGGGGCTGCCCCGGCACACCTACCACTCGGCAAAGATCTGGGAGAACTCCAGGGAGCTGTTGGCAACAGGTGAGATGAAATAAAAGGGGACGTTGGAGAGTCCTGCAGAGTCAATGTACTGATAGAGGCACTCCAGCAGGTCGTAGATCACTCCAGAGGGGTAACAGGGAACCAGCACATTGCCTCCGTTCCGGACAGTCATCGCTAAGGGAGAGAGAACGAGAGAAATCAATTCACTGGGTTCGTATTTAAACTTTTAATAGATTCCTTTCATCCAAATGTTATGTAAAAAGCAGCTTTTGCATGAATTAGCACAACACATTATGCACATGAGCTGGGAAGAAAACCTCTGATCATTAAACGCGTTTATTTCCTGCCTTCTCCGGCTCAGTGGAGCGGTTCTACTCCTTTAGCTGGGGGCACACGACAGCCTGAGCACATGGAAAACTCCTGACAGGAGAGGGCGGCCGTGCACCGGCACAGGAGGATAAAGGAGTGACACGAACCACCTCAGCATCAATATAAACCCTGCTCCATCTCTCAGCTGTCCCCCAGAGGGGAAGGGCAACAGCTCTCAGGTCTCAGCCAAAAGCACTGCACATGGTGAGCTGTTCTGTGCTTGGATTTCAGCTGAAAGGCTGAAGGTGTGGTTATTTCAAACAGCCCTCAGAGCTGGAAATGGGTGATGGAATGTCGTCCTTTTTAAAAATTCTAAATATTTCCATCCTTTCCATGTAACAAGAACAATTTAAAACTTGCAGACAGCATGGGACTAGATAAAAATGAGGAGAAGGAAAAGGAAAAATAGTTTTACTCTGTAATTGAGACAGATCTGAGCACAACAGCAAAAGCAAGCAGAGCAAACATTGTGTCCTTTTGGCAGAATGAATTACAAAAATGTTGCGCCTTCTGGGAAAGGAGAAATACTTTGTTCAGCTCAGTGAGCAATTTCACCTGTGGTCGTGGGGTAAAGCCATCCACTGCTGTTAATTGCAGTGCAGCAGCAGTACACATTATGCACCAAGCACTCCACAAAGAGCTGTGGAAAGTCTGAAAATGCAAATATTGCATCCCCCCAAAATCAGTTCCTTGCCTTTGATTTCTTGCTGAGCTTTGCTGGGGTATGGATTTAGCACTTTAAGGGTCTTTTTGCCCCTGATGGGGCAAAATCTTCCTCAAGGAAGATTTTTCTGGCTGAATGTTTGAGTTTTATGGAGTTGAGGGAGATGCACAGCCTAGGAGGATTTTTCACATGCATTTCTAGTTGTTTTACTCCTTGCAGCAGTCAGTGCCTATGACACGGTGCTATCAACAACTGGTGATCAAGGGCCCCTTGCTTATCACTTATAATACAACTGCAGTGTGGTGGATTTATTTCTCAGGCCATATACAAACTATACCATGCAAATATTTGTGGCTATGAATAGCAGTAGTTCACATTTGTCCAGAACTCGAGATGTTCCCAAACATCCCAGCAAAGTGTGACATTATCCCCCTCACATGGGCAGATCTAAACTATCCCAGCTGTAAACAGGATGTGAAGAGAGCAACGAGGAGGTTAAGAACAACATTTTCGAAGCCATCTGGAGGTGGAAGTTGAGGCTCTGGCTTCAGGACCTGAATTTGAATTGAGACACTACACACCCAAAAATTCTGCAGAGGAAAGGAAAGTACCTACATCCACTGCAGCAGGAATGGTGCACAGGCCATGGATGGGATGCAGAATAGGGGCTAAAGAACGTGTCTGGCCACAAAAAATGTGAGTTCCATTCCTTTGTGGTGCTTTGGCCCTGGCTGGAGGGTGGTTGCCCACCAAAGCTGCTCTATCACTCAGCTGGGCAGGGGAGAAAACGTAACACAAAGCTTGTGGGGAGAGTTAAAAACAGGGAGAGATCAATCACTAATTACCATCACGGACAAAATGGACTTGACTTGTGGAAATTAGTTTAATTTATTACCCCTCTCTCCACAGGGCACAGGTCTGGCCAGGACCCTGCTCCAGCACAGTGTTCCTAGAGGGTCACAACCTCCTTCAGGCACTCCCCTGCTCCAGTGTGGGGTCTCCAGGAGCTGCAGGTGGATCTCTGCACCCCCCTGGAGCCTCATGGGCTGCAGGGGCACAGCTGCCTCTCCATGGGCTGCCCCAGGGGCAGGGAATCTCAGCTCTGGCACCTGGAGCCCCTCCTGCCTCTTCTTCCTCACTGCCCTGGGGATCTGCAGGGCTGTTCCTCACAAACCCTCACTCCTCCCTTCCCCAGCTAGAATTGCTCCTGCACAGTAACTTCTTTCCCCTTCTTCACTCTGTTACCCAGAGGTGTCACCACCATCTCTGATGGGCTTGGCCTTGGCCAGCAGTGGGTCCATCCTGGAGCCAGCTGGAATGGGGGAAACTTCTGGAAACCCCTCACAGAAACCACCCCTGTAGTCCCACACTACCAAAACCTGGCCATGCCAAACAGAAACAGCCTGAATTCCCATCTCTCCCTTCCCCACAGCCACTGGTTCCCTGGAAACCTCAAGCCTTTTCGGCTGAAAACAAGCACAAGTTGAAGATTCCTGGGGCCACAGAGGAAATATCAGAGGGTGAAGTCTTAGAGAAGATGTCACCTTGAGTTCCTGTCCCCAACAAAACTACAGGGCTGGTGAGCAATAACTGATGTAAAATCACAATCCAGGGAGTAGAGTGATTCCAGCCAGGTGCCCACCAGGCCAGGGATCCACAAAGGGGTAAGAATCACCTCCTAGCTTCTGCAAAACAGGGCTGAAAACCATTCCAAGAATACTGCTTTCCATGCAAGCAGCAGGTCCAATGTGGCTCTGCAGCACTACAACTTTTTTAGAGTTGTCAGTAAGAGGACACATCTATCCGAAAGCTGTTTAAAGCCCAATTTATCTCGGTGACTGATGGATGCTCTCTCTTGATAAAAGTTGTATAATAATCTTGGCATTTCAAATTTAGTCTCCTTCAGTTGCTCCATAACAAGTTGTTCAATTTACAACTCACAAAGAGATCCTTGCTTTCCCAACAGCTGCCGCCACAAGGTCAAGCTGGCACCTAAAAAGCAAACTGTGCTCTTTTCTGCTCTCTCTAAACACACACAGGCTCACACTCACACAAAATATCACCAACTGTCCCCACAGACAGACTGGCAGCTTTGCTGCTGGTGCCCAAGGCAATGTGGAAATAAAACTGCTCTCCTTGAGCTGCAGAGTGCTGGTGCTGCAGTGCTGAGCAGGGAAAAAAGGGGTTTGGGGTGAACTGAGAGGAAGCTGGAGGTGGGACAGAGCGTGGATTCAGTGCTGCACACAGAGCGTGGGGAGGAAATCGTGTGTGACTTGGGAATCCTGGGAATCAGGGCTGCAGCTCCATGCGCTGGGATGAAAACAGAGATCGAGGTGGAATTTTCACACTTCCATTTCTGAGCTCCACATGGCTCCTTCACAAACATGCTGGTGGTACCTCCTCATACACAGTTTTGGTAAATTTTGGCCTGCTTTAGAGTTTTTACCTTGAGTATTCTGAGCTGCTTGTGCGCTGCCCTGAACATTCTGGAAGTGGGAAAAACCAGATGAAAACTACAGTGCTCAGCTTGCCTACTCCCAGTAACCCATTGCTTTTGGACTTTTTCCCATACTTGAAAGAAAACTGATTCTCTATTTTCCTGATGTTGGGTGGATAAATATGATTGGTGTCATGTAAAAGACAGCCCTAGAACTGCATCAATATAGAATTAGTTAATTTCTTCAGATTGCTGGTTTTTGGCAAATACCACTCAAATTCCAGATTCTTACAATGGCATTATTTTAAGCATGTATCTTCCTTTGGTCTTTAATGATTTTCTCATTACTCTGAGTTTGTCTCATTCAAGACAGAAACTAGCTTGAGGACCTGTAAAACCCTCAGAATAGTTCAGAATCTTTCTGTAAACCAGAACAAGTCGTGCAGACAAACAGCCACCTGCACTGACATATGTAACACGTTTATTTATACACAGTCAGCTTCTGGATTCTGCTTTGGCCCAACTAATTTGTAAAAAAATTTTAATTAACAGTCTCACTCTTGTTTACTCAGCGTGATAGGAGGGGATTGTGCCACTGTCTGTCAGGGGGACAGTGACCCCCATGAAGGTCCAGGAGGGACAGAGAAGGGCAGCACATCTGGATTGACCAAAGCAAGGTCACCAGAGCTGATCTGTGGCAGCTCATGGGGTAATAAAATTCGCAGTGTTTAAAAACAATGAAAACACAGATGAAATACATACACACGTGTAAAAACACACATTTAGGAAAGGAAGTCACAGGTGTTAACACAGCTTCAAGGGGACACTGGACCACTGGACATCATTAAATACACAATCATGTCTGATTCAGGAAATTCCTGAAATAAAAATACTTAAAGATTATGAGAGGAAAGTATCCTATAATCTCACCCTGCTGTCCTACTCTTGTCCAGGCATCTGCTTGCAGTCCCTGTTGGAGCCAGGATGCTGGCAGAGAGGATCTTTAGTAAAACCCATGATTACCATTCTTGTAAAATGCCAAAATGTGCTCTATTAACAGATATTTAGGATCATTGAGTGGGCTGGGTTGGAAGGGACCTTAGGGATCATCCAGTTCCAACTCCCTGCCATGGGCAGGGACCCATTCCACTAGACCAGGAATTCAGCCTGATTTAGTCTTGTCATGTCTTTGGTAACCTTTGTCAGGATCCTCCTACCACAAGCTTTTTATTTTTCTTTGCAAAAAGTAGTGAATTTAAAATAAAGGGAAGATCTCTGATAAAAGAATGGGCAACACAGAGCAGGACAGACATGGGAAAGTGGTTTGATGAAAGAAGGATGAGAGCACAGAGGAACTGAGCAGGGGGAAGGGGAGAGAAGGAGAGAACAGCACTGGATGTGACATTCCAAACAGGCTGGAAAATGCTGCCATTCACACTGATATCACAGCTTTGCAATTATCAGCTTTTCCAGCTGTGAAAGCGTCTGATTAGGTTTTATATTTCTGGGGGTCTATAAATATATCTTGACTTTTTTTTTAAAACAGAGATTGTGCTGTTTGCTTTTGATATATTTAAAAGTCAGGTGTAAGAAGGAAAGCAGATGTGCTTGTTTTCAAAACTGAATGTCATAAAAAAGCATGTAAAGATTTTACTCTGGCTGATATACAGGAAGGAAATCGTAATATTTCAGCTGGGAACAATATCCAAAGCCCAGGCAACACGTAGCCTGTTGGCAGCCAAGTGACATACTTAGCAAACCAGGAGCAGCCGATGATTAAATCTCATTATACCTGTTCCATTCCAAAACATTTTAGGTACAACTTGTGTCTCTCCAAGCACTTACTGTATTAATAACATCAGGAGCACATCGTAAAATCTAAACAGGTAGTTTTATGCCAGGAGCTATAGCTGGACAACTTATTCAGTTCCAGGAATCTCAGAATTATTTCCCACCCAAAGCCATGAATAAGATGATAAAACAGGCAGGAGATTTCTCTCAATGACCTACCCAGGTTGCTGCAGAACTCTCCCACCATTCCATCGGGGTTGGCAGTGGGGATTTGGGTCAGCCCCGTCAGGATGAGAACATCGCTGTTTTTAAGGGAAGCCTGGTCCATGGGCTGGAACAGAGCACAGGGAAATAAAATCAGGAGTGGGAGAGTTTCTCCAGGCGGGACATAATAGATACAGTCACCAAACACTTCACATTCGTCTGTCTGTGGAAACCTAACTTGTTTTATACTGGTATTTTATTAAAGCAGAATGAAAATGCAAACCCATCTCTCTGCATCAGCAAATAGAAAGGAGATATTCAGAAATGATACATTAGTGTGACACTAAATACATATTCTTGATACCAAAAATTTAGCCTGACCCAATCTTGAGAAGGTAAAATCCACTTCTCTCTCTGCAGACAGTAAAAGGTAACTTTGAGCCTTACTTGGGGTTGGGATGCCCTTCCCACAGCTACTGATGAAGCAAAAGTGGGCAACTGCTGGCAGCTGTGTGGTATTTTATGGTTATTTACTCTCAATAAACAACTCTCTGAAGTCTCACCAACCAGGAAAGATTTCTGCCAGAAGAGACAGATGAAGAGATTTCCTCTGCTGAACCTCCAAGACCACTGTAAGGTCAATTCCCCTGCTCACAGCTCTCCAGAGCCACTCTGAAGCAGCTGAGAAGGACCCTGCTCTGTTAAACATGCAGGGGAATTTCATATCAGCTCTGACAGAAGTTTACACTGTGCACCCCTTTGTATGATCAGACCTGACACGTGAGATTTATCACAATCTTTGACTCTCTGTAGTGTGTCCATGAAAATGAAATGCCAATAATGCAATAAAAAATAATATGGAATCTGCCTGTGATAATGTACATAATGATTATGGCATATTAGATGCACATAATTTCAGATGCCATTGCACTGAGAGGGCCTGCATTGATTTTTGTGGGTTAATGTAAAGAATATGTCTTGAAAGGCTTTTAGTGACATGTCTGAACCTGTGCTGTCAACTCCTGTTCTCCACTTCAGTGGCAACGGTGTCAATTCCAGCCAGGAGAGGGGGAGGCAAAATTTCAGTAGTAACCATCTGCCAGAAGAACAGGGAACAGTTAATGGTACCAGGTCTAACCCCCAATTCACTGGAAAAGAAGCTCTGGATATGTTCAAAGGATATCCTTTTCAAAACAAAATGCAGTGACTGTTTTCACACACTGCTAAAAAACTGGGAATTTCACGATGAACTTCTCACCATGATTCTATGGAGAAACAGGACAGACAAACAACTTTTCACTCCCTGAGCAAAAAAATTATTTGTTGCTCACAGTTCTGACTCTGTGCCACTCGAGATGTTGTTATCATTACATATTGTCTGTCAAACATCAAAGAGATGATGAAGAGCTGGTTGGCAGCTCCCAAAACCCACATCCAGAAACAGCAGATTGTAGCAGCCTGTGCTGGTGCTCACAGGGATTAACCCCAGGACAAAAATTATCCATTGTCTTCAAAAAGCATCTGGAAGCAAATGCAGGACATTGACGGTATGGGGTAACATCTGTGATGTGGTAAATAACAAGGAAAGTACAAACTGATTGTGATTTTAACTATCTGTTAAATTATTCCTTCTAAAGATGTGTTAGGATAAAATTGTTCAAAGTGCAAGGGACTGGATGGTAAAAATGAGGCTGTGGTAAGCACGTGGGACAAGCAACACAGTCAGCAGAGTGGGTAGTCCAGGTTCCATCTCCTGCAGGCAAATGGAGCAGGTCCCTCAGGTTTCAGGAAGGTTCACAGTACCTTTTCCCGCACTTTTAAAGCTCAAACTGCCCTGTCTGACTGCTCCCATCTCTGCGGGGGAGTGCAGACCACAGCCCAGGAACAATTCACTCACACCCCATTCCCTGACACTGGGAGTTAATTTCCTTAAAAACAGAGATTTTACCAGAAGCCTCCAGAGGAATGTTCACCTTTGGGAAATGATGAAGCCTGGCCAGTCTGACCTGATAAACTGAACGACCACTTCATGTCAATGAGGAGAAAACATTCTCAGTTACCACATTACTTCATACAGGGCAAAGTTGCTCCTCACAGAAATATTCCATTCACACACTGTCAAATCTTGGTGCTCCTTCTCCAGGAGGGGAGGAGAGCACAGCCCAGGATGGAGTGAGGCTGATGAGAAGCAGGGATTTAGAGGCTCTGATACATTTTGTGCACCTAAGGATGGCCCTACTATTAAGGATCATTTATCTACTGTAGTTTCTCAGCTGAGAAGAAGCTTTTAAGTGAGCGATGCTCAGAAGCAAAGCTCTCCAGCAGACACCCACCTTGGGGGAAATCACTTAGTGATCAAAAACCTGACACATCTTCTAAATTATTTTTAAATACCTCCTGCAATAATGCTTTTAACTATTTTGACAACTTCTGAAGCGCACGGCACTGCAAACTTCAAGCCATTCTTTGCACTAAGAATTTATGGATCTAGAGAGAATTAATTTACTGGAAATTACATCTACAGCACTATAAAGACTTTGCCCTTAGCAGAGCAGGGTGGAAAAGTTGGCAGCCAGTGAGCTATGATTTCTCCCAAGGAAGGATGTTTCAGAAGTGATATAAAGCAGTCTGTGAACTGTCTGTGAAGACTCCTCAGTCAAATACGGATTTTTTAAAAAAGTCACTAATTCTCTTTTGTTTAACTCTGTTGAAAATTTCCTCTTTAGAGTGAAAGACAATTTCACAGTTTTAAGTTAACATCAAATCACCAGTAACAAAGAATTTTAGTTATCTTTCCCTCATAACTATTGATACCTGTCACTTGTCAGGGTATGTCTTATCAATGCCCATTAAGTCCAGGCACTGATAACACAGTTACCTTAGTGTGGCCTCTATCCTAAACCTGATCCCAGCTGGAATAACCCCTTTTTTTTGAGCAAAGACAGTTCCCCCTAAAGAGACTAAGAAAAGTCAGGGGCTGTACCTGAGGGTGTGTTGTAAGCAGAGAAGATCCTGAAACATAAGAAACCTTTTCATAGTGTGACTGGATAATCCAATTGGAACTCCCAAGAGCGTAGCCCGAGCTCAGAGGGGTGACCTGCACAGCACCAAACAGCTCCTGAAACACACAGCAAGAGACATTAACTTGAGAGAGCCCCGAAAGAAGTCAGGACAGGTCATTTTATCATCAGTGATAGGAATTTTAAAAGCAGTTCTGCTGCTCAAAGCCTTTGTGAAGCTGTTCTGCTGAGAATTACATCTGCTGGTTTTACCTGCCCATGTCTAGCAGGACACACGCTCTGAGAAAAGCTTTTCCTGAGGCAGGGCCTCCATAAAGTCTCTCTTCCATGTGGGTTTCATGGCATCTGAGTTCACACTGAACAATACCTCAAAATGAAGGAATCAACCAGGGCCTCGATCCTCTGCCTGCCTCTACTGTATTGAAGAAATTCGTGGGAGCTTTGCATCTTTGAAGACTCTATTCTCCTTTAGTCAAATTAAATCAGTATTGGCCAGCAGGAGAAAAGGAAGGACAAGTATTTCTCTAGTGACATAAAATTCTGCTTGGGTTGCAAATTTTACTGTGGAAAACAAACCTAACCTCAAACTCATTCGCTTTCTAACTATTTCTTTTTAACTGCTGCCTGCTTGTGATTTAGCAACAGCACTGCAAACTCAATCCACATTTTAGTTTCACTGTAAGCAACTTGACAGCTGCCTCCTCTCCAGGTGTCATTAGGAATTGTATTCCTTTATCTGTACCCAGGAATGTGCAACACTTGTTTGGAGAAAGGAAAATAAGCCATCATGTACAGACCTCCCTAATGTGATCCACCTTCTGGTTACTGAATAATAGAAGAAGTGTCTGATTCATGCAATACTAATGATTTTTCTAGTATTTCAGTACAGATTTAGATGCCTTGAAAAACAAGGCAGGGGGCCTTCATCCCTCAGAGTGTGTAAGCCAAGGCTCTAAAGTCTGATTAGCTGAAAAGTTAGCTTTGGGAAGAGAGAAAATATGGTGTTTTTTCCCCCAGTAACTATAAAAGAATGATTGGCTCAGATGAACAGATCTAAAATTAGGGGAGATGCATCCACATTGTGAGGACAGTAAAAAATGAACAGTAACAACCCATGGATAATGAGGAGTCACAACTTGCTTTAACCCATATTTTTATTTTTTATGGCCTCTGAGCAACAAAACCAGGTATCCCAGCCCAAACAAGAGCAGGGATGATGGCCCATGTGCTGCCTACAATCCACACAGGATCTGCAGACGATGGAATTGTTGGTTCAGTTCATTCTGGAATCTACACTGGATTATAGTCAACAGCATTACAGACAATAACTGTTAGCTGGGAGCCCTGGGAAAGGAGTTTCTGAAGTTCACATTGAACCATTAGGTTTTGTTTACAATCCCTAATTTACAGTACGAAACAAAGTGGAGGCTAAAGCACTCAAAAGATTCCCAGAAGTGAGATAGGGGAGCTGGGAAGGGGATGTGGCTTAGAGACGGAGAGGATACATTCACTCCCTGCATCCTCCCAGCTCTCAGCGGGCCAGCCATCAGCTCCAAATTTGAGGGCACGCCGCCTTAAAATTGGCCTCCCCAAGGAAGAGGAGAAACAAATGGATATTCCCTGATTTCACCAAGCAAGAGCCCTTCCTGGGAGGCAGACTGAGGGACAGTCCATATAATTCTGTCTTGCTAGGTAACTAGATCCAACACAGGATCTAGAGGGGAAAAAGCTGGGAAACAGGTGCTTGGTGCTGCCCTGAGGGCAGCTGTCCAGGTACTCACGATTTTCTGGGAATAGCCCACCAGCTGGATCTTGCTGAGGGCTGCATTGACCTCTGGCATGGTGTAGCACTTCCTCCACATGGACACCTCCACCGCGTCCTTCAGTGGGGCCGGCAGCAACCTGCGAACACCAGCGGGATGTTCTGTGGGGATCCAGAACAAGAGCTGGTGCTGGACCAGCTTCTACAGCCATTTACATTCTCCAGATCTTAGATTTTATCCTTTTTTCTTTTTATTTTCAATGTGCCTGGTGCTTTAAAGTGAGGAGCGAGACTTTCTGCCTGCTGAGGAGCACAGCCCACTCTGCCTCACCCTGAGGACTGCTCTCCTCCAGCTCTCTTTGTTGCTGTTCTGTCCAGCCCTTGCATCAAAGAAGTAGCTGTGATCAAGGTGTTATCACAACTCCTGGGTATTTTCAGCACTGATGAAAGGTGCTGGCTGATCTGACATGCCAACACGAAATGCACCTCCAGCACTGGGATCTTGGATCAGTGTCTATTTTTCATACCATAATAATCTGAAAAATATCCCAATAATCTGAAACGGTCTGGTGATTACAGTACAGTTACCAGACCATGAGCAGGGATGGCTCTGCCCTGATTTTTGCCACTGGTCTCTTCCAAGAGCACACGTCCCTGCAGCTCAGCTTCTCTACCTTCAATCCCACTTCCGAGTGCCCTGGCAGGGATACACGAGCTGACACTGCAGAGCTTTTTGAAATCCTCTACACGGAAGTATTTAAGATGTTTTACACCAAAGTGAGATCCATCCATTCTGCTCCTCACAGACGTTGCAAGTCAGCTGGCCGGCGTTGTCAGGGGAAGAAGTGAACTATAATGTCACAGGCTGGAAGAGGGATAGCTAACTTCTGGGAAATAAATCTTCCTTAGCAACATGAACTGAGGCAGGAAGCAGCACAGCTGCCAAATGCGTAAGAAGAATAGGATTTTTTTTTTTGTATATTAAACCAATGCTAAATCAAAGGCTAATTCAAACCAATTTCCAAAGATTTATGGAAATTGGTCAAGTTTCTTTGATCAATTTGTTTAAAGGAATTTAATTTATTGTTATATCTACTAGGTCAGTGAACTCCTCCATAATTTAAGATACTGAAGAAAGGATTAAGGGCAGCTCTTGCCAAGACCACAGCACAGGTCCAGAGCGATAACTGTAATTCCAGCACACGCTGGCTGAAAGCACCCTGTGCTTCAGGAAACAAACAAAGCCTTCAAGGTCTTTTTTGGGAAGTCGTAAGCAACAAAAGGCCACACAATGTGGAGAGTTGTCCACCACTGCACTGAAGCAAATTGCCTATAAAAGCCTTTAACCTACCATAAGAAGCATTTAGCGTTGGATGCTTTCAGGAGCCTCTCTTCTGGGAAGAGGAAAATGTTTCTCCAGGTAATGGAGAAAGTGGGGAATTGTCCTTGGTGATTGAAGGAAGTTTCTCTTAGCCTTGACTGTGGCTACACTGTGAAAATACTCTGACCTCTGGCAGAGACCAGCAGCACCAGTCTCCAGTGGTTTCATGGTGCTGAGTGGCACAGAGGCGACGAGGTGCTGGTCCCTCAGATGTGCCCCTGTCAGCATTCAGTCTGTCATCCTCACTTCCAAAATCTCTGCAGAGTTACCAGACGGTATTTTGTGGTCTGGAGTAAACCTACCGACACCACGGCAACATCCCGTTGTGGATCACCTCACAACGACCAAGTGGATGAGGGCAGCTGCTGGGACAGCCACACACAGGGAGGTACCACAAATCCACACGGTTGAAGATGTGAAATTCATGCTTAAAAAACTCAGGATTTGTAGTCTTCCCTGGCATCTGCACAGAGACAGTCCTCCCTGGCCAATGCAAAGGGTGACATTTCATTTATGATGTAAAATCCCAGAGCTGTTTGAAGGGAGAGGAGGGTGGCAGCACCAAACTACATCAGACCACAGCCTCTCTGGTGCCCTGCTCAGCCTCAGGAAACAGCCTGCTTCAAATACTTTAAAAGATATAGGAAACCATCAAACAAGAAGTCAACAAAGTGCTTTTCATAAAGCAAACTTCCTCTTTATCCCCTGAATCCCGATCAGTGTGAAAGATATCCCGGCTGACATCTGCAGAGCTTCCACGAGACTGCTCACTTGAAATAAAACCCAGTGGCAACAAAACTGGCTATGCAATTAGCTCAGACTGGATCTGATAATGGAAAAAATGTAAACTGCTATAATGAACTTATTATATTTTATACAGTATTTGCATTTAAAATGCTCCAGTGCTTTATCTAATGAAGATGATAATACTTTGTGTTTTATACTAACTGTCTGGAGTAGAACTAGCTGAACTGTAAAGCAGTAATGGGGATTGATCAGCCTGAAAAATTAAAGTTAGACTCAGAAGTAATAAGTATTCTGTTCTAGCAACAGCCAAGTAGGAAAAAACCCCCAATTCATCAAGATCACATTTTCTTAAGTAACGGATGTCAGTCCAAGCCTGCATGTGCCATTAGCCAGGTGCTAATTTGGGGATCAGTGGATGTTTGCTCACATGCTCTAATAATCAGTTCCATTCACGCCTGCATGACACTTGTCACCAGGCATCTCAAAACACTTTGCAAACATTAATTAAAGTCCCCGTGTGCCCTCTGTGCTGACGGGAGCTCTGTTTTACAGATGCACAGGGAGGTGAAGGGGGAAACTCAGGGCACAGGTGGGGCAGAGGGGGAAAGGGAGTTCACATCTGTCCCCTTGTTCCAGCTCAATGACAACACTGGTTCATACCAGCAGAGTTTATAATACACGAATTTATTTTATTAAATTTTAGTGTAGTGCCTCCTACCTCCCTGCTACCCCTTTACAACAGTTGCATGATGGATCTATGAATTTTGGGGGATATCCCCAGCAGTAGGAGAGAGGAACATGTATTTTAAATACCACCTCAAGGAAAAAAAGGCTCCAGCCTTCTACAGCAGCTGAATCAGAACAAAGATTCCCTCTCTGTGTTCTCCTCTGGAATAATCAGCAGCATGCAAAGTGCCAGGCAGCACTTTCCCTAAAATACGACCACCAGGAAAGTGACATTATATGAGCTGTAAGATATATGATCCTCCTTTAAACCATGCATACAAAACACGCCTGGTGTGACAGGAATAATGGCTCCAGTCCTCTCTCTTCACACACTGGGAGCTTCAGCAGTGGCTCTGGGCAGGCCAGTGGACCCCAAAATTTCAAAAACCCACTATTCTGAAAATCCTGCTGAACTTCAGTGTCTTTAATTTTGCTTTACATCTGAGTTCTAGCTGCCTTTTTCAGAAGACTGAGAGTTACAGTGCAGTGAGACTGCTCCTAAATTCAGCACGGGAACTCAATATACAGCTAAAACCATGGTGATTTGGATTTTTAATTTCTTTGCTTTGTGATATTGGAAAACATCAAGACTACTCTTCTAATGTAAGAAATAATTCACTTTTAGGAAACTTCTAAATCAAGCCATGTTAAGAATTAGGAGTATAAAATGGGAGATGAATTAAAAATGCACAAAGCAGCTTTTAAAAATAACTTTTTAATCAACCAGCCCTATCTTTAAAACGTGATAAAAATGAAACTGCCTCCTCCAAGGAACATGTTGTGCACCTAAAATTGTTTTTATTCCCAAGGAAAGCATCAGCTGCCATTAGTAAACTGTATAGATAATTTTTAGATTCCACAGGCTTTCAAAACTCTGAGCATCTTGTTTTGATGTATAGCTGGAATAATGGACATGGTGCTTCCAAACAACCCTTTTTATTCAGATTTTAATTCGTTTTTAAACTTTGGAAAGCCAAAAAGCCCACCTCTGCTGTTAAGGTATAAAAGAAGATGGGAAGAAAGGTAACACCAGTGACCTCCAACAGCTGTGTCTTGACTTTCTTAGTATGTCAGCAAAGATGAATGTAAATACCATTTAAATTTAAATTATTCCAATGCAATATCATTAGATAGCCTAATAAGTTCAACAACTTTTTTGATGTTAATACCAAAATCTGCTGGTTTTATCTACCAACATGAAGCTAAACTGTGTGAGGGGAAATCAGGGGAGGCTTTGCTGTTACCAAGTCTTTCTCCAAGAAACAAATTTGTGAGGTTGGGAAACCAACAATGTGCAAACGATTAAAGAAACAATCGACCCAAGGAGTCACAGCAGCAAATCTCAAATGGTGGGAGGTGAGCCATCCTTAGAGTGACTCCCAAACTTTGGAGCTTTAGGACAAGTCACCTTTCCTGGGACTTGTTCCTTACCTTTGCACCTCCTTGTTCTTCCACATGGAGGCAGACTGAGCCTTTGGCACGCGTTCAATGGAATTCACCAGCTCTTCCATGAGGAGCCTGAAAACATAAATCAAACCTAAATTAGCACTGCCTCCTCTCACACAGGAGAGAACTTTGGCCCAAATCTTTCCAAAACACCACAGAAATTGTAACACTCTCAGGCAGTTTGAAGGAGGGGTTCTGCCCACAGAAGCCATTACCAGCACTACCCCTGTTTCTCCACGGAGAGTTTCCAATTCCATCTGCTTGCAACAGAGGAGGATCTGGCCCACTGGGTTATGGGCTATTTGCAAAGTGCAAGATAATTTCTTCATTACTGACTGCTTGTGATATGGAATGAGACAAAATACACAACAAAAACTCCTCAGCTGATGCCTGTTTATCGCTTAGGGAAGCCAAGCATGTTGTCAGAATGAACTCTCCCCATCTGCCAACGCGTTTTTGAGACAGGAAAAGGTGTCAAGCAGTAGAAATTGTCACTGCAGATTTCCCTGCCCAAAACTGAACAGCATTTGTGGTTGTGTGCAGGCTTTCCGTCGAAGGAAGGAGCAGAAGGACAGCATCTGGAATGACTTGGGATGGGGAGAACCACGCCAGTGCACTCTCCCACAAAACTGTGCTTGTTATCTCCAGCTCTGGACCAGCAAAACCCAGAGGTCTACTACTCGTTCATATTTACACAATTCCTTTCACCTACAAGGGCCTTCAGTTTCTGTTTGTTTTCACACAATGGAGGAATTACTCTGGCATGGGAAGTTTGCACAGGACCTTCAGTGGACAAAGATTCCTGCCCTAAAGTGCTTACAGAGTAGTCCAGATAGCGGGGCGTAATCTGGCTCCTAAATACTGAATGTGGGAGCTGTTCTGCAGCAGAGAGGAACTGAGCTCAATTCCAGTTAGGCCTCATCAAGGGACAAACCTGCAGTGTTTGGTGCTGACCCATCCAATCAACAAGAAAATTGTAAAAATATACTGGCAAGTTTGATGACTATTCTGGCTTTGACTGCACTGTCATGTCTTAGATTTTCTACCTCAGTCTCCTATTTCTGCTATTTTTCTTAGCGCTTCTCTCTGGAGTTCAGAGCTCACGTAGCTCAACTGTCATTTGAAATGAAGTCAGCTCAAATTCCTTTCCATGGAGTGGAGGGAAGTGTGATTATATGGAATTACAGAATCCCAGAATGGTTTGAGTTGGAAGGCACCTTGAAGATCATTTAGTTCCAACCCCTGGCATGGGCACGGACACTTTCCACTAGACCTGGTCGCTTTAAGTCCTGTCCAACCTGGCCTTGAACACTTCCAGGGATGGGGCAGCCACAGCTTCTCTGGGCAACAAGTCCAGTTTTCTGATTGGAAAGACTCCTTTTGTTTATGGGGAGCAGAGAGGAGCAGGAGAGCTCTTTGATCCGTGGTTTCTGAAGGTCTGAAGTTGCCTAAATGGCAATTGCTGCTCAAGGTGTCTCAGCCCACTCAAGCTCCACTGTCCCACATTTCCGGCCTGGACTCAACACAAAGCACCTGCTGGAAATGTTGATGGCTCCAGAGGTTGGGAAACATGGAGTTAACACATTTGCAGCACTAAGGACTTGGCTGGCGTTCAGCGACTGCCTGAAAGCCTCTTCGGAACATTAGACACCACTCCTCTCCCCACATTGTCCTTTACACCTTCTCCTCAGCAGTGATGAAAGAGGAGCAGAGAATATGAAGGGGCTTTTTACCTGCCAATTTGAACAGTGGGCTCGGTGGCATAAACTGTTCCAGTGAATCCTGTGTACTCTGTGATGTAGGGCAGTGCCATCATGCAGTGATAGTTGGAGATCAAGATTACATCCACCGTGGAGAGGTCAAGCAGTTCAGTCTGAAAACAGAGCAAAGAGAAAAGCAACTTGTAACCCTTTCATGCAGTTTAAGCAATGGCAGGAAAACTTCTTCTTCTTTTCTTTTTAACTTTGTATCACAGGAATGTAACCAGTTTATGCAATAAAAGGGGGGCCATGTCTCAGCTGTGCCAAAGATTTATGTTCCCTTTAAATTAACAAGCTTTATTTTAAAAGCCCCCTAAAATTATTCTCTTCTCCAACCTGGAAAGGAAACCATGGCTGGGTTTGTCCGTCTTTCAGGTGATGAAATGGCTGCGGTTATGAGATCCATGATTATTTTACTTTTATCAAAGAATTGGTGTGTGCAGCTCCTTAGGGAAGAAGAGACACCAAAACTTCTGCAGCAGTGATTTAGGGTGTCTCGTATTTTTTTATGCAGCACATCATACTGTACCCCAAGAGAGAGATGAATGAAGATTGTATTTATTCATATGCTTAAAATAATCCTCATCTTTTCCCAAAGTAAATGCTTGGCATCTTTATCATTCTACATTTCTACACTCTACATTTTCTACAGCAGGAGATGAAGTCCATTCACAGGATACAACAAAACGGATGGGTAGGCCCAATTTGTTTTGATGTGACAGTTTAGACAAGAGTTGTGATAGTGAAAGAAGATTTCACACATTGTTAAAAGAATTTTAATTAGAAATATTTACTGGTAATGCTATAACACAAATGGTGTCAAGTCAGAAATTTACAAGATTACTGACCTCTAACTCAGTTATTATAGAGCAGCTAATGGAATTCAACACTCATCAAGCACATATTATCTGATTACAAGGCTTGGTCCAGCAATTTGAATAAAAAAGGCAAGAAAGTAGGTCACTCTGCTTTGCAGAGGGCTGACACAGTGCTCTGGTGACAAGCTGCTTAACTCCTCGCTAAGCGCTCATGGTTTCAATCCATGATCACAGCTGATGTCAGAGCCATGATCTCGGAGCTGAGAACAGGAGGTGAAACACCATCCTCAGATCCATGACAGGGCACCTTTTATCTTCCTGAGCTTCCAGGCAGGAACACGCTCCCTGTAAGGTATGAAAGGATCTGCTGATGCCTGCTCCTGCCGAGGCTTGGTTTGTCCATGCCTTGGTTTTCAGCTGTGTCCAGACTGTACAGAATCAAATCCTGGAATGGTTTGGGTGGGAAGGCCCATAAAGACCAACTTGTTCTACCCCACCTGCCATGGGCAGGGACATCTCCCACTATCCCAGGTTGCTCCAAGCCCTGTCCAACCTTGCCTTGGACACTGCTATGGATGGCGCAGCCACAGCTTCTCTGGGCAACCTGTGCCAGAGCCTCACCACTCTCACAGCCAGGAATTCCTTCCCAATATCCCATCTATCCCTGCCCTCTGGCAGTGGGAAGCCATTCCCTGGGTCCTGTCCCTCCATCCCTTGTCCCAAGTCCCTCTCCAGCTCGCCTGGAGCCCCTTTAGGCCCTGGAAGGGGCTCTGCGCTCTCCCTGGATCGTTCTCTTCTCCAGGTGAACACCCCCAGCTCTCCCGGCCTGGCTGCAGAGCAGAGGGGCTCCAGCCCTGAGCTGAATCCCAGCCCAGGAGAGCCATCAGGAGGATACACACCACCACTTGCCAACCTTAAGCATGCCACAGCTCAGCACCCTAGAAGCATTTACTAATAGGATGAAAAGGGTGTCAAAACCAAAACAAAGTAAAATCTTCCCTGGGGCTTGCGGAGATCTCACAAAAGTGCCTTTGAGCTGAAGGGCCTTCAAAATGTTTCTTGAATGTGAAGTGAGAGAGCAGAAGGTTGCCAAGCAAAGAGAGGGCTGCACCCTGCACTCCGACATGTGTGAGTGTGCTCTGCTGCCGAGACAGCCTCTTATCACCTTGTGGCTGCTGGATTACATCCAAATCTTGGCTTGCTTTGGCAACGGTGTTCCTGGAAGCGATACTGAGATTCTCTGGCTAACTGCTTCTGCAGACAAGTTTCTTCAAAAGAAGCGGCATGGAAGAAGACAAAGTAAAAGCCTCTTTCACACAAGCTCCCTCTTATCCCATGTTGCCAACCAGCAGCAACATTTCCACTCTGTTTTCAGCTGGCCATGACTCCTGAACCTCCTGCAGACAGGTGAGCTCAAGGTGTGAGCTGGGTATACAGCAGATCTCTTCTAGTGCTCACAGAGGAGATGTGGCATCTGCTGGGAATTTTGGGAAACATCTGAGAGGCCATTTTTAAAGTCCCTGCAATGGTGACATGTGCAGTTGGTTGCCATCTTCTGGTTGTGAGATGGGCTGCTGGGAAACAGCTTCATGCAGTGATAACAGGAGTAAAAGGAAGCAGTGACTCCCTGTCTGTCATATTTAAAGCTACATGTGTGGGTATTTTCCAGCCCAAAGTAAGCAGAAGGCCTGGCTGAAGCACCCTAAACCCCAGCAGATTATCATTCCAAAGGGAAGCCAGCACATAAACGCTGTCCTTCTCGAGATCTGGGCCATAATGGCACTTTCTACACGCACAGATATTTCCCACATCCCTCAGCTTCACAGGACAGTAACCAAAAGGCTCACAAGAACCCAGAATTATTAAGCTTTTGGGTTGGCCTTTTTTGGTGTGATTGGATTATGACCACTTCAGCTGGTTTGGAATGGTTATAATCTTGGAAACACTTGCCAAAACGAGTACCAGAGCTGCCAACTTGTTTGGAAGAATGAAGATGACAAGAGTGATGCCACAGGTGAGTTCCATGTGATCTACACATGGGAACAATACTGCCAGAACTTCAGCAAGCTGACAACAACCTTTCAGGAGTGTTTTGTGCTTCCTGTCCACAAGGTCAGGCAGAAAGGAAAAAAAAAAAAAATTGCTGTCCAAAAGCAACTGTGTCTGTCTTTGAAAGGCAGAGAGAGCACCCCACCATGAAATGAAAGAGCTGATGTTATCACACTCTGAACACACTGAGGAGAGGGATACTATTCCCATGCTATTCCCCATCATTCATGCCCACCTCCCTCTGCTCAGCTTTTTACATCTTCAGTTCTCCAACAGCACTCCCATGATCCGTCAGATAACTGAGGGAATCCAAACATCTTCAATAGTCTTGCTTTCTTTTTTTCTTTTGAAAGCCAGAAATTCCAGTAAAAACCAGCTTGAGCAGTCACGTGCAGCCGTGCCGTGGATATGAAGGCACAGTTCTTCCCTCAAAGAGGCAGCAAGAAGTTTTCAACCTGAACGTGCTGCTGGCAGAAGTGCAGCCCAGCAGAATCCAACCTGGCTTGACCACAGTTGGCTCCCCAGGGAGCTCCAGTGGGCATGTCCTGCATCCGTGGTTAGAGACAAGCAGCCTTCCCTGCCTTCACTCCCTGCCCTCATCTACATCAGCACATGGATCCTGTCAGACTCAGCCCAGCTCAGTCGGGCTGTCTTTGACAAACCCATAAAAAGGGACAGCTCAGCCTTATTCTTGTGTGAGATTTCCATCTGCTCAAGGAGACCTTCCATGTCTCCCAAAACCACTGTTGAGAAGGGTCGTTTCCATCCTTTTTCCAGTGTCATAGATCCTGGAGGCACCTTAACAACACAGAGTTTTAGCAGTAATGTTTACTGAGTATTAATAAATTAGCACGAACATAATAATAATAATAATAATAATAATAATAATAATAATATAGCAAGTTTCTCCCATGTGATTGAATGGAGTTAGATTTTTCAGTAAGGCTTTGAATAAACTCACCTCTGGTAAGCAGAACTCAGGCACAGAGTCTACAAACACATGGCCAGAGCACTCCTTTAGCTCCTGTAAAAAACCACACCAACAGAGGAGACACAAAAATACAACACAGTGTTACTCCAAGGCAGCACATTTTGGATTTTCCAGACATTTTCTTTATCACAGGTCATTTCCAGCCCATTACTACACTACATTTATCTCCCTTCTAGACTCAATTTGGTGTAGGCAGATCTGTTGAAATTGCTTTCATGCCAGATGAGGCTGCTTGGTACCTGAAGGGATCAGATCCTCCTTGGGAAGGACAGAGAGAGAACTTTGGTAGGTGAGGAAAGAGACCTGGTAACCACCAGGAAGGCAAGTTTGGAATTTAGTTTTGGTTCCAAATAACATTCAACCTCTTCTGTCTTATTAGGACCAAAATACAATCTATAGCCCCTGTCTCAGAGTATTTGATGAAGCAACTTTTGGGGATCTAATCTCCACATGGCACTTTTTGTTAATCTCTATCCTTTATTTTCTTCCTCTTTTTCAAGGCTGACATCAAAAACTTTTGTCACATGAAAAGTCACGTTCTTCAGGGTGTAACAAAAATATTCCCAACTCTACTCTTAGCACAACTCACAGGCTCCCTACCACCCACCCTGCCTTCTCTCCTATCCCAAAGCAAGTGGTCTCAGCCAGCTTCAGACTGACAGAATTAAAGATTGAATCCAATTCTTAATAATTACAGTGCACCTGCCAACTAATAACGAATGAGCAATTACATCTAGTGGCAGAAGTCTCCTAACCTCATCTCAAGGGAGTTCAAAATGATTAAAAGTAGATCGCAGCACATTTCAATGCCTCTCCAGGACTGAAGTTTTATAACTGAGTGCTGTAACAGGAATGTCCACCCCACATGATAAAACATCCCCCTTTGACTCCTTTCCTTGCCTTTTTCCAGCATGGGTCAAAGAATTTACCATTCCAAGCACTTACAGTGGTCAAGGAGAAGTTAAGAGACGCTGCCTTTGAATTTTTAACACAATTTCCGTTGCCACCGTGTGAGTTTAGAGGTTTCTCCTGAGCACACACTGCAGCAGCAGCATCCCAGAAATTTAAATATATTCCAAGTAAAAGTACAGTGACGGTCTGTCCATTCTTTGGAGCCCAAAGCTCTGACACCAAAGCTGGGGTTCAGGAGACTCAAATTCCAGGGAATTCAAACTGAGCAACTCCATTGCTGCCCCTGAGCCTCTGCGGCCCTGCGACTGCCAGTTAGCAAGTGCTCTGAATAGAGCTGTTACTATTTTACCAACAGAAATGCTGCCTGCACAGTTTCTTTTGTCTCCAATGAGAAGAAAAATCGGGTCTTTAATCTATGATCTTCAGCTCCCTTGTCTGTAAAAATCAGATCAATCCATTTTGTCCACCTCAAAGTCCCCTACAAAAGCAACTATTATCACTGTTTCCTTTAATGTTCACATAGTCAGAGAACAGTCTATTAAGCATTTTCTCCACTGGTACCTATTGCTGCCCACATTTGAAATGTATCTGCCTATTTTACTAACATCTGACATATTTTTGTGTTCATTGTTCCCCTATGGCAGATCAAGCTGGATGCTGCAGTGCCAAGTTTTGGTTGAAGCCTCAGACAAATTCTGCCTCCAAAACTGATGTAATGAAAAGAGGAGGGAAAAAAGAGCAATTCTGTGTCTCTCATGTTGCTGAGGAAGTTCAGTGTCTTAGAATCAGGAGGCTGGAGATAATATCTTCCCTGCTATGTCCAGCAGCAGAACACATGTTGATTTAAGAGGCCAAAGCCATGCTTTTCCTCTCTGAGAGACCTCCCATAGGCAAACCATTGCCTCTCTCCTAGTTCTGCCTGAAAAAGGGTATGAGACCAACCTCATTTATAGGCACGCTCTGAAGCCTTGGTGCCAGAAAAGTGAGACTCTGGAATAAAAGGCACTCTACGAAGGCAAAGCACTATTATTTACGGAGCTCCATGAAATACAAAAATATTCACACTGGTGACTCGTGCATTTTAAGAGGATTTTTTTACAATCTAGGCTACCTCTGAAGCCTGAGAGCCTGAGAGTTGCTATTAGCATTTTGCTTCAAAACGTTCTGCTCTGCAAGGACATCCTGGCTGGTAAAGGTACGCAGAGAAACCTTTGGGATGAGTCAGTGTGGAACGCTGCTCCTGCAGCACCAGCTCCCAACCTGTCAGGTAGCTTTTTGCACGGCAAAGAAAATTCCGACCATCACTCCAGTACCTTGTCCAGAAACGTGCTCCCGTCTTTCAAAACCCAACCGGGAAGCTTGGACAGCCTGGGGCTGCGGAAAGAAAGAAAGAAGAAAAATTATTGCAATATGAACTGAATTATTATCAGTGGCTAAAGCACAGACCTTCTACTTGGTGTCATACAGGCAGAGAACACCACTTCTGTCTCAGGCAAGTAACAGTCCCAATAAAACAGACAGACAGTTTCACTGTGGTTAAGTGTTCACCAAAATGACTTTTACAAATCATGATTATGACACTTATAAGTAAAAAGAAATAAGAGGACGAGGCATGCAGGGAGTTTTTAGTCATTTATGGTGAGGTTTTTAAAAAGGCTCAGGGCTGCCGAGTTCCCTGTGGTGAAACTGGATGAATAAACAGAAGTTAGGGCAGCAACAAACTCTGTGCTCAGAACAACACAAAAGCACCATAAAACTGTTCTGGGACGGAGGACAACAGACAAATATTCCCATTAGCAGTGGCAGGGAAAGACTGATGGTCTGGACGAAGTCATTTACAGACACAGGTTGGGATTTTATATCCACATAAACCATGGTTTCGTGCCTGGGTGTCACCCTGAAGACCCACACCAACAGCTGTACAGGACATAGGGGCAAGGAGGCTTTGCTGTGAATTGCATGTTCTAAGCAACAGCAGAGCCTCTTTTTTTATTATTTCAAATGCTAATAAAGGAATTTAAAGGCAGACATTTTAATTCTCAGTTTATAGCAGTAATGCCTGCAGCATTTCTTGCTACCATAACTGACAGCCTTATTTATATTTCACAGTGACATCTGACTTTTGTGTGAGCCTACAACTTAGGTCTAATACCAGACTCAAGCCTATCTACAGAAATTAAAAAAAAAAATTGAGTAAACAAGAGAATCGAACCCACCTGAAACCAAACCCTGCAACGACTTCAGATTTGGACACGGAACCCAGTTGCAGTGCATTTTGCAAGTGCTAAGCACTACACTCTACAGACAGGCATGTTTATATCCTAAAAGGGCTTTCAAATTCAGCATCTTGAAAATAGGAAGTGATTCAAGGACTCAAAGGAATGCTGTGTTGAGACCAAGAGCAGTATAAAAGAACAAATTCTGACACCTCAGTAAGTCACAAGGAAGGAAAAAGGGGAAATCCAAGACTCATGGAGTGAAGACAAAAGGTAAGAGGTGAGAGCAGAAGGATCTGTCATGGAGAAGCTGTGCCAGAGGAATACAATTCCCTTTTGCGGATCAAGAGTAAGTCTGAAGAAGTCTGATGATAGAAAAGATGAAGTGGCTAAATGTGCTCCCCAGTGTATTGTTCAAAAGCACATTTAGGAGCAGTAATTTGGAGACCGAGGGGGCTGAGTAGAATTGGTGCAGTGAGACTGAAAGAGTTATGGAAAAAGCAAGAACAAACCAGTCTGATATGCGACAACTCTGACAGATACAGGATGAGAGGACAGGAACCTTGGCTGGAAGGGACACCTGGAGGGCTGCAGTCCAGTGTCTCAATCCCAGGACAAGATCAGGTCAGTGGCTTGTGCCCTGCAAATCCCTGGATCCATCTGTGGTTTCAGCAGCACGAGGCAGAGCAGAATAAACTTTCCCTGATGTATTTGCTCTACTCCCCATAATTTAACCTAGCAAGAGTTTTGCTTTATTCATGATGAAAGAACACTAAACTTGTACTAAACTGGCATCCACTGAGGAGTGAAGAGTCGGGGAGGCAAAATGAGCAGGTGTGTCTTGTGTGTGGCTGAAAGCAGAACGAGCAACACAGGACAGAAAGGACTCTTTATCTTGAAGCAACACAGCTCCTCCTGACATAGTTTTGACATTGTAATAGAGTGATTGATTAATCCAAAATAGCTGGAACTGTCCCATAAATAATGTGAGCAAGTGTGTCATGGCTAGACAGGAAAGGTTAAGAGCTTCCCACATGTTCATTTTACCGTTTTGCATTTGACTTTGGTACAGGGGAGAAAACTCCAGTTGACAAACCTCCTTTAAAGTACAGGAGCACACAGAGTTGGGCAGCTGCAGGTGCTCTGCACATGCTCCATGGGCTGGTGAGAACAGGGACTGACATTTCCAGGGCAAGGGGGAATCTGAATACCTTTGCACTGGCATTTTTTTGAAGAGCGAAGAACTCTAAAATATGTCCAGTCCCTTTAATGCCACAAACACTGCAGCACTTTCCTCTCTCACAGATTAAAGCACAGGCTCTCAAAATGTTTGCTCAAGGAGGGCCCCGTGCCAGGTATGACACAGGATTGAGCTGTGTAGCAAAGATTCTCTGTAATACCACACCTTTGGGCAACTGTGCAGACCACATACTGAGATTTGCAAAATCCAAGGGGTTCATGGATCCTGCTGGGATGTCTGGATTAAAGACAGCAGAGAGAAGCACGGCTGCTCTTAGGTTAAGGTCTCACTCAGCTCCACATCCAGTTAGCACATGTGGTTCTGAGGACACAGCTGGTGAGAGCCCCAGATCTGACAGACCTGTGTTCAAATTCCCCAGGCAGTCGGTCCTTCCTGTCACCTTACCTGGAAACTGATGACAACGGCAGTTCTCTGCCACCCCATGTTATGTTGGTAACACACTTTTGAATTTCAGAGGTGTTTGGACATCATGGTAATGGACTCCTAATCTCTAATGGTACAGCTGTAAGTACTACAGAGATAAGGACTTTCCAGTGGCAGCCGCATTCCTCCTCACATTTCTGACTTATTTCCACAACTCTCTGCAGGACACCTGGTTTGAGAGGAGATCAATTACTTGCCCAAGTCCATGTGCTCTGGACAATCCTTGCTCTAAGGGGTGTTCAGTCACCTCACCACAAGATTGATTGGATTTAAATCCAAGTGTTTGCTCCGATTCCACTGGGCCATCAGGGGTCAAATCTGACATCCTTTCTTATTGAGTTTGAGTCATTTTAGTGCCGACACTCTGGAGGTGCTTGGGGAATTCCAGGTTGTGACCTGCAATTTGGCTGTTCGTTCCCAGGGTCTGCTATCAGCAGACAAAGCTGCCATATCCCAGGGGAAGGGTGATTCCTGCCGCTCTAAAGAACCTCTTAAGCCTTTGTTCAATCACCTCATTTTGCTACTTGTTCCTCTCTCAATTTCCTTTTTTTTTGGGGGGGGGGGGGTGCGAGACAGCAAATGCAAGACAATTCTGCCTGTACCTGGATTTCCAAAATTTGCTGGATCTGTTAAAAATCTATTACTGCATCAGTTGTTGCAGTGAGTAAGTGCATTATGGAATGGGACAAAAACTGACTTTCACACTGATCCCTCTGAGGGCATCTGTTGCCTCTCTACAGCAGATCCTGAACTCCACATTCTTGCAGAACAATGCACACATTGTCTATTCCTTTCCTCTACTCTCCAAAAAATAACAAGTCATAGGAAGTGCTGGACAAACTGCTTTAACCTCACTAGGTCACTTAGGAAACTCCCTTTTCCAGTTGTACTTTCCCCCTCTTAATCAAGCCGTCCCTGAACCCAGAATATTCCTCACTTGTTTCCTCGTGGATCAAAGTTACTAAATGGCTTTTGAGAAAACTCCTACTGCTTCCCATCACTAAGAGTGACTCATTCCCACCTTTTCATCTGCTAATTTTTGTCATTTATTCCATTTACACAAGACATATCACCCTAGCTGAACATCCAAATTAGTCTAAAAAACAGGGGAAGTACGACTTTGTAGTAGGGCATAGAAAAGAGTCTTGATCTCCAGATTCTGTTCTAGACTCTCTTTTGGTTTCTCTGCTGTTCCACTCCCGTGCCCAGCTGCACTGCCCTTTTATTTATTTGACTTTTAAAAGGGAACAATTATGCCATGCAGGCAACTAACGAGGTCTGCTAAGTGCTGTTTTTCTTTGCATTAGTCCGTGCTCTGAAGAAGAGCCTGAGAAGACGGTGGTTAAACAGGACTTGCCGGGCTCCACGCACTCCATCTCAGTTACCCATTTATCTCATCTTGCATGAAGAAGCCAGAAAGATGACAGATATGTGACCTCACTTGTGCTGAGCAGTTGCAGCAATACTTTACTGAAGCTTAGAATAAATTATCCAGAAAAACCAATCAATAAATCCATAAAATGTCTTCCGTCTACTGAGCCAAAGGACGTTATTTTGATAAAGAGAATTTTTAAGTGAACAAAGTCTATTTATGATATCAGATGATGCTGTTCATTTGTACCCATCCCCTCCCTCCTTCCAATACACAATTTCAGGCAGAGCACTCCAACTGCAATCCAAGAAGATGCAGACTAAGTGCTGACAGGCCACAGAACTCACCTCTGGACCAGAGGCAGTGGGAGGAAATTGAGGGTAGACGTCATATCCAGCCCACAGTCCAGCATGATGGTGGTGGATTTGAACTTGAGCACGTTGCATGGCAAGGTTGGATGTCCTGACAGGCAGTACTGGAAGAAGAATGAGGAGGAGTTACTCAGGACCTTTACCAGCACGACCTTTCCCTCTGTGCTGGGCACTGGTGAAACCACACCTCAAATCCCGTGCCCAGCTCTGGGCCCCTCACTGCGAGAGAGACCTTGAGAGGCTGGAGGGTGTTCAGGGAAGGGAATGGAGCTGGGGAAGGGGCTGGAGCACCAGGAGCAGCGGAGGGAGCTGGAAAAGGGGCTCAGCCTGGAGAAAAGGAGGCTCAGGGGGGACCTTCAGGCCCTCCAAGAGTCTCTGACGGGAGGGTGCAGCTAGGGAGGAGTCATGCTCTGCTCCCAGCGAACACGGGACAGGATCAGAGGAAATGGCCTCAAGTTGTACCAGGGCAGGACAGGCTGGATGCTAGGAACAATTTCTCCACGGAGAGGGTGGTCAGGCATTGGCAGGGGCTGCCCAGGGAGGTTTGGAGTTCCCATCCCTGGAGGTGTCCAAGGAACGCCTGGATGTGGCACTCAGGGCTCTGGGCTGGGTGACAATGTGGGGTCAGTCACAGGCTGGACTCGATCTTGGAGGTCTTTTCCAACCTCAATGATTCTGTGAACAGAGTGAAAGCACCCTTGCCCCCACAAATTGCCTCTCCTCCCTTGTTTTTAAATGCAGTTTCACGCACGCTAGAACAAAACCCAATTTGCCATGACTCTGTCCCCGACAGCTGTGTGTGTATGCACTGAGATTTCCTCACGTCAGGGTATTAAAGGGCAGATTTTCTTCACAGTTTTTCTGATCCCAAGGGTTGAGTGGATGGCAAAGCTCCTCTTTCTGATTTAGGACACATGCAGAATCAGAAAGAGGAGCTTTGAGTGGATGGCAAAGCTCCTCTTTCTGATTTAGGACACATGCAGAATCTCTTTTTTCCTTGCAATCGCCTCTTTTCCCCAAACACCCAAGAAATCAGTTTCTTCCAAACTCAGTCCTACCAGCAAAACTTGTCTAGAAAATTTGAAAATGACTTGCGGTGCACAGGGAGGCAGAGAAGCCCTGCAGGAACACAAGTTTTATTTCGGTAGGAGACCTGCCCAAACAACTCCTGCACAGGTAAGTTCTCACCTGCTTTTTGTCTTGCTAAACACAAACAGGAAGCAGGAGGGACTGGGCAACCCCACCTGAATGGAAGGGTTTGTGTATCCAAATCCCAAAGGCTTTGCAAGCTTAATGAGCCGGTGAGCAGGTGATGTAGGGGGCACTTGAGCATCATTGAGATGCAGCCACCTCCTGTCTGCAGTGACAAACATTTAACAAGCCACGGGGCTTTGAGTAAGAAGAGAACAGAAAGGTCGGCTTTAAAATCTGGGATTAGAGACAAATGTCTGAGTAGAGCATGGCCACCTCTGCAGGAGGGTGCCTCTGCTCTGAGGAGGGATTTTGCATCTCCAAGCTCCCAAGTCTGGGCATCTGGCAGCACAGCCACGCTCAGGCGGTTAAATCTGAGCTTTTAAATTCAAGTTTTTCTCAATTAAGATGAAGAATACCACTTGTTTGGCCATGAACGGCACTAAAAACAGACTCAGTCTTTTCCTAAGTCTTTTATCCCTTAAGCTTATGTTCTATACTTCCCTCTACAAGTGGTAAAAAGGGAGATTAATCATTTCATTTTCTACCTCTGCTCACAATATGTTAACACAGGACTGCAACTGTCTGGATTAACAGCCCTCCAGGAGTCTATTTACATACATTCCTCAAAAACCTGCTTTAAACTATATTGAAATAGTAAAACCTACTAAGCCCCAAATATTAAATTTAAAATATCACAGAGAGTTTTGTTTTAAATTCACAAAGCCTTAATTATTAAGGAGTTATATCACATTTTGCCTTTCTTTTAGTAAAGTTAAAAAAACCACATGTAAAGCCAAGCTGGTGAAGGAGTGAGGAATTCAGTTGGTTTATTCACAAATGTATCACACTCATGTGAAATTAAGTTCTCACCAGACCAGAACTTTAACAAATGAAGCTATAAATTGAAGTAAATAGAAAGAAATGAAGGGAAAAATAAGTTCTATATTTGTAGCTTTTAAACTATTGGTAATTAAAAAAGGCAATGAAATATCACCACTTTTATCAGCAAAACATTTTCTTGCCTTTTTTTGTAATCATGAGTAGGATCATGACCCTGACATCTGCGAGCTAACTGGAAAATCTTCCTTTTTTCCTTCTTTAAAAGCAGCTAAAATCATCTCTCTCTGTGGCTGTCACACTGCGGTAAATGCATTCCTGGGAGTCAACAGATTCTTTCTACCAGATTCAAACAAAGTGACAGGAAAACAAAAAAAAAAAGCAATTCATATTTTCTATACAGCTCTTTGCACAGGTGACATTGCTGGGCCTGCACCTCTGTTAGAATTTTAGATTAGGAGTCCACGAATGGGAGTGTTTGCACTATGGATGTCTCTACACACATTATAAATGTGATCATTTCCACACAGTTTATTCTTTTTACTGTTTAAAACAGATCCAGAGGTTCCAGTCATGTTCCTGACTGGACTAAAATGCAAGTTTTTTGTTCCAAGATTTGCTTGCTTCCAACTTTATTCCGTTAAGGCTAAAGGCTGGTGCAGCCAACGCACAAGGGTGCCTCATCTCCTAACTCCAAAAGTCACGTAAAAAAGACACAAAACACCCAAAAGGCATAAATATGCCCAGCCCAGCTCACAGCCTTCCTGGCAGGATTTGCAAATTGGATGAAAGTTTGACAGTGGGGCACAAAGAGCCCAAGGTGAGGGGCCGATTCCAGACGCTCAGGCCCTGGGAGAGGCGGGTTCTCCACAGACATCCCATCGCCACTGAGCACGTCTGGTGCTCTCTTGGAGGGCAGAGTGACAGAGGAGAGAGATGGTGGCTCAAACCTGCAGCTCCAAAGCATTCAGAGTTGTGCAGGTTAAAGGCAGAGCTTGGAATTCCAAGTGAAGGCAACAAATCCTGCAGTGCATTCCTCCGGTATTAGTATCACATGCCGGCTTAAAATCTGGGGGGAAATTAGCACTGAGATTTGCCTGAGTCAAAGCACATTTGAATTTGTGGGAGTCTGACATTTTCACTGGATTCTGAATCAGGCCTGGAGTCAGAATTCCAGAATGGTTTGAGTTGCAAGGGACCTTAAAGCTCATCTTATCCCAACCCCTTTGCCATGGACAGGGAACATTCCACTAGGCCCTCACCTCTACCCTGTTCTTCCAAATTCAACCCAAATCTATGAGAAAAGAGGATGAAAAGCATCAGACTCCCCTCACAATAACCCCGAGATTCAGACATATCTCCAGAAAAATACAAGGTGAAGACTCTGATCTTACAATTCTCAGTCCCTAAATTTATACATAGGCCTAAAACTGCTCCAATACAGACTCCAGACAGTTTGTATTTCCCCCTCCCTACCCCTTCCCTCTCTCTGTCCCTATGCAAGACTCTAAACATTAAAAGAGCTCTGCATTTCCACTGAGGTCTTTATTTAAAGATTTCCCAGTTTGCTTTTCCCCGCTGAATTCTATCGGCCTCTACAATCACACCCAGAAGTGCCTGACTTTGCAGTGTAATTACCCACTGGTAATATTCATCCCCACACAGATTCTTATCACACAGGTAAGATTAAGCAGGATCAAGCTCCTTGACCACCTGCCTCTGGAATTAACTGTACACACTTCCATGGAGAGTGATTTCCTGAAAGTCCTAAAACAGCCCAGAATCCACATTTACTTCTATGAAGCTTTCTTACAACACACTGCTCAGTCTCGAAACCAAGAGACAGTCTTAAATTGAATAACGGTGTCACTTCAGATCAAATAAATCAAATGTTATGCTCGGGTATGTTGAAAACTGCTTGGGTTTTCACCTCCAGACCAAGAACTGCAGCACATTACGTGAAACCTAAACTCTTCCTGGAAAACAAAGCGGTGCCTGAATCCAAGGTCTCTAGGAAAGTTAAACAGTTCAAGAGGGAGATCTGGAGAGGAGACCAATATCATGTGTCATGTACTTTCTGACAGAAGACTGTAATATCAGAACCAAAATCCCTGTCAGAAGCAAGGTGCACCCTTGGCAAAGCTGCTCCAGGCTGATTTTTTTATTAGTATTTCCCTGTATTATCACACTGCAGATAGAAAATGTCTTTATTACAAACCACGGGGATGTATTCACGTTCCTAGCGGAGCCCAGCTGAAGCCACACGTGCAGGGGGAAAGCTCCACGCCAGACTCCTGTTTAAGGCTAGGAAGGCTGAGAAGCGTTTTCTCCGCCTCCTCCGGAATCCTACTGAGGTTTGATCCCATACGACACCTCAAACCCGGGCAACGGCCCCCCTTACCCTCCCCACTCAGGGCCGACCCCCGCCTTCCCCCACACCTCAGGGCCGACCGTCGCCACTCCCTCAGCCCCTCCTCGCCCCAGTATCACCCCCTTATCCCTCAGTCCCCCCCCAACTCCCTCAGGATC